>CM074444.1:12482598-13082598 GCA_037101425.1 Elopichthys bambusa
TGGAAACTTTACACTGGACCTCAAGCAATGTGGATTGTGTGCCTGTCCTCTCTTCCTCTAGACTCTGGGACCCTGATTTCCAAAGGAAATGCAACATTTACTTTCATCAGAGAACATAACTTTGGACCACTCAGCAGCAGTCCAGTCCTTTTTGTCTTTAGCCAAGGCGAGACGCTTGTGACGCTGTCTGTCGTTCAAGAGTTCAAGGAATGCGACAGCTGAAACCCATGTCTTGCATATGTCTGTACGTAGTGGTTCTTGAAGCACTGACTCCAGCTGCAGTCCACTCTTTGTGAATCTCCCCCACATTTTTTAATGGGTTTTGTTTCACAATACTCTCCAGGGTGCGGTTATCCCTATTACTTGTACACTTTTTTCTACCACATCTTTTCCTTCCCTTCGCCTCTCTATTAATGTGCTTGGACACAGAGCTCTGTGAACAGCCAGCCTCTTTTACAATGACCTTTTGTGTCTTGCCCTCCTTGTGCAAGGTGTCAATGGTCGTCTTTTGGACAACGGTCAAGTCAGCAGTCTTCCCCATGATTGTGTAGCCTACAGAACTAGACTGAGAGACCATTTAAAGGCCTTTGCAGGTGTTTTGAGTTAATTAGCTGATTAGAGTTTGCCACCAGATGTCTTCAATATTGAACCTTTTCACAATATTCTAATTTCTGAGATACTGAATTTGGGATTTTCCTTAGTTGTCAGTTATAATCATCAAAATTAAAAGAAATAAACATTTGAAATGTATCAGTCTGTGTGTAATGAATGAATATAATATACAAGTTTCACTTTTTGAAACTTTTGAAATATATATATATATATATATATATATATATATATAACAATATACATTAATGATTAACTCAGAATTATTGAAGTCAAATAGGTGGCAAATATCTTTTAATGCTGATTTTAAATAAGGCACAATAAAAATTGTAAATATAATACAAATCAATCAACAAAATAATCTGTATGTTTAAGCATAACCTTAACTAAACTACTAAATACGTGATAGCTTGTGATTCTGGTGGCGAATTTAGAATTTATGAATTTATTTATGAATTCCAAATTCAACTCTAAATGACTCCTAGTTAACAGATCTTGCAGACAGCTTAATCACACTAAAAAGCCAACTGACATAGTTGAATATGGAAGGCGTAGGATGTAGTCTAAGCATTTTGAACTGCGAGAGTTTTACACTTTCGTCGTAAGCTAGATATTTTACATTATAACCTGTTAAATATGGATATTTTTCTTACACAAAAGCATTACTTCACTTCAGAAGGCCTTTATTAACCGCGTGGAGTACGTTTATGATGGATGGATGTGGATGGATGCACTGCAGCTCATACTCGTTGGTCCTGTTCACTGCCATTATAAAGCTTGGATGCATCAGGATATTTATTAATATATCTCCGATTGTGTTCATCAGAAAGAAGAAAGTCATATACATCTAGCACAGCTTGAGGATGAGTAAAGCTTGTGATAATTTTCATTTTAAAGTGAACAAATCCTTAAAAAAAAAAAAAATACAAAAAGCACCAGCAATAGAAAAAGCATTTTCTACTTAAAATACATATTAAAATGTCTTCTTTTTCACTTTTGTAACATTTACTAATTTACTAAGTGTCGCAAAACCATCCCTTTTATTATTTAGAAACTTTTTTTCATTATACCAAAGGTTAGTGCTGTTTGAATGAGCTTTCAGATCAATACAAAACAATTACACTAGATTTGTTTGTCCAGACTGCATGGCAGATCTCTGTCCCTTGAGACCTTCTGCCAGAGTGTGAATGCGTTATATCTGAGATAAGGCACCTCTTTCATATATCATTCTCACTCTCAAACAGCCAAACAGGTCTGTTCTCCCAAAACAACATTAGCAATGTCCCTCGTAAACAATTTGGCCCAATCACCCAGTTTATGCTCATCTATGTCGTTTCCGGACTGTGTCAACTATTTTAGAGAATGAGGTTGATACTCAGCACCGGCTCATTACAAAACAACACGCGCAGTGAGCCTGTTTTAAGGGCTCATTTTGTACCAGGCTGGAATACAAAATTTAAAGAACAGGCTCGAGTTGAAGCACAATAATTGTTCTGTTTTTGTTGTTGTTTTTGACACATCTCTATACAGCTTACAAAGTGGCAAATGCCTGACCGGATGAATGCTTGGTGTTTACCTGGAACATCAATATCAGAAAGTGATGATTCATGATCTATTCCAGGAAAAATAATGAAACCTCAATCGGATGTTCAGGACTACTTTTCATGCATTTTTTGTTCAGTTAGGAACAGATACAAACAATCCAGTTTGACAGGCCTGTGTTTAGACAGAAAACATGCACTAGTGGACAAATGCAAATGCAAATGCAAAAAAAAAAAAAAAAAAAAAAATTTCTGTCTAACAACTGATGTACACAAACACACACTGCGACTACACTGTCAGAAATGTGTTAACAATGCATGTGTAATTGTGTATAGTGAAACCCTGCAAAAGGGTGCCAATGTGTCATAAACTAAGAAAAAGCATCCAGAGCCCTGCTGAAAAAATGGCTTAAACTGGTATAAGATGGTTAGTTGATCTCCTAGCATGACCAGTTGGTTTGGTTTCTCCCAAGGTTTTTTCTCCATTTTAACACCTGTTTGCCACCTGATGTCACCTGTTGGAGTTTGGGTTCCTTGCCGCTGTCGCCTTTGGCTTGCTTAGTTGGGGACACTTGACAATTGACATTTGATATTCAACAGTGCTTTGATCTGCCTGCATTGACACTATTCCTTACGAGCTGCTGTGCAGCCAAAATAATGTACCAGCTATCACTGTAAAGCTGCTTTGACACAATCTACATTGTAAAAAGCGCTATATAAATAATGGTGACTTGACTTGACTTGACCAAACCAGTTAAGCCAGTCTGTTTTGCTGCTTTTAAAATAGTTTGGGCACATTCAGTCATCCAGAGTGGGAGATCAGCTAGCTAAACAGCCAGATAAACTAGTTAAACTCCTATAAGAATAGATTAGAATAGAACAGAATAGAAGTGAAGTGAAAATAACAGAATAGATCATAATAAAAACAGAATAGAATAGAACAAAATAGAACATAAAATAGAACGACAGAATAAAATAGAATGAAAAACAGAACAGAATAGAACAAAACAAATGAGAACAGCACAGAACATAAAAAACAGAACAGAACAATACAAAACAAAAGAATAGAATAGAACATAGAATTTAAAAATAAATATTTTTTCTGTTCTAGAAATGTTCTGGTTGTTAGTGTTTTTGGAGTCTGCTTGAGCGTAGCAAATGAAACCAGTTCGATTTTTAGATTAGATTTTAATAAATGCAATAGAATAGAACAGAATAAAATAAAACATATTAGAATAGAATAGAATAGAAAGTCTGTGTAGAGCTCCAGCAAATCAGACAATCAGACGGTCAACATAAAAACACAGGCATCATAGAATAAGAGAGAACAGCATAGAACATAATAAAATAGAACAACAACAAAGAATAGAAAATAAGGAAAAATAGAATAGAACAGAACAGCATAGACAATAAAAAGAACAATACAAAAAAACATAGAATAGAATAGAATAGAATAGAATAGAATAGAATAGAATAGAATAGAATAAAACAAAAAAAATAGATCACAATCTTTTTCTATACTAGAAATGTTCTGGCATTCTAGAAGCATCCCATTAAATGAAACTGATAATATAATGGAATAGAATAGAAAACCTGTGTAGAGCTCCAGCAAATCAGACTATGTCAACATAAAACACAGGCATCATAGAATAGAATAGAATAGAATAGAATAGAATAGAATAGAATAGAACGTCTGTGTAGAGCTCCAGCAGACTATGTCAACACAAAACACAGGCATCATAGAACAGAATATAACAGAATAGATCATAATAGAATAGAATAAAATAGAATGAGAAATAGAATATAACAGAACAAAAGAGAACAGCATAGAACATAAAAAAAGCATAATGGATCAAAACAATAGAAAAGAACAAAACAGAACATAATAAAATAGAACAAAATAGAATAGAAAATAAGGAAAACTAGAACAGAACATAATAGAACAACACAGAACATAATAGAACAGAATGATATACAACAGAATAGAACAAAACAAAATAGAACAATAAAATAAAACAGAATAGAATAGAATGAAAAATAGGATAGAACAGAACAAAAAAGAACATAGAACAAAACAATAGAATAGAATAGAATAGAATAAAAAATAGGTCATAATCTTTTTTCTATACTAGAAATGTTCTGGCATTCTAGAAACATCCCATTAAATGAAACTGTTAATCTACACAAGAGCTCATTACAGATGGAAAGACTGAGTAAATGACTTGGTGTCAGCCGAATTAGTTGCCTAATTTGGGACATTACTCCTCAAGCACATCTTCTGAGAATGCTGAGAGTGATTTGGAGATAATTAAGGCTACAAACTACAACAAACCACACTCATCCATGTTTGAAATGTACAACTTTGAATTCTGAGACTGCAATGAATGAACTGACAAGCACCCAGTGCTTGATTTCATGATTCACTCTTGCACACACGAGTGTCAGCCTGCTACACCCAACCTACAGTTTACAGCTGCAGAAGCATTTATAAGCGTATATAATCATGCGACAATTGAACAACAGTCTGGTCTAAAGAGAGGTACCTGAGCTGCTGGAACCAGGGGACTTGCTCCTTCTTGAGGGTCCACCACTGCGGGGAGAGCAGCGGCCCTGCATGGAAGAAATACGGCCATAGGACTGCGATTTCATCACCCTGCACTCTGAGAAAGGCAACAAAAGAGAAACACATCTGAATTCACTCTGATTTTACTGCAGAGGCCTGAGCACACCTTTCTCTCTTCCAGCTCTGCACTATGATCCTCCTGTCTCTGTAATACACACCAAAGACAGTCTCATCTGTGTGGATGACCTGATGTCACCGCCGATCAATCAACCGCAACCTCTGTCTGGCCCAAGCATGTCGGCCTGACATCCTGGAGGTCTGATCAGAGGAGATCTGACAGGCTGGTTTGCTCTCAGACCAGATGCACAGAGTCAATATGTCTATCAATAGGATTTTAAAATAGCTCATGCGTGATGCGTGCTTCTGCATCGACAATGTCAATGCCAATTAATTTAGTTTCGTTTTAAAGGTTTTTAATGGATTCCTACCTGAATATGTTATTTTGTTTACAAGAAGTGGGATTTTAATGGTAAAGCTTTAAAATATATGCAAATAACAACACAGATACTGAGAGCGGGATATAAATGCTACAGCTAATTAAGTAACAAACATCAGCTGATGAGCTTATCTAAAGTTATAACTTCGACTCTCAAACATTATAACGTTGGAAAAGATGTTCATTAGTCAAAACAGCTTATTTTAATTTAAACCTGTGGGTTTGGTGAAAAACATAATTTCACTAACCACTAAAACAGAACTTGAAGCAACTTACTTATATTGACAATCACAGAAGTCCATGTAACTGAGGTAAGTTGTACAGTTGTTGTTGGTCTTAGGAAAACAGTCACATCTTACCACTCTCATCCAACAGGAAGTCATCCTGGTAGCGGAACTTCTCCGGGCCGCAGGCAATAAATATATCATCCTCACCAAAGAAGTCCTGAAGACATGTTATCTATGAACACAGCAGAGGTACAATTATTATTCACCTAAACATTTACGTTCAAAAGTGAAATGTTAAAAATAATTGTGCTGCTTATTAATGGAAATCGTAATACATTTTTAATAGATTTTTTTAGTATAACAATATAAAAGTCTTTACTGCCACTTTTGATCAATTCAATGTGTTCTTGCTGAATGTGCATTAACTTCTATGCTTAAAAGAAACTTTTGAATGGTAGTGCATATTTTCTTTTTTGAGATCATAATACAAATAAATATATTCAACCTAAGCAATTCCCATTATAAAATTCATTATAACATAATTGAAAAAAATTTGATGCAGCATGCAAATATATGCGCTTTCAAATTAAATATAAAAAAATAGCATAAACAGTTAAGCTAAATAAATGAATTGGCCAAAATAGGCTAAATAAAATAATGCATTAGTATTAAGTCAATAATTCAATGAGGGTCAATTGGATCAGTGTCTCGATCCGTGTTTGACATCCTTATTCTAAAGGTTGATCAGTGATTCATACTGCATGAATGAGAAGCACCTCACTTATATGTATCATTTACACATACCAATGAGAACATGTTGCTGTAACAGTGACGTCATCACCAAGAACAGAGTAATAAGATGATTCAGTCAGGTGGCAAAAAGTGACCTAATGCTCTCATGCTGAGCTCAGATAGAGTGAATGATCCGATATTCAGTGATATTACAGTAGTATAAATGGCATCACCGATAAAAACAACATAAGGCGGGTTATAAGCCTACTACTGTATATGTGATCTTTTGTGCGCAGCAAAGGGTTAGTTCAACCTAATCTTTTGCACATTTACTAAAAGTTACTCATGGGGGTATTTTGCATTTGTGAATAGAATAAAGGGAGTAAAGTTGTGCATAAATAACAGTTAGAATATAAGTTTAACTTCCTTTAATGCTGAAATGTAGGCTAATTACCATTCTGTAATCCGAGGAGCATGTGCTAATATTTTCAGAGTCACTTTAACACAAAACAGGAAACTCATGAATATTCATATACGCTCCACCCAGTGTCACCAACAATCTCAGACACAGAGCGCGTCAAGTATTTGCTCACTGCAGAGCCGTGGGTGAAGCGTGAAGTCCAGCTCTCTCTCTCTCTGGATGTAATTTGGGTGTAATGGGTAGGAGCCAGAAGGTCCAACCACACCTTAACACAGGGATGGGCAAACTCGGTCCTGGAGGGCCACTGTCCTGCAGAGTTTAGCTCCAACCCTGATAAAACTCACCTGGCTGTAGACTTTTAGCAGAGATTGTATTATAGGGAGATGAGAGGGTCTGTATCTCTTACTACTGGAGAAAGCATAATGGCTAACATCACGTGTGGCACCTATCGTGTAATGGCCTCTGGTCTCCTTTCCTGCGTACTGACAGTCTTTACTAAAGCTGCAGCGTTAGCATTAGCCGTTTATGCTTTTTTGGCTAATGGTTGCAGGCTTGTCATCTAGTGGCTTTGCCTTCTAGTAATCCTGAATGAACTGATTAGCTGGTGTTCAGGTGTGTTTGATTATGGTTGGAGCTAAACTCTGCAGGACAGTGGCCCTCCAGAACAGAGTTTGCCCACCCCTGCCCTAACCCTACCCATAACTCTATCCCTCCATCAATTAGATCCACAGAGGTGGAGCTGGACTAGGTCAAGCTCAATCCATTTATGTCCAGAGAGGTGGAGCTGAATGTCATTTGGCATAAGACATTTGGCATGCTCCTTTTTTACATTTTAAGCAGATTTATGTTCATATTAGCATCATCAGCTTGCACTTATTACAATCTTAATGTTATCAAGTGATAATATGCTAAGTTAATTTGAAGATCTTTCAGAGCTGTTGAACACAGGATTTTTCGCAATGGACATTAGGTTTTAATAAAATTAATTATTAATATTATTAATATAATTTTGCCTTCAATGTTGTGAACAATGTTGGGGAAAGTTATTTTTAAAGGGGACCTATTCACCTTTTCACAAGTCTCTGGTGTCCCCAGAATGTGTCTGTGAAGTTTTAACTCAAAATACCCCACAGATCATTTATTATAGCTTGTCAAATTTGCCCCTATTTGGGTGTGAGCAAATACACGTGGTTGGAAACGTGCAGATTAAAGGTATAGTTCACCCAAAAATTTAAATTCTGTCATCATTTACTCACCCTCAAGTAGTTTCAAACTCGTATGAATTTCTTTGTTCTGCTGAACACAAAGAAAGATATTTGGAACCAAACAGATCTCGCCCCCCATTTACTATCATAGTAGGAAAAATAAATACTATGGTAGTCAATAGGGGGCGAGATCTGTTTGGTTACTGACATCGGTTTTTTTTATCAGTGAAAAAACAAAATAAAAAAAATAAAAAAAACAGGACTGAAGTTAAAATTGAGCAGGACTGGATGATGATATGACGATATATGTTGCTGATATAAATTATCAACTGTTTGAGATTTACAAGACAAGACCAAAAGCTTCCATCAGCTTTAATGTAAACTGCACAGAAAACCAAATAATAACTTTAAAAACATGCCATTTGCATTCCAGTGATCATTTCTCCTAATCACCACAAGATGGCACACGCACTTCATTTTGCAGATGCCATGAAACAAGGACTACAGAACTAATTCTTGTAAGCAATACGTGTTCTTCTTCTGCCCAAGACGTCAGCATTTCAACTAATCTCTGAGGCCCCTGAGGCTCCTGTGGGCGCCTGCCATATCTCAGCGCCACAATATCATAGTAACATGTGAATGGGCTCTTTTAAATTAGGGCAGCATACAGAGGCACACTTCAAAATCCTGATGGCAAGTACAACTCACATGTAGGTCAGAACATGAAGAACAGTGTAGTTCACTAGTAACATTCAAACCATCAATGTTATTTACCTAATCAGATTACATCCAAATAAACTAAGATCAGGAAAACCTAGGACAGTCTGTAAAACTAGTCTCTTTACATTTTGCTTTGATTGCAAAGTGTAAATTTTCTGGCTTTAAGTCAGTCTGTTGGCAGGAACCGCTTGTACCAAGCTGGAGCTGTGGAACTCGAAAACACAAATCTGATGAATTATGTTTTTAATCCATACAATATCCGCCATCTGAAGTAGTGACTAAAACTGGCTCTGCAAGTAAAGCAAATTGGGTTCAAGTGAAAAGATGCCAAGATACGGTATACTCCATTCATTTAACTCAAGACTCTGAACCTCTTAAAATATAGCAAAATGTTTTTCAGACTTAAGTGTGGATATTTTGGTTGACTTTATGTACTAAAACAAAGCTAGTAGGTAGCATCAAGCTAGTCATATATCTGTGTTCAGAAGGATATAACTGGTCAGGAATTACTGCAAGCATCATCTATAAGGATGTGCCATCAATAAATCAGGGCGATACAGTGATATGACCTTCTCTATGGTTCTCTAATTGTGATTAGCAGCTGCATGCGAGAGTTAATGAGCACCTCCTGCAGGTTTATGTCCTGTTTGACAGGAAGCTTTTTACTGGGACTTCCTCTCAATGCATTACTAGGATGCAGCTCATCTGCAAAGCCATTACTGACACTTATCTAAAGAGAATCTAATGCAGAAATGCATAGTAGATAAAGCCTTTGAGAGGTTAGGTCTTTTTTTTTTTTTTTTTTACCAAAGCAGCATGTCTAATTCGACAACCTTTTCCTGTTCCCTTTACAAAAAAAAAAAAAAAAGTAAACCCAAATGTCAAGCAAACATCGTCAGGTGACAGTATTCACATGACTATCTTCTTATTGTTCATATTTCATGAGGCTATTTGTCTCCTGAATAAATCTGGGTGCTACGAACTGACACGCATGAATAATTCACTAGATTTTCAAGGATTCTGTTAAATGTGTATGTGCAGAAGATTTCACTGGAATGTTAAAAATCCCACAATGCACCGCAAAAACCATGGAGCATCAATGCTCGCTATGCTCCCTTACAAAAAATTACATCACATTTCTAAAGCGCGAAACATAAAATGCACGAGCCAACTCAGATGACTCGCAATAGAAAATCTGAAAACACAAACCAAACCAAAAAAACACATCGCTAGACAGGTAGTTAACACCTAGTTAACATTTATAATTAATATTCAGCTGAAATGTTATAAGGATATGTAATAGAACAATGTGTTTAAACAGCACAAAAAATATTAAAAAGATATAGGTCTTGCCTGTTGTTGATTAAAGGCACAATATGTAAGATTTTTGGATTAAAATATCCAAAAGCCACTAGAACAGTGTTATATATATTTTTGACTGGTGTACTTACATTATCTAATATTCCAACAACATTTAAATCCAGAGAAATCAGCTATTTTATCCAGTGTAATGGTCAGTCATTGCGTCGCCTGTCGATGACATCATATCAGCGCTACCCTTGCTCTTGCTTCCTTACCACAGTAATGTTAATAAAATTTTAATACATTAGCTTACCCACGAACATGATTTTTGCCTGAGTCCCGTCAGATTGCTTTCCATCGGCTGTGGAAGTGAAGACGACAACTCCAATGATTCCGTGCTGATTAATGGCATCATCAAGCTATGACTGTTCATGTTTTGAAAAAGAGATCTCTAGCAGTGAAACTTACATACTGTGCCTTTAATACCAGCGGTAACTTTCTACAATGCTGTACGTAGTCATGTTGCTGGAAATTAAGTAATCACTGTCCCAATGTGCAGTGAACCAGAGTCCTTACCAGTGCCCGGATTTGTGTAGCCAAAATACTGATTCACGAGCTAGGGAGCTAATTGAGACACCCTAACAGATTCCTTTAAAAAAAAAAAAAAAAATAGATTCCCGACTGTGAACACGGGAAATCTAGCAAAATCTCTTGCAGTCAAATGTGAGAAGAGAAAATGGCTAATTGGGCCCAATTTGGACATTTTCACTTAGGATATAAAAGATATAATAAAATAATATATATATATATATATATATATATATATTTAGTACAAACTAGAGCTTTCAATAATTTAGTCTTTCGCACTGTGCTGTCCCAAATTTTCAATACACTGAGACATGTGCTATCACAGATTTAGATCACCTGTGTGGGGGTTGCCTCCCATTTCAGCAGGAAGGATTTTTCTCAGGAAAACACATTAGCATATTTGCTAGAAATAGTCTGTCTGGGTTCTGAGGTCGTGTGGGGGAGGCACAGCGGTGGATCTGTCATTGGAAGAGGAAGGGAAATCCAGGCCAGTTTGATAAAGTGCACAGACTAGATGTTGAGATGAAAATTGGATTAAATGGAATTTAATCTACCATTATTATGTTATCATAGGGAAACTGCATTTCGTTATGCTTTGGTTGAAAGAAAGAATGTGCTAATTAATCTGGTTATTTTGAATGAATACAGTTTAAACTATCCTCAGTGCTGTATTGAAAGGATAATAGCACAACCCTTAAACAAACTTACCCAAAATAAAAATACTGTCATTTTTATTTGACCTCATGTAATTCCAAGCTGTTATTTTCTTCTGTGGAACACAAAAGGAGAATTTTGAAGAACATTTATACAGTTCTTTTCCATACACTGTTAAAAATAAAGGTTCTTTATTGGCATCTATGGTTCTATGAAGAACCTTTAACATCCATGGAACCTTTTCAAAGGTTCTTCATAGCGGAAAATGGTTCTTTGGATTATCAAGTGTTTTTAACACTAAGAAAATTATATTCTTTTAAGAACTGTTAACTGAAATGTTCTTTTGGGAACCTGCTTCTAAGGCATCACTGCAAAAAAAAAAAAAAAAACTTTTGGAACCTTTATTTTTAGTTTATTTTAGTGTACAAGTATCTATAATGACCTTACTGTTTAGCTCCAAAAAGGACTAAAACACAGATATAATAGACTTATCATCAGGGTTGCCATGTCTGTGCCCCAATGGCCAGACAAAAGTAGCCCAATGCGATTTTATCCACTGGGGGGCTGAATTCTCCGCTAATTTTGTACGTCTGGATGGTGTTTTGGGGGTGCTGGAGCGCCAAAATTGTACCGGAGTGGAAATCAACCCGGGGAATTTTTTTTTACCCGCGGCAACAACTTAAAAGTACCCCAATTCTGCAGGAAAACCACAGACGTGGCAATACTGCAATACATTAACTTTAAATGACGAATAGACATAAACTATTATTCACTAATAATCTTCACAGCAACTATGACTGAGGTTTGACATAGACGTTTGATGTCACTGACATCTAATTTGTGCCATAGCCATCATATTTGATATTTGACTCAAATACTTCATATATTTGATTGTTGTTGAATGGAAAAGATCTACGTGAAGATTCTTTTAGATAACAAAATAGCAGCATACGGGTTTGGAACATGTTGGTGAGTAAATAATGACAGAATTTAACAAACATACTGTACTTTAACATATGTTAGTCTTGTCTGTCCTATACTGTAAGTCTTTAGCCACTTCAGTGCACAGTTCATGGAGGTCTTACCTCCAGCTACCACACTGTGTGCTACTATAGTACAACCCACCTCCCACTGAGACTTAATGGAGACAGGGGGACAATCACAGTTCAAATGCAGCCAGATTCTCCTACAGCAGACATCTGCTCATTATCATTTACCACAAAGCAAAAAATGATTTGGATTTTCTGCAACGAGCCATTACAATATGGATTATTTCCCTGCCATTTAACTGAACGAGAAAACGAAAGAAAAACTGAACACGAAAGACAAGCCAAACACAGTAAAATGGTGCGGCTAGGAGAGTATTGATTTCCTCTCGGCATGGACTCAGTGACACAGCAGCAGCAGTGCAGGCCAGCACGTGTCCCAGCAATAACCCACAGAGCATTGATCTGGACAGACTCCCGCTGTTAATACTCAGAAGCTTTCATCGGGCAAACGCAGGCAGCCGGTGCTCTCTGATGCCGTTCAGAGTCTCTTAAACACAGCTTAAAAACACATGGGCATGACTGTGGAGGTGAATCTGTAATACATGGACTGATGAAGCAATAAAACAGTAGGGATTGTTCAAAGCAAACACTGAATATATATGTACAAGTTCATTCAATTGCAAAATTTTACTTTCCTAATGAGACTAAAATTTTACTATTAAGCATCAACATGACTACATTTATTTATGCTGGGTGCAGTGCGCATTGATAAAAGGCCATACACAAATGATGTCTACACCATTAAAAAATACTTCCTGTGTTGGGTAATAGCGTCCGGGAGTTTTCATTTATTATTGAGAGGTTTATGGGGTGGAAATGCACCATTATAGTTTACCATGCACGACACTACTTCAGCATGGTGTTCTCCCAGCCAATCAGAAGTTAAGAAATCTTGTTAGAAAAATTTACAATCATGAATGTGGCACTTGTGGTACTTCCTTACACAGAGGGTTTCTTTTTTTTGTTAGGACAATAATACCACTTTGCAACATGACGGCTTGATTCATATAATCATATTAATAAAGGTTCCAAAAGGGGGTTTTCACAAGCAAAGCCATAGAAGAACCATTTTGGGTTCCTGGAAGAACCTTCCAATTAACCACTTTTAAAAGAAACCTAGAAGAAATTTTTCTGCCGGGCCCCCCTTTTGTAGAGAATATTTTCAAGCCCCCACCCCCCATAATTATGCAGTGTAGTCTTGTTTCACCCTGCAGAGGTTTCTTTTGCATAATAATCTGCTGACTACTATCCCTCAGCCCTGCTGTGCCCCCCTTTTCATAACTCTGTGCCCCACAGTTTGGGAATCACTGATCTAAATAAACTTTTTCCACTATAAAGAACATTTTGTGTGATGGAAAGGTTCCATGGATGTTAAAGGCTCGGAAACATAGATACTAATAAAGAACCTTAATTTTTTAAGAGTGTACTAAACCACAACCTAAACCTGGCCTAATATAAACAATAATTTATAGAAACTTCCAAATGAGTGCATAATTTTACAATAATAATAATAATAATAATTAAAGCTGCAAGCAGTGATGAAAGGGCCCTCGCACCTGGGCTAACCGCCACCCGGTGGCCTTAGGAAAACAGTGAATAGTGGTTGACATGCATGTAAGCGAGTAAATACAAGAGTATTAGTCATTTTGACGTGCTACACTTCCTGCTGCCAACAGGTAACCCTTTGACTATAACTGAATATTGCCATGTAGATGTCTTCAGGCCAGGACTGTTATCATCATGTGAAGTTTGAAGCAGATCAGACATCGTATGCCTGAGTTACAACTTCCTGTTTTGTGGCGTTAATCGCATACTTTAGCACTTAGCCAAGTGTTGCATGATTTAATGTGTTTCTAATGTTTGATACTTCCTAGCATATTTAAATGTGTTTCTGAGAGTGAATTGCAGTGTAAAGTATTGCATGTCGTTTCCTGTTGACAGCAGGTGGCGCTATGATTAACTGAATATTGGCATAAAGATGTCATTAGGCCAGGACTCTTATCAAACATGTGAAGTTTGGGGCAAATCGGACACTGTATGCCTGAGTTACAACAGCTTCCTCTTTCATAGCGAAACTTCAAAATTTCAACATTTCAACTTCAACGAAAACTCAAGATCTTTGCAATTTAATGTCGCTAAGGCCTTAAGATTAAACTGACCACATATGATGTTGATCTGGTTAAATCTCTATGAGGAGTTATTTACAGTGTAAAACATGCCATTTCCTGTTGCCAGCAGGTGGCGCTATGACTGTAACTGAATATTGTCATGTAGATGTCTTCAGGCCAGGACTCTAATAAAACATGTGAAGTGGATTGGACATTGTATACCCGAGTTACAACAACTTCCTGTTTCATGGCGAAACATCGAATTTTGTCAGGCCGCCACGGACACACCCTTCCGCAAAAACTCAAGATCTTCGCAATTTAACGTCACAAAGGTTAGATTAGACTGACAAAATATGATGTTAATCTGATAAAATCTCTAGGAGTTCGTCAAAGTACAAAGTCTAGAAATTCAAAATATCTCACTTCCTGTTAGGTTTTCAGATTTTGCACCCAGGGACTTTTTTGTAGGTACTGGGCTGTTACATGTGTCTACCGAATTTCATAACTGTACGTGAAATGTTGTGCAAAGGTTTATTTGAGGTTTAAGGCTTAATTGAAATATTGTAGGTGGCGCTATTGAGTCATTTTCCCACACCTGATTCTGAAACCCATATCAGATGTAAATTTACACCACTTCTGACGCCTGTGCAAAGAGTTTTTGAGCATGTTTAGGCCAAAAAATATGTGATTCATAGTCACAGAAAAATGAAAATATTACAAAATTATGATTTCCAGGTCTGCAAAAAAAAAAAAGAAAGAAAGAAAAGAAAAAATCAATGGAATAAATTGAAATAAATAAAATCTTAAAATTCAAGAACATTTACAGTGAACATAAGTCTTCTAGTTATGTTCAGCTCTAAAATATTTCACAGTTTAGAAACTGTTCTTTGTGAGTGCAATGTATATAATTATTTTAAGAATTCAGTAATCAAAAAACACAGAAAAGTCATGGAAATGCAATGGGCAAAAGGTGTGGAAACCCTGTGAATAAGACCTTTGAAAACAAAACCAATTATTGATGTTGACCCATGTATTTATGTCAGTCATATTTCTGTGCTTGATATTTAAAAATGATAGCACTGTTTGGTCTGAAAGCACTCTTCATGTTTCACAGTGATGGCAAGAGGTGACCTTTTATGAAGAAATTGGACTGCTTATTGAGGTGCATTACATAAGTCCAGCAGTGGCAGATAATGAGCAATGACTCGCTCCATAAATGTAAGTCAGCGTGTTGTGATAACGTGTGGCCCCATTACACACATACCCACGTGCCACTAGGCTTACAAAAGAGCCAGCGTACTATCAGAAAGGACTGTATATTCACATGGCTAACAGACCTGATCTGATCCATATTATGATTTAGTGTTCAAAACCAATGGCTGGTTAAGTTCAGCTGTTAAAGTTAACCCCTGCTGGTAGATGCTGTATTTTCATATTTCATTATGTTATAGATATAGATACCGGTTCTCTGTTTTTTGGAGGGCTCTTAGAAATGCTGAATAAAGTAATATTTTTTCACGTTTGCTGCTTGTGATAGCTATGTTTACCTGAAGGGTTTGCTCTAAAAACTAAGGGCATTCTCATTTATTTTCATATATAACCAGGCAGGGAATAAATGAATGAATGTACAATACCCATTTTTATTTTTAAGGCTGAATGACATCTGTTCTATTTGATAACCAAGCCAAGATCACTTTTAATTATTATATCTCAGCATCCCAAATGTCACCTATTCTTTTGAAAATTGCCAAAATAAATAAAAGGAAATGTAACATTTTCATTTGATTACATTTTAATACATTAATTAAATTGTTAATCTATTATTCCTTGATTTAATTACCACCATTTTTGATAATAAATATTCACAACACAGAATTTCTGGGGTGAAAAAAAGTGGCCCTTTTATTGTAAATAATAATAATAATAAATGATTGAATTGTTTTTATTATTGATTGATTGATTGATTGATTGATTGCAAGTCTTGCTTTTTGATTATTAAAATTTAATTAAACATTTTGGAATGGAATCCAGAAAAATTAAAACAGAAAACATGGAATTTGGGAAATATTAAATGGAATTTAGGAAGAAATGAAACAGATTTCATATAGAGCCCTAAAAAACTCATTTTTGTTAAACAATTTTTTAGTTATTAAACTATTAAATTGTTAAAATTGTATAAGTTTCAATTAATTAGACATGCTTTTGATTAGTAAACTTTTATTTAACCATTACAACAGAATCCAGAAAAAACAAAATTAAATAAAATGGAATACTTTATTTTAAATTTAAGGAGAAAAAAAAAAAAAAAGATTTTGGGAGAAAATAATACAAAATTGGGAAAAAATAAAAAGGATTTCATAGGGCCCTACTGATTCTACTGACACAACTCTGCCGAGGACAAATACATGGCTCCAGCGCTCTTCATGAGAGGGACATCCTGTAGGCAAACGCTTCATTCAACCCCGCCAGAGTCAAAGACGCTTAAGCTGACACAAGCAGAAAGAAGATCACAGAAACATTCCTCTCATCCTACACAGCCGCTGTTCAGCCCTTATGAGCATGACCGCCTGTGGAAATCACATCAGTGTGGAAGCTAATACGTGAATGAAAGAGTCCTCTTAGCCTTTAAGCTAATATTTATGGCACAGACAACAGGAGACACATGCCACCCGGGGGAATTAAAGGGGAAATGCCTGTCTGTCTGTCCTCAGGCTGTCTCACATGATAAGAATAATCTTACATAAAGACGCCAGTGACATCACCACAAAATGCTTCAAAGAATGGTGAATTATAACTAGGGACCACTTCCCTGTGCAAAGTATGAAAGAAACTTACGTTTCTTTATTGTTGGCAGATTAGTGGTAATATAAGCTCTGTAAGGGATAATGAACAGTCAGTCACTTATTATCGCAAAATAAAACCCCGGCAGGGTGTATGATTAGGACCCCGATGAAGAGTGGAGATTAAAGGCCCACTGAATTGCCATGGAACGCGCAGCATTCAATGTGTTGACGAAATTTCAACTGAAACAGGAAGATAGGACGGGATATATCGAACAGCTCCGCCCCTTTTTTAAAATAGCCAATAGCGTTTTGTTTATACCACAGCTCGGCCAGAGCCGTTAAACTCGGTAAAACCTCAGTTTCCTTCTAATTTCTTCTCCTAATCTCCTCTATATTACTTTAAAATACAGCATTCTGTGCAGAATTCAAATGGGTCCGATACCTTTTGTGGTCTGAGCCGACTCGCACATATGATCCGCTCTGTGCTCGTGTCTCTGGACCGGAGCAGACTGTGCTTGCGCTGCGGTGGTTCACATGACACTAACGCGAAAACAGACTTCATTCGCGTCAAAGGAAAGCATATTTACACTCTCTGAATCATTTCCTATCCCCTATTTAGTGCCGTTCACCATGCAGAAACTAGTAAATGTTTGAACAAATGACCGATTTCAGCCGCAGCTTCAGTGTCTGTTTATAGTGTAGGAGGGGGCGGGACTTCAGATTCTAGAGAGCATTTGATTGGACAGAAGATGTGATGTCATGAAAATCCGTGATCCATTTTAATGGAAGTGAGACACTAAGTTTTGAATGCTTATGTCTCCTAAATGCGAATTTTGTCATTGTTTTGGGACACACTAGCTTATTCATAACCTTAGGGCTAACATATTCATACTAAAAGCTAAAAAACTTAAATTTTGATTTCATTTGTTGTTATGATTATTCAATTATTATTAGTTTGATGTAGTCATATAATTTTCTCTATGTTCATTTACGGTTTTCCGCCTCTACTGGAAGGACAGGACTTGACCTCAATACACACGACACGCTGTTGTGAGCAAGTAAGACGTGCTGCTACTGTACAATATATCAGACATGAATTACCCGTAGCATATGTACAGTATACAGGTGGAGCTGGGGAAGGTGGAGGGCTTCTGAAAGCACACTGCAAACTGCTAAAGCAAATGCTGACCAAGTATTTGAACATTGAGCAGCGAGCTGTACTGACACAATGGAAACCAATCAGCTGGGCCCTATAGAGAATGGTGTGACTGCAAGCAGATCAGCCTGAGCCAGCTAGAGTTTCATGACAGAACTTTGTATTTTCATATACCATAATTGCTTTGGATAAAAAGGAGAGAGCTAATCAAATGATTAAATACTTTAATTAAATACTATGTTCTTCACCTTTAGATTCTGTCAGGCTGAAGCGTTAAACGTTGATCAGAAATCTCCATCTGGAGCACTTGAACCAAATGCAGAGTGCTGGTCAGTTACTTATCAGCTTGTCAACAGATCAACAAACCAATAATAACACTCTAACACTTTTCAAGGCTTGCATCAGTCGCTCTGAGAGAACTCTGAGAGTTGCTCAGAAGATAATGGCAGAAAGTAATTGGCAAGTAAAGGCTAAGTTTTATTTCAGGTATTGTTTATAAGAGCACAATGCAAAGTGAAATGCCCATCTTGCTAAGTGCTTTCACACTAACTGTTCCTAGATAGTGAAATCTTCTAAATTTCCGGTCCATAAAACATCTAAAGGCGGTCTTCCTTGAATTGATGCATATGAATAACACTAATATGGAATTTATTGAATTATGTAGAAATAAAACAATATATTGCCTTTTAAAGCCATGTTTGTCTAATCAATGTTTTGCCTAATCATTTCTTCGTGTGAGATGCCTATTTCATTGCAATCCTGAACATCCATCATCCCAACCCAGGCCTGTAACATCACCACTACTGCACCCCTCCTGCCGCAGAGGCTGTTCCTAAGCAACCACCCCCAGCAACCAGATTGCCATAGAAACCGAAAAGAGAGAAATCACAGAGAGGGGAGAGGGCCTTAACGTACATGGGATGTGAGAAATCCACACTGTTTGCAAAACATCCACCTTAAATTGATTGTGATTTCGGGATATTTTAGTAAACTATATATATATTTTTATGGCCTATATAAGTAATATATCACTTTACCATATATATATATATATATATATATATATATATATATATATATATATATATATATACATACATATATATATATAAAAACGTGTGTGTATTAGTGTTGTCAAGCTGTCAAATCAATTAATCACATCTAACATAAGTTAACATAAGTCTAACATAAGTGTGTGTGTGTGTGTGTGTATTTATATGTGCTGTACGTTTTTGTGTATATACTCATATATTATACAGTATATTTACAAACTTTTATGTTAGATGTGATTAATCGATTTGACAGCACTAAAATATACATTTGGTAAAAGCGAGTATGTACTGGAGATGAGCTAGTGAAGTACCAGTGTCTCTCTATCTGCAAACAGAAGAAAATATAATGCCACTGAAGGCCAATGAGTTTAAGACCCTCAGGAGACAGCTTGTCACTTCATCAGTATGCTCCTGCAGAGACACAGAAAGGTCACCATCATCAACATACGGCCACCTCACTCTGATATTTTTCTTCCTCTTCTTCACTACAGTATTTACCATTCTCTCCCTATCCATCTCTTTTGCTCTTATTCAAGCAACATGGATCACAAAACATCCAGGGAAATCCATATCTCAGCATGATAACAGCAACAATTAAATGAGCAAATACTGACAAGCACCACAATATGGCGGCTTTGTGGTTTAAAATATGAGCTTGTGAGGATGCAGGTTCAGACTGCAGAATATTGATTCATGAACTTTGACTCTTTTACCCAGAAGTAAAACATTTAACCACAGGTCCAAATTATAGAAGCTTCTTTCTGCCACAGAATAACAAAATGAAAAAGTAATTGCAATGAAAAAGTAATAAAAGTAAGATATAAACTCAATGAAGATAAAAAGTTGCAATAACTCTTTTTTTTATTCCGTGGTAAATAATTATTGGTAATATAATAATGTTAATTAAAAATAATTGAAATAAGCTGAAATACATAAAAAATGTATTTTTATTAAAAAGAATAAAAATTTTGCTAACACAAACAAAGAGAGCTCTAGCGTAATATGTTTTCACCAAATAATTGAACACAAAAGCAGGGTACTGAAGAGGGAAAGAGTAAGGACACCACTTTTCATTTGTCCTGAATGGCAGTCTACGAGTAGAACAGAGTGACCTCTTTGAGAAGATGACGCATGAGCAACATCGCCTTTAGAGAAACCAGGGTACTCAAAAGACACCTTGTTTGACTAAACAAGGTAAGAGTCAGGAGACTAACTAGTGTGTTTTTGCACCACACGAATCTCCTGATCCACTGGCTTCTGACAAATAAAGACTTATGGTTATATAGTGCGTCCACTGTCCACTACTTATATAGTGGGTCCACAACTATACAAATAGTACTTTCAACCAAACAATCATTACTGCTGCATTGAACAATACAAAAGTTGAATTATCAACTTAAATGGCATGCCCACTGTACCTACCATTTTACCATCCACTGTATAAAGCCTCTTGACCACTCCAGAGTCCAGTTTGATGGCATCTGTGATATCTGTGAGAACCTGCTCAAACGAGTGGGCCGTCTTCTTGTTGAGAAGGATGCGCACGGCTTTCCGAGGCTTCACCCCGCTGCGGATTATGGTCACCAGTTTGGGCCGGATGAAATCCTTGTTATCTTTGATTTCTATAGACCCGGCCTTGGCGCTGGCCAGAGAGGTGGGTGCTCGTGCTGATGCAACGGTCCTGACATTAACTGACCAGTTGGGGTTGACATTCTTAGTGTATTCCAGCTTCTTGTAAGGCTCAATTGATCCACACACATAGCTCTCCCCTGTGATACAAAATAAAATAACAGACATAATCAGTGAGAATCAAATCAGTTGGATTCCTAAATGAATCATTCAGACAGGTTTTGTGAACCGCTTCAACAAGATTCACAGAAAAGATTTCACTTTTTTGATTTTTGATTTGATTCATTCATGAATCAGGCATTGATACATCATTAAAAACTTACCAACATCCTTAACAGGTGGTTTTCACAGCGATTTTTCTAAAGGTTGCTGCAAATACCATAAAAGAACCATTTTGGTTCCCTAAAGAACCTTTCAGCGAACAGTTCTTAAAAGAACAATTTTCCTTAGTTCTTTTTTTTTTTTTTTAATCAAAAGAACCTTTTTTGTAATGGAAAGGTTCCATGGATGGTAAAGTTTATTCATGCCAATTAAGAAACTTTATTTTTAAGAGTTAATAGGTGATTCTCTACAGAAACATTTTTTTGTTATACTGGTTGAAAGTCTGATAGCAGATACTATGAAGCTGATATGCTGATAGCAACCACTATGTCGGTCTAAATGTATTTTTATAAATATATATCATCTGTGGAAGGTGTAGAACTCTAAAATGTTCATCCAATCTTTATATTCGGAATGAATTACATATGATTTCCAACCTGCCTGTCAACGTATGTTTTTAAATACCCTCGCACACCCTGTTCACGCAGACATCATACCTCATCAGCACGTTTCATGCTATGCAGAGTTTATACAGACAGAGCTCAGTCACAGAGCACCGCAAACAAATAGCAGCCACCTTTTACAGTTCATACTACATCAAAACAATGAGCTTAACTACAGTAATTAAAAGATGACAACCTGTGACGTTCTAACCGGAGATGTTCAGTCAGATTCAGAATCAGGTACAAGCTCTCTCGTTTACGTTCATTATTATTGTAACGTTATGTGCTTTGAGACACAAGGTAGTTTAACGCCGTCTCTTGTGGAGCTTTGGCGAGAGCAGCTGTGTGTGTGCTCATTCTTGTGTTTTAGAGGAGGCGTGGCTTTGGACGGCGATTTGCAGGTTGGGTAGTGCTTTCAATGCTAGCAGGCTAACATTAGCATTTCCCAGATCACCTACTGCACCTTTAAGTATTGACTTCAATTTTGGTTTGTTCATCACATAAAGCTTTTGTCTGGCTTTGGGAAAACTTGTATGAACTAAATTTGTTTTACTTTTATGATACTTTTGCATTCTTATTAAACCTTGAATGCTCCAGTTCAAAGTTCTTTATTTTAATTGCATGGAGAGAAAAAAAAACAGCCAAATTAAAGGGATGGTTCACCGAAAATGTAAAATTCCGTCATGTTGTTCCACTTCTCAAGTTTCTTGTTTTGTTTAACACAAAAGAAGATATTTTAAAAAATGTAGGAAACCAAACAGTTGATGGACCCCATTGACTTCCATTTTTTCCCATACTAGGTTTGATTAACTATATTCTTCAAAATATCTTCTTTTGTGTTCAGTAGAAAAAAGAAACAGGTTTGGAACAACGTGAGGGTGAGTAAATGATGACAGAATTTTCATTTTTGGGTGAACTATCCCTTTAAGTTCTCCAGTTCCGTTCTCCACAAATAAGAAAGTCATATGGTTTTGGAACAGCACGAGGAGTAGAAGACTCCTCCTTATTTTATTTTTTTTAATAAACTATACCTTTAATGAGGTTTTGCGATGCTTAGTATCATATGAGGATAGAGAAGGAAATTCATAAATTTGCCCACAGACAGTCAATGGACATATAAGCTCCTAATAACAGAGGTCATACAGTCAAGGTTAAGTGCCCAGCTGAGACTGAAATCACCTCCAACTCCCTCATTTACATTCATTCTACACCTGCAGGCAGCCCTGAGAATGAATGAATGGGTGTCCTACATAGAAAAGCACCAGAGATACCACTGCTATAATCAAATCAGTGTCATTTAACACATAATTCAAGGACCAACTTATATTTGTTGATTTAAGCTCTCAGGTTTGATTTATTGGTCAACGTTGAGAGAAAGGGAGTGGTATGGAGATGCAGAAGCTGTTAAATATTAATGAGCATTTTAAGATGATTATTTAAATCACAGGGCATTCTGGTATCTGCTCACATATAATACAAGCTTGATCTTTGTTCAGGACAACAAACCATGCTCTGTTTGTGGTATCAAAGACCCTGGAAATAAACACAAGGAAATACAATGATTTTTCACATAGTAGATTCTCTGATTGTTGTACACACTGTAGAGATATTATGTGCTTAATGGGTTTTGATTAGGTCAGGGGAATATATGAAAAGAACTGAAGAAAAATAAAGGTTCTTTTCAAAGTATACAGACATTACTGTCATTTACAACAGAGCGATAGGTATACGTTCATTACTTCAAACTACAAATGTTCATTAGCTGGCCCAAGCTGATCATTTGTTTGTGCGAGCTTGCAAACCATCTGGGACCAGCAATAAACCAGCTACTAGTAGGTCATCCTAGCTCTTTGGACAGCTAATGACTGCTTTAGACTAGTTCCAAAACCAGCTTAGACATGGTGTCCTCATATGGAGAACAGGTAGGCCTACTGTATTTATGTAACCTAAACCATCCAAATCAAGACACACGTAAAGAACAGCCTCAAGTTGAACAAGAAACAAAAGATACTGGTGTCCCTAAACCTGCATATACTGACACCCAGGCTCACCTTCCACCAGCTGCTCCATGCTGGTAATTTTCGACCCGTCAATGGCATAAATGGTCCGGACCCCCTGAGGCAGATTTACATTATCTGATAGGGAGCGGGTGAGGTCTGCGAGCAGAGCGTCGAAAGACCTGAATCTGTCGTTGGAGATAGCGTACACAATCCCTTTAAAGTACCGGTCTCCATTGCGGTAGAACCGGACCTTCTTGGCTTTCTTCTCGGAGCTCAGAGCCTGTAAGGTCCGGGTTCGGTACAGGCTGCAGTGGGCGCTGTGCGTGGGGCTCGGGAGGCCGTTCGCCCGTGAACCAGCACGGCTGAATCTTTGTGCTTTGTCCCGTTCGTCGAAATGCTCCAGCTCCATGTCAACACCAGGGACTGTAGTATGTCTATGGAAAATTGTGTGAAAAAAAAAATTGTGGATAGATGAGTTATGTTTAAAATTAAAACTGCATTTATTATTTTGAATTATTTTAGCATATGCTTGTTAAAAAATAAAAATAAAAAAAAGCACATTAGGCTATATATAATACAATAAATAAGCTGCTGGAAATTTACATTTCCGTTTGCTTATCCAATTGACAAAAAATATGATAGGCCTAAACATTTATATAAAAGAAAAAATGTTTCTTAACAATAAACATTAAAGTGTTATTTATACATTATAATATATATATATATATATATATATATATATAATATTCAAGTTATTTAAACACGCCTAAAAGGAAAGCACAATGAAGTCGCGATTCATCATTTTAAAAAAAAAAAATGATATTAATGCACTAATAAATCTAATTCTGCTGTGTCTGACATGGTGCATCATGCTTCAAAGACAAAAAACGCATATTCATCTTACTTGTGCGCGTGTAGCTATCCGATGAGCACAGTCGATATGACAGCATACATCTAATGGCTTGTCATCTCTTCCAGAGGATGCTGGTGATGGTTTTTAAGAGCAGGAGGAGAGAATCATGTGCTCTACTGGATGGGGCGGATATGGGCTGCAGCCGGTCTCTCTCTGCCCCTCTCGCTCTTATTTAATGCAGAGAGGCTGCCAGTCTTTGTCGTATTCATGGAGAAAGAAATCCCTCAGTGAATGAATACGAGCGAGCAGGGCTGTGTCTCAAAACCTAGTGAGGTGCCTACCTAGACACCGACACTGTCTTAAATGCAGGTCCTCGTGGGTGGGGAGGAGACTGTCCAGCGCCGCTTGCAGTCCAGCAGAGACACTCCAGTGGTACAAGATCTATTCAAACTATCTTTTAATACACAGGGGCGGCGTTTACGTATGGCAGTACCCTGGCATTCAGACAAAACAGGAGAAATAAACAGCTCGTGATGCTGCTCGTTAATTTTGTAGCTTGAGATGGCCTAAATTGCAGCTTTGAAAAGCAAATTTTAAACAGACTAATGCTGTGTCCTAATCAGACGCAATGTGATGATTTCCAGCGCATCTGTCCAAACCAGACTTGACTTGAAACGCGACTAAATCAATCAAAAATCACAGCCAATCAGAAGAGCGTGTGGGCGGGCTCTGTCTGAAATGGATTATTACATGTTTTTCAACGGCTCTGGTAGGCCCTACAGGTACATTATTCAATTCATAAATCTTATACCATTTTTACATTATTAAAAACACATACTGAGCGACTGAAACAATATTTTTTTTAATCATAGAGTACCTTTGTTGGCAGTTCCACCGTCGTTTTCATTTATTTTCAAGATCTCTGAGGTGAATTAACGTTATCCATTGTCGCTTTATGTCTATAAAGGCCATGCAAATAATATTCAAACTCACTTTAAATTCTCTTTAGATTAAGTAAAAGCACATAATGAGTACCTGAGACTGTCATTGTCATACTTTGTATGTTGTTACAGCCGCGACACTGCAGAAATAGCAACTGTAAAAAAAATAAGTGTGTCGTATCGCCATCGCGGCTGGTTAGTAACTTTAGCCTACAAAAAACAAAACAAAAAAAACTTTAACGTTAAAATGGCTGAGAGCTGGCGTCACGTCTGGTTAAGGACACGGTGTAGGCTTAGGACTGTTTCAGAATTTACATTGGTTTCTTATTGTTAAGTCTGTTGCATATCTGTGCATTCTTTTCGTATGGTGGATTTTGTCCACATTTTGTTTAAGATATAATGGTATAATGATATAATTGGGAATGTCGTTGTTGTAAGGCTAGAGCAGAGGGAATTATGCCATACCCTATAGGTTTTTGTGAAACATTTAACATCTGTAGAAACTAGCCATGTCAAAACCTACACATAATTTTTACTGCCGTTCAATCTAAATATGGGTAGAGAAAGTGTATTTGCTACATGTAGCTACTTTTAGTATCAGTCATAATAAGAACAGTTTATACAGTTGCAAATTTTCTTCCAGTGAACTTGCGTAATTACATAGTATGACACTAGATGGCAGCATACATTTTCAAGTCATCTGGGGACAAAAAGCAGCAATAAATGTTTGCACTGGATACACGATCATGTATGGAGTTCAGATGTGAAAGGAGAAGACAAACATAATAGAGAAAATATTTTATATTTTAAATATTTAATATGCAATAAAAGGAACTTTAATGTTGCTGATTCAGGGCACTATGATCAAGCTAGTTTGACCTCATCTAGGCTTGGTTTCACAGACAGGGCTTATTCATTAGGCCTTAGTTCAGTTAGGACATTTGAGTAGCTTTTAAAATGTGCCTTAGAAAAATACATTACTGGTGTGCATCTTGAGACAAAACAATGGCACTGGCATATTTTAAGATATGTCAGTGCAAGTTGCTTTCAGTTAAAACAGCTCCAACATGCATTTTAGTCTGGGACTAGGCTTAAGCCTGGTCTGTGAAACCGGCCACTAGTGTCTTGGCTAGGTCTAATTTATCAATGAATTCAAAGCAATTGTTCCAATACAACAAATTTTAACACATCACAGAGTTTAAATTTCGTCAACACTTGACCCAGTAATATTAGCACTTTTATATTTTACTTTTCTTTTTCCGATTTTCTATTCTCTTTCTCCATCTATTTGCGTATATATATTTAAAAAAAAAAAAAAAAAAAAAAAAAAAAACCTTGCTACGAGCACTTTACTGATAAAAACTGACTTGATACGGCACTTACATACTGTTGTACTCATGTTGATTTGATTGCTTCTACTATTCTCATTTGTCAGTCACTTTGGAGAAAAGTAAATGTAAATGTAAATTAAAGTACACAAAACAATATGTTTTAAATGTTTAATTTATTATGTCAGATAGGCTATTAGATTCTGTCATTGAGCAAACCTAGACTTGTGGTTAAACTTTAAACTGTTTATATTGTCAGTACATTGAAATGAGACATATTTTGTAAAGACATACACACAGAATTAACAAGTTTGTTAATGCTTACAGTGAGATGTTATAATAACATTTCAAAGTAATATTTATATCTTTATCTATAGTCAAGTTTTTTTATAAGGAAAAAGTGCAGCCATTGTTTTAATAAGAAAAAAACAACAATAACTGCATAGAGATGTTTTATGAGTGGTCAGTATCTACAGTGTGAGAACTTCATATATATATGACATTTACAGTTTAAATTAAATATAAGTCTCTTTAATTTAAAATAGTATTAAAATACATACTTTAA
Organism: Elopichthys bambusa; assembly: GCA_037101425.1. Classification (NCBI taxonomy): domain Eukaryota; kingdom Metazoa; phylum Chordata; class Actinopteri; order Cypriniformes; family Xenocyprididae; genus Elopichthys; species Elopichthys bambusa. The sequence goes on from CM074444.1 coordinate 12,509,885, forward strand.
ACTTTAAAGATTTGAAACATTACCCATAAAGTCTGATTTCTCTGGCTTTTAATTAAGCCGATTTCTCATATCTGGCATCTTAATCCAACTCCATGTGCAATTATTATTATTATTATTATTTTTTGCACTTATTATTCACAAGAATACCTAGCACCCATCATCCTCAATAAATGTTCATGTCTGTTCCAAGCATGGGTTAAAGTGCTTTTTAATATTTTAAAACATAAAAAAAAAACCCTGAAAGTACCAAGAGCAAACAGGTTTGCAGATTAAAAAACAACTACCACAAAGCATTCTTAGCATATATATTAAAGCTCAGATAAAGATTTTTTTTTTTTAAATATAAGAATATAATATTTGTTAAGGCTCTATGGGAAAACAATAAATTCCACCTTTGGCTTGCACTTTGTTTTAAGGGTCCATTTAGAAGACGCATACCACGCAATACTACTGACGTTTTAATATGATCCAACTAAACAATGGATCTGTGAGTTCATTGGTGATATGTTTACATTGCTGGTGAAGGGTAAGGCATGATCAGGAATACTGTCCGGCAGGCAGGGCAGTCAGTCAATTTTTAACGTGCATTTACAATTTAACCAGTGGAAATAGTAAACATTCAGTGTCAGTCACATAAACAATTAACAACAAACGCATTCATCAGACAAGGATCCATTCACTTCTTCTTCAGTCTTTGTTTTAAAAACAGGACCTTTGGTTTGCTCTTAAAAATGGACACCTGAAACGAGAGGTTTGAATCTCAAACTCTACTTTTGGTCTTTATGTTTCTTAACTTGACTGTCAGGCTCTTGGACTTTATAGTCTGCCAGAATGGCATGGGCAGTCTCTTTGCCAGTCTTCTTGACCATTGCCTTGATCCCCAGGTTGTCGATATTGAAAGCGGTGACGCCCACATTGATGGCTGAGTTGACAGCATGGTCTGTGGCCTGGCCCGCTTCCGCCCCATACCTTGATTATAGATAACCCAGATTGAGTAAAAGAGAGGATGGGGTGATGAAAGAGGTGATTGAAAAATATGTTATAGGAGATGGAGATTACTCAAAGGAGAGCAAAGCAGTTAAACATACATGCAGGGATTCAGTCACTTCTCAAGAGAAAAATCTGATTTAAAAATGTAAAATTAATCCTACAGATGCCTTAAAAAAAAGTTTATTATGTTGCAATGTGCAAAAGTTGAACTGAAAATGGCCAATACTTTTAAGCACAGTTAGAAATGGAAGGATGGTAGTAATATATATATATATATTTTTTTTTTATTATATATATTGATTAAAAAACAAAACAACATTATCTTATATTAGCTATATCACCATTATAGTGAACACCATTATTTCCCACTTTTAAATATTGGATAATTATTGAAAGGATTTCAACTTTAAATCTTGAACTATCTTTATTATTGTAAAGAGTACAGTATAAGAGGATTTACACATTGTTCAAAAGTGTGAGGTCAGTAAGATTTTATGTTTTAAAAAAAGGTTTCTTTCTGTATTCTCACCAAAGCTGTGTTTATTTGAATACAAATACATGCAGTAATATTGTGAAATAATATTGAAATTTTTACTATATTAATATGTTTTAAAATGGAATTTATTCCTGTGATGGAATGTTCAGCAGCCATTACTCCAGTCTTCAGTGTCACATGATCCTTCAGAAATTTGGTGCTCAAGAAAGATTTATTATTATTATTATTATTATTATCAATGTTGAAAACAGTTAATATTTTTGTGGATACCGTGATATTTTTTTTTTCCAGGATTCTTTGATTAATTGTTAAAAAATCTGTTAACATTATAAACATTATAAAATGTCTTTACTGTCAATTTAATGCATCCTTGCTGAATTAAAAAAAAAAAAAAAAACTTACTGACCATAAACTTTTAAACAGTAGTGTATATACTGTACCATCTTGGTCAAATTGTGATTATGTTTCTAAGATGATTATCCGATAAAACCTGGTAAAACCTTCTGTTGATGCAACATCATCATGAAAGTCATACTCTGGTTAGAAGAAAAATAAAGCAATAAAAACAATGAGATTAATTACTTTGGCAGTTAGAAACAGATATTCATTCCATCACTGAGCTGTGGATCAGTGTACAAAGCAACGCAGGATGCCAACGGACGTGATGTAATCATTATCTCCAATAAATCATTAGCATTGCGTGCAAGTGCTGACTGATTCAGAAACATACAAGCTTCAGCCATGCTCCTGACCATTAATTAAGGCCATTTTATGGGGTGCAGGGGAAAATGTTTCTACTTGTTTTCATTTGGGGTGTCTGAAATGTTCTCCAGACCCCTAAATCTGTAAACAAATACATGGAAGAAACTAGTGTGAGTGCAGTTTTATTTTTCTGATCAAATTTACTGGTGAGCAACTGCGAATGCAGAAAGGTAAAACATTGGTACGATCAACTTAAAAGCAGGTGGAATGATCCGAGACGCTTGTGGAGTTACTTACTTATGTTTTACCGTGGTAACCGTCTCTGCAGCGACACTCTTTGCAATGTTCTTTGCTGCAACCTCCAACCCCGTCCACATCGTTGCAAATCCTGCCAAAAGTATAGAGGCTTCTTTCAAAAACATTAAAGAAAAACTTTTGAATGGTAGTGTAACTGATAGCATACTTACTGTAGCACTGACATAATTTGACTTTTGCATAGATGCAAACTCCTCACCTTTCAGTGACAACTCACCTTTTTGAGACCAAAATAAGTCACCTATGGGATTCGCATAGATCCAATGAGAAAGTGTTTTTTATGGGAGGAGGTACTTGTGAACTTACAATGGTAAATAAAGAACTGTTTATTTCAGAAAGTACTGTACAGTGCTTTCTTTACTCTAAAACTATGTCTATAAAGGGTAATATTTAATATATGTGAAGTCTGAGATGTGGGAACGGTGAAGAGGGCAAACAGTTTGCAGTTCAGCTCAGTATTGTCTCATTTTATAAAAGATGAAATGCTATGCAGACTATATGAGATTTTGACCAAATGTATTTAATCTTGATTTTGGTAAAATGTTGCAACAATATGTTTTGTTGCCCAGCCCTATTTGTTTAAATCGCAAGAGGCGTCTAAGCTTACGATACTCCTACAGCCTGTGTCATACATCGCTTCAGGGGTTACTCGTTTGGCGCAAGTCAACTTGCACAGTATGCGTATGGTCGTCTGCCGGAAGCTAGTTATTTTAGATTTTTAAATATGGATATTTTTCTTACAAAAACCCATCACTTCGCTTCAGAAGCTCTTTATTAACCCCCGGAGCTGCGTGAAGTACTTTTATGATGAATCGATGCACTTTTTTTGGCTTCAAAATCAGGCCCACCGTTCCCTCCCATTATATACAGTGCTCAGCGTAAATAGGTACACCCCCTGTGAAAAGTAACATTTCTCAATGAACACAAAAACAATTTCCAAAGACTAAGTTTAATATAACATCTGTATAACTTATAACATGAAAGTAAGGTTAATAATAGAACTTAGATTACACATTTTTCAGTTTTACTCAAATAAGGGTGATGCAAAAATGAGTACACCCCACAACAAAAACTACTACATCTAGTACTTTGTATGGCCTTTGTATGGTTTTTAATGACAGCACCAAGTCTTCTAGGCATGGAATGAACAAGTTGGCGACATTTTGCAACATCTATCTTTTTACATTCTTCAAGAATGACCTCTTTTAGAGACTGGATGCTGGATGGAGAGTGATGCTCAACTTGTCTCTTCAGAATTCCCCATAGGTGTTCGATTGGGATCAGATCAGGAGCCACTGAATCACTTTCACCCTGTTCTTCTTCAGAAATGTGTTTAGGATCATTGTCATGTTGGAAAACTGCACGAAGACCAAGGGCACAGAGTGATGGTAGCATCTTCTCTTTCAGTATAGAGCAGTACATCTGTGAATTCATGATGCCATCAATGAAATGCAGCTCCCCGACACCAGCAGCACTCATGCAGCCCCACATAAGGACACTGCCACCACCATATTTCACTGTAGGCACCATGCATTTTTCTTTGTATTCCTCACCTTTGTGACGCCACACAGTTTTGAAGCCATCAGTTCCAAAAACATTTATCTTGGTCTCATCACTCCAGAGTATAGAGTCCCAGTATTCTTCATCTTTGTCAGCATGGGCCCTGGCAAACTCTAGGCAGCCTTTTTTGTGCCTGGGCTTTAGGAGAGGCTTCTTTCGTGGACGGCACCCATGCATGCCATTCCTCTGCAGTGCATGCCATATTGTGTCACGGGAAATAGTCACCCCAGCTTGGCTTTCTACTTCTTTAGATAACTGCAGTGAACTTGCATGCCAATTTTCTTCAACCCTTCTCATCAGAAGACGCTCCTGTCGAGGTGTTAACTTCCGTGGACGGCCTGGACGTCTCTGTGAGATGGTTGCAGTTCCATCTTTTTTACATTTTTATACCACCTTTGCTACAGTATTCTGACTGATATGTAAAGCTTTGCTGATCTTCTTGTAGCCTTCACCTTTCTGGTGTAAAAAAAATTATTTGTGACATTTCTCTTCCATGTGGTGCCATTGCTGACAGCATGAAATGGGAAGGGGTTTTAACACCCTTTTATAGTCAACTGTCTGCTGGACACCTGTGTAATGAATAATTAGACTCACCTGTGGTTGAATTCTTGTTAAATTAGACATTTGTAGTCTAAAATGTAGCTTTGCTCCAAAGATTTTCAGTGGGGTGAACTCATTTTTGCATCACCCTAATTTGAGTAAAACTGAAAAATGTGTAATCTAAGTTATATTATTAACCTTACTTTCATGTTGTAAGTTAAACACGTTATATTAAACTTAGTCTTGTCAACATTTTGGAAACTGTTTTTGTGTTCATTGAGATATTGTTTAAATGTTACTTTTCAAAGGGGGTGTACCCATTTACGCTGAGCACTGTATATAATGGGAGGGAATGGTGGGCCTGATTTTGAAGCTAAAAAAAGCGCATCCATTCATCATAAAAGTACTTCACGCAGCTCCGGGGGGTTAATAAAGAGCTTCTGAAGCAAAGCAATGGGTTTTTGTAAGAAAAATATCCATATTTAAAAATGTATAATCTAAAATAACTAGCTTCCGGCAGACGACCATATGCATACTGTGCAAGTTGACTTGCGCCAAACGAGTAACCCCTGAAGCGATGTATGACGCAGGATGGAGTATTTTTACTTTTCAAAGGGGGTGTATTCATTTACGCTGAGCACTGTAGTTTGGAAGAGCCAGAATATTTTAAAAAATTTCTCAGATTGTGTTCATCTGAAAGAAGATAGTCATATACACCTCGGATGGCTTGAGGGTGAGTAAAATTATGGGGTAATTTTCAGTTTTGGGTGAACTATCCCTTTAACTGTCTGATCAATAACACCTAAGAGACAATAATGTAATTGTAGTTTCTTTAAATTTGCTTTGGAAGGAAAGAGTCTGACAGAACATAAATAAACAGTAAGTAAGGGTTTTCACACTTGGGTCCTCTTTAAAAGAACCAAACTTTAAGTGGATCCTTTTTTGGTCCACTTAAGTAGGAATGTTGTCTCAGACCTCTTTGTGTTCATACTGTTGCTTTTTGGATCTAGTCCAGTTCAGTGTTTGATGGCTTGACCCTATGGCAAATACATTAAAAGAAAGATGCAAATTAAATAAACTGCTTTAAATTGCCAATGTACAGTAGGTATACCTAAAAGCAGAAATTAAAGAAATTAAAAAAATAAAACTGCATATTCTTCACTGTATGAATAAAACGTATACTGATTGTTTTATTAGGCTGTCACTTTAAGAACAGTAATACATATATCCATTATACTGATAAACATACAAACATGTTTTCCCAGATATATTCACTGAAGATAAAGCCTGTTTATGTGAACCTAGAGTGTTTTGACACTTTAAACGCAATAAGATGCTACAAATAATTCAGTTTAGTACACGCGCTGTGACAGCTGGTTTTCTGTGCATGCGCTTTAGGTGTGTGCGCTCGTAAGACATATATCAATTTTTAAACTTGCAAGGCACACAAGTGCGTCTCTTTTACACAGTTTGAAAGCAGTTGAAATTACAATAAGCAACGAAAAATCTGTAGAGATCTGCCAGAAGCAACCATGATGAACAGCTGATTTGTATGGACACATCTGATGACCAAACTACATTGGAAATTGCAAACGGGAAAATCAAGTGAGCCCAGAGCGGTTTGTGTTCAGACTGCATGTTTTTAGTGAACTATACCGTTAGCTGAACGCGAACCGTACTCAGACCATGGTATCGGTTCGGTTTGTTTTTAAGGGGTCTGAGATCGTTTGGAGTGTTCACATATGGGCCAAAAAAATAAAAATATTCACACAAACCACGCTCAGACGCTGAAAAGGACCAAGTGTGAAAACACCCTAAGTATATGTGACCAAAAACAGCAAAGAAGAGCATTATTTCTGGTTTGAACGATTTACTTCACCTTGAACTCCACTTGCTGCAACCACCATGGCACCGTCGATATTGGAGCGTCCATCCCTGTCTTTCTTCAGAGACTCTGGGATTAGCTTCCCTCCATGTTTCTTCACATGAGGTGCCAGCTCTCGGCCAACATGTCCAGCGACAGTGCACAGTCCATCCACTGAAACAGTACAGAACATGTTTTTGGCTCAAATCATCCACAGTAAATGAAGTGCATCTTATCTTTATTGACTATTATCAACTAAATTAGGAATTTCCAAATACAGTAATAGCGAGTTGATAAAGTCTTCCTTACCAAGAAATTGGCTGACTTTTACAGCTCCTCCTGTGGCTTGTTTGGCCACATGGAGGCTTTTGGTTACCGTGGGGCTGACTTGGGCTGGTTTGTCCTCTGGAGTGATGTGTTCTCGTAGTTTGGATGCACCTTTATGTATGGCTTTCCCTGTGTACTCTGCCCCCTTCACCAAACCCCAGCTCAGCCATGAAGCCCCTGTCCATATATTTCAAGAAGTAAACCGACTACGCTGCATGTTTAAATACTGTACATTATTAAGTGTTTCCTGTCTCTTTTATTTGACTTTTCTTTTTTAAAGAGATAGTTCACCCAAAAATGAAAATCCTGCCATCACTTACTCACCCTTATGTTGTTCCAAACCTGTATGAGTTTCTTTGTTTCTCTGTTGAACACAAAAGAAGATATTTTAAAGAATGTTGGTTATTTAAACAGATGACGGCAACCAATGACTTCCATAGTAGGAAAAAAAATACTATGAAAGTCAATGGCTACCGTCAACTGTTTGATTACCAACATTCTTTAAAATATCTTCTTTTGTGTTCAACAGAAAAAAGAAAGTCATACAGGTTTGGAACAACATGAGGGTGAGTAAATGATGACAGATCGTTTTTGGGAGAACTATACCTTTAAAAACTTTCTATAAGTAGTTTTGGTGGCAACAACTGTTGAGGTTCTTCTAGCACAACCTAAATAGTTGGACAATTAACCAATTATCCTAAATGCTTAAAACACTAGGTTTATGGCTTCTAAATCTACAACAAAGTGATAAACAATGACAGCATTTATGTTTTCTCAATGTATTGTCTAATAATGATCCTAAAAAAATCCTCCTTTGGCAGGCATAACTTCTGCTTACCTGCGTCTATTTGGCATCTGGTAAAAATGTAAGTTATGACAACATTTTACCCAAGACATTTTAAAATGCTGTTGAATTATAAAAACTGATTTGAATATATACTCTACTGTTCAAAAGTCTGGGGTCAGAAGTTTTTAAAATAATTAAAATTATTCAGTAAGGACAATCGATCCAAAATCAATCCAAAGTGACAAAAGATATTTATAATATTACAAAAGATTTTTATTTTAAATAAATGCTGTTCTTTTGAACTTTCTATTCATATATATATATATATATATATATATATATATATATATATATATATATATATATGTTTCATGAGCATCAAATCATCATATTAGATGATTTCTGAAGGATCATGTGACACTGAAGACTGGAGTAGTGATGCTGAAAATACAGTGTTGCCATCACAGGAATAAATTACTTGTTCCTTTTAAAATACATGTATTTAATTACTTAATATATTAAAATAGAAACATTATTTTAAATCCTAATAATATTCTACAAAATTCAGTTTTTTCAGATCAAATTAAAATACAGCTTTAGTGAGCATAAGATATTTCTTTAATGACCCCAAACTTTTAATAGTGCATGTTGAATATGTTGAAAACCTTTCATTTCATTCATTATTTTAATTCAAGCCTTATTTAGGGTGATCAGACCCCCTGGCTTACCAGTCAGGATCCCCTGAGCCACCTTCTCGCTCCATTCAGGAAGTACCTTGTCCTCCTCACCAGCAGGGGGCACTGCTTCAGCTGCAGGAGGCCCCATCGGCACCTTCTGACCCAGGTTAATGGTATCGGTTGCACCATCTGATGCCTTGGAGACACAGGATAGCGGGCAACAGTTAAAACAGAGCATCATAAAGAGTGCAGAAGCAGGCTCAAGCAATCACTAAAAGCAAATGGTGAATTGTAGGATGAGTATATGGACATAAGCCAGTATTGCGAATGACACAAGGAGGGAATGCTTCTAGATTTTTCCCCGTTTGCCAAAAAAATCCTTTGTTGTCTCTAAACACTTGAGTCAGTGAGTCAGCATGGTCTGCTACAACAACCTGTTATTTCCACAACAATGGGGGTGTTTGTCGTTGCCCCCTCCTTTACAGGGAACAGTGGCACTTGGTTCCAAACTCACCAACAGCTGCTCTGTGAAATTATTTCTAAAAGCATGTTTTTTTCTGAGTCACATACGCACAAGAATAAGTGAACAAGAACAACTGAATTTAAAAAAAAACAAACAATAATGGTGCGGGTGAGCTACTGTTACACTTGGCTGTGCTCTGGTTGATGACTATCCTGTGGTAAGAAGGGAAACAATGGTGTTCTTGGTTTGCTAAGAGCATTACAGCTAATTAATTCTCCTTCTCCTGTATGCTCTCAATCCATGGAACCGCAGGGGAGTGTGCCAGCTCAAAAGCACAAGCCAAGCCCGCTCACTATTTCATGAATAATGAACATCATACCCAAAGCCAAAGGTGTAAAAACGGTCTTGAATATCTGCGCTACAGGCAGTGCAAGCAGCAAAAAGCATAGAAGCATTGTAAGGACCACATGAACTGTCAAGTGCATTAAATGATAATAGATACAGTAGTTTCATTCAGCACATCAAACAATCTATCTATCTATCTATCTACAAACATTTTTGTTTATTGGCAGAGAGTAGTACTGGTCATTAATGTGAAGTCTTCCTCTCGTGTAAGGGTACATTTTAAACATATATGACAAAGGTACATGTTGGTTGTAAAACTTTTTATTTAGTGCACTTTTAAAGGGTTAGTTCACGCAAAAATGAAATTTCTGTCATTGATTACTGGAACTGTCTTTCCAAACCCATAAGACCTTCGTTCATCTTCGGAACACAAATTAGGATATTTTTGATGAAATCCGAGAGCTTTTTGAACCCCCTATGGACAGCAACATCATAACCATTTTCAAGGCCCAGAAAGGTAGTAAAGTCATTGTTAAAATAGTACATGTGACTACAGCGGTTCAACCTTAATGTTATGAAGCAATGAGAATACTTTTTGTGTGCAAAAAAATAATAAAATAAATAAGTAACTTTATTCAACAATTTCTTCTCTTGTGATGCAGGAGTTGGCCAATAAAGAGTCGGCGTTCTGACGTAGAACCCGGAAGTGCTGCACTGTGTTTACAACTTCAACAGCGCAGGAGAATGACAGGGAAGAGAAGAAACTGTTGAATAAAGTCGTTATTTTTGTTTGTTTTTAACGATGCCTTTACTACCTTTCTGGGGTTTGAAAGTGGTTATGATGTTGCTGTCTATACACAAATTAAGATATTTTTGACCCCCCTGTCAAAAAGATTTCATCAAAAATATCTTAATTTGTGTTCCGAAGATGAACGAAGGTCTTACTGGTTTGGAGTTACATGAGGGTGAGTAATTAATGAAAGAAATTTCATTTTGAGTTAACTAACCCTTTAAGTCAATCATTCCAATGTGAGACTCACCCTGCTGTGTTGCTAAGTGTAGTATAAATATACACAACCCAAATGCACTTGTCACTCAGTGATACTGCAATGCTTTAGTACCTTAAATAAATCTTTTAAACTCTCAAATACACCTGAAATCTGTAAAGATAGTAAAGGGTTAATGAGGCAGGCAGGTGCATTGATATGTGCCCAATGCACAAAAAACATTTAAAGGCCATTTCAAACACATGCACATAGTTCATGCATTTAAAGTGTGTAAACATTTTTGCAAATAAAATACATAAAAATTTTACCACAGTGTAAAATTCTTGATTTTAGTCTGTTGTGAAGAAAAAAAGAAAAACTCAAAAAAAAATACCAAATAGGTGCAGCAACAAGTGAGATACTGAAATTAATATTCAAAGCAGCACAGATTGTGTCAGTGACAAACACAAAGTTTGAGACGAGGTTAAGCCACCACACCTGCTCTGAAGCCACAGCTGACCCCTGTGTTTCTGAGGTGGGACCTGAGGGGACACAGGGACAGCTCACCTGGACACGCAGGTCAGTCAGTTGAGAAAGAACATTCTGGAAGAGTTCGCGTTCCTTCTGGGGAAGCTCGGAAGAAAGGACCACCCCGACATACGAGCCCAGGGTGGGAGCCATCATGTCAGGGAACATGTAGACCCCGGTGTTGCACAGCAGGACTGGGGAGTCGGAGGCCATCAAGGGGTAAAGCCAGTCACAAACCTGAAATTAGAAATAACAATAAGTGTGATTTACTCAAGTAGGACAGTTCTAACTTTTAACCTACCCCTACAATTAGAGGGCAGCTACTGGCTGATATGAATGTGTTTCCAGGCCATAAGGTTGGCCCTTACCCAAATATGCAGGCAATAAAAAGTTAATAAGCATGAGGATATTGACTTGTCCTACTTATTGGGAAATACTTATTACTCCACTTAAACATATAGTCAAACCTCAAAAGTATGATTTATACTAGGCAACTTTACAGATCAATAATAAAAACTCTTACTGAATAATTTAAGTAAGTGCTTAAAGAGGTTGTTCCACATTATTAAGTAGGTTTTCTAGTTACCTACAGGTAAGCAGACCTGGCAAACTATTTAACAAACCTGTATGAGATTGATACCAGTTATCTAAAAAGATATGGAGAAATAAAACAAACACTTTCTCTGAAAAACTAAACTCTGAATATGTATTGTACTGAAATCCTACTGATATGTCACTTGCATAGTAATTTGGAACACAAATTTTGATATATATATATATATATATATATATATATAGCACATTTCTGATACCATTACAGAGCTTGGAGGACTAAGGATATTTTTAAATATATCTCAGATTGTGTTCCTCTGAAAAAAACAATAGTCATATACATCTAGGATGACTTGAGGGTGAACTAGCTCTTTAAAGGCCTGTCTTTGTTTGTGAGACCTGTAGTGACCTGATGTTGTTTTTACAAAAAAAAAAAATTATATATATATATATATATATAAAACATGATTATAAAGCTTCGGATTTAAATAAATCATAAAAGATGCAGCCTGCTGACAGTATCTTTTCTGCAGATATGTAATGGATTCACTTATAGTGAAAAGTTATAAATGGAAATTGATCCTTGTATTTCTAGGGAGGATCAAAATCTGAGGTTCAGGTCTGGATTTCCTCCAAGTTGAGACAGTAGACAGCTCTGTAGTTAGATTCATTCATCTCGTCCTCCTGACTGCTAGCATTAAATTGGATTACAGTCAAAGCCTAAAGCGCAGCAACTGGAGGTTCTTTATTCAGCTTGATGACAAGGCTAATCTAATACATTATTACTCAATATTTTGATTTCTACACAATATAAAATTTCCATACAATCACCTCATGTTGTGATTGGTGAGTTTTCATTCGGCATATTATCAATAGTTATCACAAACAACAGCAGGGTGGTGTTCAAGTGTAAACTATCATCTCATCTCAAATTCCTTGTGTGTTTGTGCACACCTGGCGAATAAAGCTCATTCTGATTTTGATATTGTTATTAACATTTTATTATTGTCTATTTACATCTGGCAGATAATAGCAATATTATCAAATGTTATCACAAAACAACAGAAGAGTGGCGTTCAATGTTCAAGTGTAAAATGTATTGTGCTAAACCAGGTTGTTTATATTGTCTCTCATAAAGATGAACCATTCAAGAAAATACCATCAGGTCATAAAGCTCATTCTTTAACACAGGTCCACCTGATAACTGGGGCTTTCCCATGATGAAGTCACTCAGTGAAAGCTTATTGGATATTAGCAGTGAGCATACGCTCACATGACACCATTAAGAAACAACAGATGGGGTCAGCCTCATTGAAAACACCATCTCAAAAGTGAAGGGAGCCAGATAAAAGGTTGTGAAAGTAGGTTACAGTACACCATGACTTGAAACAAGCCTCCTTGGACCATTATGTCCAAATTCATGGAATTTAATAAATTTCTCTATGGATGAAAAGAGCACACAACAAGCAACAGTTTTTGGTAGAATATTATGAAACTTGCCCAAAATGTGTCTGGGTCACATTTAACCCACAAAATGAAATGACAAAAATAAGATATTCAATTTCGAAAACACATTTCTTTGTGAGATTTTCTCTTAGGCATATGAAGAGTAATTAAATAACAGAACTTGTGATTTCTTACCTGTAGGAAGGCAGGTGGCCTGTTTGGAATCCTCTCTGAGCACTCATTGGTGAACTTTACGATGCGTAGGTACCCTGGGTAAGAGGGAGCGCTCACTTGCCCATCAGGGGTAACGAAGAAGATCTGCACTCCTTGAGGAAGGAAAAAGAGTTCCTCCCCATCCTCCCCCAAACTCTGAAGAGAAGGTGTAGAATTAGACGTATGGCTGTAGAACTCATCGCCTACCAAAGAGAGCTCGCCAGAATCAGTGCCGTAGGAAATTGTCAGGTGCCCGTCAGCGGCCTGAGGGGTGTATGCAGGGGGCTGTTCGCTTAACAAATTGGGCTGCATTGTTGGGGAGACCGGAACTGACCCACCTGAAGCACCTGCATCCCCGACATTGGAAGGGAGCATCTGTGGTGGAGTTGACCTCTCCGGCTTGACCTTTGGGACTTCAGGGTAGAGTCTCTGAGGGGCTGCACTGCTATCTGAGACTCCGCTGGGATCTGGGAGGGTCTCCAGCATGGCAAGACGGGTGGTGATGTTGTTGAGGGTCTCTTGCATCTTGTGCTGCATCTGCCTAGCCGTTTCCCAGGAGGGACCCACGCACTCTACGCCCTGCGAAGGCACACTAAGTGCCCTAAGGAGATGCTGCCGTCCTTGCCGGTACAGTTTTAGTGCCTCTGCGCCATGGCCCGCCTCGTCCTCGGTCAGGCCTTTATTGATGCACTCAAATGCCTTTCCGTAGCCATCTTTGATCACTTGCAGCCTGGCTTGATCAAATGCCTCTTGCTTTGCTTGCTCCATAACTGAAAGGATCAGAATAAAACTGAAAGTCAGAAATGCTGTCAACTCCATGTGTTTTAATATGTTAATAATAATGACTTTTCTGAAGAAAGAACTTGTCAACATACGTTAAATTCAATTATTATGCGTATTCATAGAAATTAAGTCAAATAATCTTTTCCTGTCACATCTTTCCCAGCTTATTAGCCCTGAACCAGCTTACACTGACCATGACCGTGTCATATGAGGATTTACAAAACACCTGCTTAACATTGCGAAGTGACATTCAAACCAGCTGGTAGTTTGTCGAGTGAATCTTGAAACACGAGTAACTTAAGTATTAAAGCCACAGAATCCAACATAATAAGAGTGTTACTTGCTAACACCATTTCATTAAGCCCACATATAACCCTCCGCCTCTAACTCTGTTATATTCAAAGCATTTAACCAAACATTTCCATTTGGTAACTCACCAAGAGATGCGACAAATGAAGTGAAATGTGGAGTTGAATGTGTGTTTCGCGTTATTCTGGGTTTGTTGATTGAACAGCTTCAGCTCTCTGACAGCTGAGGTGCTGCCCGACTAACGCGTGCCTATTACGTGATCGAATAAAGAAGATGATGTAGCAGCGCGTCCACTACACATGTGCTTCCGCGTTTAGTCACTTGATGCGTTCTGAGGTTTCTGATTGGTTAGAGGAGTTTGCTCGACAAATGTAGCGTAGGTCATGTTTTATTAGTCGAAGCGTTTTTGTTTTTGTTTTGTTTTTCACCAGCATTTAAGGTTAATATGTATAACAAATTGTATTATGGAAATGGTGATAAATATGAGTAAATGTTAACAGGTAAGCTAACCGATGATTAGACAAATATTTTTGAAGACAGGAAACTCTCTATAAATGACACTAAAGTTTATCCATTTCTCAATATGCCTTTAAATCAGCATAAATCAGTGACGTTTTAATTATCATATTGTTGGCAGATTAAGTTATTGTAATAAGGTTTTAATTTGTACAGTGAGGAATTTCCTGCAGCCTTTGAAACGCTTACACATTTTCATAGTATGTTTTTTCTCTCCATTATAATTAACTGGATTAATATCTAAAGGCTGGGTTTCTTTGTATTTGTTTTCAAAATGTTTTCCCTCCCCATCTAATTAAGAGCAGTCACTTATAAAAAAAGTATAATGTGTTTTGGCACTCAAATATTTGTGTTTATATGAACCAATTAATTCCAGACAGTTTTAGGTATGAAGATAATTCTTCGCACACTACATTGCTATGTGTTTATGGTTGATTTCAGGCATCTAGTTGCTGGATAGAAAATTATATTGGGCAGACCGGTTTTGTAGAAGACTTTATTTTTTTATATATATATATATATATACACATACATATATAAACTATTAAGAATGAAGTTAGGTACAGTATGCACAGAAATTAAAAATTTGACTGATAATAATTATTTTTATGTTATGGCCGATATACAAATTCTATGCATTTTTTTCGAAATAAACCAAAATCAATTATTTGAACTGCGGTGAATTTAGGCATCACAACATTATAATAGCCTATACAGTGTAAAAATGAACATTCATTTTTAGATTTACTAACTAGGTATTTACATTTAATGGTGTTATTAGATTATTAATTATTTCAGAAATTATCTTTAAGTGAGCATTAGATGACTGTGGATAATCCAAATCTAGCCCAGCTAACAGAGAAAGTCCTCAGAACTTTGGCTAAACGTTCTGGTGAGGTTCTCTCAAAGTTACTAAAAAACATTCTTCCAGTAATGTTTATAGAACATTTGTTCAAGTTATCATGTCTTTGAATATGTTCTCAAAACATTAGCACAAATACATTATTTACACTTTTTTTAGTTGGATGTTTTTCTAATGTTTTTTAAACATTACTACTTTTTTCAGGTGGTTCAGAGAACATTCACAAATGAATGTTCCCGTAATACTTGTAAACCAATTATTTTTATCACATAACCAAGAAAAAAAGTTTTATATATATATATATATATATATATATATATATATATATATTTTTTTTTTTTTTTTTTTTTTTTTTTTTAAACTACAGATTTTGAACGTTCAAAGAACTTCTTTAAGTAACGTTCTAATAACTTAATGGGAACGTTAACAAAACATTCTTAGAACATATTTTTGTTAGCTAAATATTCGGTAAAACTTCACAATAAGGTTTATTAGTTAACAGTTAACCACATTAGATAACATGAACTAATAATGAACTGCACTTATACACTATTTATTAATCTTTGTTAATGTTTATTTCAACAGCATTTATTAATCTTTGTTAATGTTAATTTCAACAGCATTTATTAATCTTTGTTAATGTTCATTTCAACATTTACTAATACATTATTAAAATCTTGTTAACATTAGTTAATGCACTGTGAACTAACATGAACAAACAATGAACAACTGTATTTTCATTAACTAACGTTAACGAAGATTAGTAAATACAGTAACAAATGTATTGTTCATGGTTAGTTCATGTTAGTTAATACTAATGCTTAACTAATGTTACCAAATATTCAATATCAACTCATTGGATAAAAAAAAAAAAAAAAAAATCTTTAATATCATAATATATTTATAGCCACTGATCAACAGAGGGCGCTGTATCTACATGTTAAACTACAGCTGTGATGATGGGTGTTTGAGGTCGTGCAATCCATATCTAGTTTTGTGTTGGTACAGTACACTGGAAAACACCTGGAGCAGAAGGTATGTAAAGTTCAGTGTGAGAAAAGCTCTGGCTGTGTTTTTGCAAAGATAAAGAGGAGGCAAAATATAGAAAGCTTGAGATTTTGAGACAGTCAGACAGATAGTTGGCGACTCTCATTAAGCTCTCAAAGTGCATACTACTACATCTGCTTCATGCATTACTTCACATTTGAAAGGCCTTGTGTTGAACATTAGTAACAGCACCCGCCAACCAGCTGAACAGCAAAATATACAGTACTTCCCACAGACAAAACAACATGAGAACAAGCTGGAAAATCATATTCGTTTGTACACGTGAGACACACACACAAGTGCTAATGAATTACAGTACACATAGACGTGTGAAGGGTGAGATATGAAAACATGCATTAAAATAGACTCAAAGCACATGACATTACTGTAAGCATGACATCACAGCACTGTCAAACTAAACCAAAGCATATGGCTGCACTATATTTCAGTGCATGTACAATATATAAAACAGGAATTCACATAAACCCCTCTGAGGAAAGAGAAAGTTATTGAACTATAAATCTTTGTATACTGTCACAACAATGCCCTTAAAGTTCAGCAGCATGAAGGATCCAAATTCAGGGATTGTAAACAAGCACGCTTTCAAAACTGTGCGTTAAAGTCATGTTCCATTTATAAAGCTATGTATTAATATGAAGTTTATAATGATCAACATTTGTGATCCTAGTTTATACACCCACTGCCGCTTCACATTATGTTGCTTGGATGATATCACTGTAGGTCACAGGAGTTGATGTTTTTTACCAAGCTCTCCATGCAGGACTCTGCAGGACCACATGCGTCATGTTTGACCCCTGAAGTCCTATTTATAAAACGCTGCTTTATGGTTTTATGGTATATTTACACAGATTTACCCATGAGATCTTGACCAAATGCAGACCATATGGACCATGTTGATCATAAATTCTGCCACTGGTCTCACCAACACTGCATTAACTAATAGTTGAAAATTAGTTTTTAAACATAAGGAGGCAGGTGAAATGAAAGAAGAAAAGTTTAAGAAATACAATAATACTATTTCAAGTTATAAAAGTTTAGAAATACATTAGGATTAGGGGAAGATGAGGAAAGACTTGGACACCACCAAATATTTTTTAATGAAATGTATTTGGAACCATATGTCGGTGTGGTCAGGCAAAATGAGGAGAAGGATCTAATTGCAGCACTTTTATTAAATGAAAACAAAGATAACTCAAAATGTGAACTTAATTATTAATGGGCAATTATATGTGTGTGTGTGTGTGTGTGTGTGTGTGTGTATATATCAGGGGTGTTTCCTCTGAGTAGGCAAGGGTGGCAGTGCCTCCTCAAAAAATTAGGATGAGAAAATAATCCATATTACAAAAATAAAACAATGCAAATATTACAAAAATATGACAATAAAAAGTGTACAAGTCAAAGTAAACTGTGACATATTATACCCAAAAATCCTTCATACAGTGGACTACCAGTAAAATTAATACAAATTTGGAACCAAAAATTATTCAGACACTTTGACCTGACCATGTTTTGTTTAAGTGTTATCTGACATAATTAAGATTTTTTTTTTTCGGACACAGTTTAGATCTTGTTATATTTTATTACTGTATTAATAAAATGAAATGGAATGTTAAAGGTGTCTGAATACATTTTCGTTTGACTGTATATATATATATATATGTATATATATATATATATATATATATATAATAGGGATGTTGTATTGCCTGAAGCCACTTTATGAATGTTGTGTAAGTGAGAACTGTCTAATTTCTTGTAAAGATATCTCTGCGGGAGTGATTCATTGCTGTGCTGGATATGTTGTCTCTTTTCTTCATCCAAGAAACTGACAAGATACTGACATTCAGCAGAGAGGTAAAACAAGGCCACTATGTCTTCGGAAATATATGATTCGTTATTAAAAATTTGGCAAGTAGAAATTTAGGGTAAACTTGTAAAAGCATATCAGCAGCTGGAATTTCACAGATCTATTTTACTTCAAGATGAAGAAAAATTGAGTCTGAGGAACTTAAAAGATTTGTCCAAGGATTAAAGCTTCTTGGAGTTGATGCCAAAACGAACTAGTTGATGAATTAACTATACCGAATTAAACTGTCTGCGGATGTCTCATTGTCATTAGGGGGCACTGTTGGAAAGCGGCTATGTTTATCATACACAAACATATTATCTGTATTTCTTCAAAAATTATTTTATGCAATTGAATGCATAAAATATAACATGTCTTAATTTTTAATATCAGGCACAAATGTAATAATTTATGTTTATCCTGTTATGTACGAACTCTGGTATGTATAGCCTGCAACTGATGTGATGTGGCTCAAGATCAAAAAACCCTATGTGCTATCACCCTAAGTAATAATGAATGGCCTGTTTGTATCTGCACATAGCAGTATGTTTTATGGGAAGCGAGAAGAACTGGATGTTCGATTTTTTTTAGTCTAATCAGGCACATCTCAGAAATGTATTTCAAGGTGGAAAATATTTAATGAAAGTGAGTGACTTAATATAAATAGGGGAGAGTTATCACACTTTTAAAAAGAATATAGCAAAATGTCTATAACACTTTCTAACACCTTCTATGCTTGCATCACGTACTTGGAGCATGCAGTGGCAAGGTTTTCTGCCCTACAAGATAAGTAGCGGCAATATGTTGAGATAATGATGTTTAATTGGATGGTGCAGTCTGAAACAGCTGTCCAAACCTGTCTATCACTCTACCATAATAACTTTAATTAGCAAATTATGTGAAATGTGGTCTTTATAGAGTTTGGCCTAAAATTTCATCTTTAAGAAGAGATTGCAAATGTATATTATTTTACTCAACACAAATGCACACTAGAGCTATAAAAAAAAAATAGCATGCTGGGTCATTGAAGCTGACCCTTTTTCTGCTGTTTCTCTCATTATCCTCTTATTAAAGAGACATGTACTGTATAGCTGTGTTATGGCTCCATGCATGTTTTGACTGGTAATCTGAGAGGGTGTGTACATTGAGATACTTTTCATTTTGAATTTCCTTTAATTTATTTAACTGGTATGTTTTGATTATCATTGAGTTTGACAGATACAAAAAAAAAAAGCTAATTAAATAAAAATGTTTGTTGTTTTGAAATTTTATTAGTTCACAAGAAACAGAAAAAGATGGGAGAAAAGGTTCAGGAAATGAGTGGCCCACATTTGTACATATCATAATGTGTGTAAATAACATGGCTACAACTTCAACAACAACAACTTAATAATAGTAATAGCTTTAATAAAAATAAGCCCATATTGCCCATGTTCCTTTATGTTCCTCTCAAGTCAAAACATGTCTTAGTGTAACCCCTCCTGTTTAAACCGCCCAATCTAAGTGGGACTCGAACCCAGGTACACCGGCATGGGAGTTGGGCGCTCTAACAAGGAGGCTAAAGAATGCAGTCTCTAGTGCGCCTCTTGAGATCAGGAGAGCGAGGTTTACACGCGCAGCTCTTACCAGCCTACGTCCGTTACACTCACCCCCCTCCGGGTCACGGCACCAATGTAACCCCTCCTGTTCGAACCAGCCACTCTAAATGGGACTCGAACCCAGGTCCACCGGCATGGGAGTTGAGCGCTCTAACAAGGAGGCTCAAGAACGCATGCTCTAGCATCTGTCGCTAGAGCACCTCTTGAGATCAGGGGAGTGAGGTTTACACGCACAGCTCTTTTTGGTCTACGTCCGTTACACTCACCCCCCTAAACCTCACTCTCATCCGGGTCATGGCACCAATGTAACCCCTCCTGTTCGAACCGCTCGCTCTAAAGGCCCGGGTATACTTCACTTTCCGTGCCTGGACATGCTTGCGCACAGTCGTGTTCGTGCATCTTTCAAAGTATATTCGACCATGGATGCGCGTGGATACAGAGTTCGACACATGCGCAGTACAATTTTTTCTATACTCTTACCAGACATCGTATCATTAACAGGACATTCGCTGGGCAGGATCGGAGAAGAAAATTAGTGCAACAAGCTATGTTGCACCATTGCAACATAGTTCAGAAGATACACCAAGATAACAGGAATCAAAAATGATGGAGAAGGTTATGCTTCTAAGTTCAGCGCATGTGTGAGTGACTTGAAAACAGCTTGAAAACAGCAGTCCACTAGATTGTGCGCACACGCCGAACGCGTCTTTCTTTGCTCACAGCCAAAGGAGTATACTTTAAAAGGCTTGTGTGCTCAACTGTGCGCAAGACGGAGCGGACCGCGGAAAATGAAGTATACCCTGAGAACTAGACAGAGGTCTGTAAAGTCTTTTAAAAGAGGCACATCATATTCAAAAAACTCTATTCTGTCTTCTATTCCTTCTTGGACTGTTAAAATAGCCTATATTAATGATCTGTTGTGAGACAAGTTTTGGTCTGGATTGCAGTCTGTAGCACATGGAATCTGGCTTCCACAGACCTGTCTCTTTCAATTTACATAAAACTTCTCTAGAGGCAACGGATATCTGTTCCGTGTGCATTAAGATTCCATAGAAAGCCTTTGAAATTTGTCTGCTGTAAGGCCATTACATGAATTGTGCTGGATCATGACTTCAGTGGTAGACACAGAGGCAAAAGATCATAGTATATAAGTTGAGTTTGGTTGAAGCTAAACCTTTTAGTTAATTAGGAGTGACTCCATTAATCACAGAGATTGTTACCATCATACTGCACATCAGGCTACCAGATGCTACCCAAACCACCACCAAAGCCCTGACTAATTCTGCCCAGACATACCTCACAGTCTCACACACATACACACACCTCACTACATCATGGTTATTTAACGGATAGTGACTCACTGCTTTGCCAGCTAACCAAACACATTTTGGAAAGGTTTTTTGTCTTCCATTGATTTGTTGTTTTATTGAAAAGACAGAAAGTCAAATCGTGTGCTAAATCATTTGATCGACTCTATGTACTGTACAAATATGGAAGTTTTAATGCAGCGCCGGTGACTCACGGGCTCACATTGTTCAAATATTCATTCAGAAGGTCAGATGTTCAATCTTAGTTGTTGGGAATATATAAAGGTGGTTTCTTTGTATTATCTTCATCACAAACTTAAAACAAAAGGGTGAGTGCTGCTGATAGTCTGTCCATCATCTACCGATTGCATAATCAACTGAGCTTAAAGGAAAAATTAAAAATCTGTTATCATTTACTTATGTCAGTCCAGACCTTTATTACTTTCTTTCTTCTGTGGAACATAAAAAGAGAAATTCTGAAAAATACATTTTTGGTCTGTTTGTCACATAAAGATATTGACTTTAGAAGATGTGGAATATAGTACATGTAATTTAATGAATATATTATGAAATTTTGTGGTCCTTTTTTTCACCATTTTGGAGTTTGACAATCCCATCCCCCAACATGACATGAAGGAGAGAAAAAGATGGTGTTCATTTGTGAGTGAACTATTTTTTTAAATGCTCGCAGATGAGTACATTTGGAACATCGCCTTGGTGATTTCGGTCATATAAAAACATTTTTCTTAATAACCTGTGTTGCTATGAAGAATGATTTCTCTTGTGAGGTTCATTTCTCCCTTACATCTACATTCTCAAATCAGAGAAATCAGTGGAAATGGTGAGGGGTAATTTACTTACATTTTCTTAGACCTGTAGGAAAAATATATCATAGTGAAATAAATCTGAACTAGAGATCGACCGATACATCGATTTACCAATATTTCCCCCGATATTTAGGCATTTTACCATAATCGGATATTGGTTTTGTAATACTGGATTTACCGATAAACCCCGCCATCTTGTGGGTGTTTTGAGAATTGCGCGGAGGATCGCCATTACAGCGCATTTGAGGGGAAACGAGACAAAGGCTTGCACATATAAAGTACACTTAACTGCTTTGCTGTAATTATTAAACTTTATTTAACATAACATCCATTAATGCACAAATTAAATGCCTGAAATGTAGCTAGTTTATGCAGTTTGTCTCTAAGAAATAGAGACAAGCTCACGGTCACGTAAGATAATCCGTCATGTCCTGTCCCAATAAAGATGTAACTTTGCATGTATTAAATAATACGGCCATTATGACTCCTGTCTTTAATTTATTTTCTCCATTTGAAAACATTATTCTACATTTATTTTAACTTATTGTTAACATTAGTGTTGCTGCTGATGCTTTTTATAAATACAATTATTTTTGTAATATGAAGATTAAAATGAACATGAAAGACTACTAATTTTTTTTTTTTTTTTGCACTTTCGCTTATTGGTGTATAAATAAGATTTGTTTTGTTTTCTATGCAAGGAGGGAGTGATTGTTATAAATAAAATGGTTTGTTTAGTTCAGTGGTGTTATAATCATGTCAAAAACAGAAGTAACAGTAAATAAATATCGGTTCTGCATATCAGTTATCGGGCACATAAACACAAATTATCTGTATCGGTATCGGTTTTAAAGAATCAACATCGGTCGATCACTAATCTGAACATACCTGAGGGTAGCACACGTGTCATAACTTTCTCATTATGTAATTGTAGGCCATATAAAATATAGGAAAATGTCATTCAGTTCAATAATTGTAAATATTTTACAAAATATTTATGAATATATAACTTAAATATATTTAATTTGCTATCATTATAATTTCAAACCAAATTCATTTATTATATTTATCATAATACATTATTCAGTGGTACATCTATACTCCTTCAAAACACTTAATCTCTGTATGTGTCACTGGGATTTGTTCCTGAAAAGATTGAACAGTTTGAATCTTTTGCCACTGAGGCTGTTTGAACTGGGCCAATGTAAGCTTGTTCTAAACATGTGCCAACATTTTCATTAACACATCAGCATATGATATAACAGGGGCCTGGCATACTGTCACAGTACGGTGGTAAGGAACACAAGGCAGAATACAGGAAGGTAGACTTTACTTCAAAATAACAGGAGAAACACAGGAAAACCACTCTACAAACCAACGAGAACTGACAGAGACAGAGGGAGAACACAGGGTATATATACACAGCAAACAAAGAGAACTTAATAAGATAATTAATAAGAAACACCTGAACTCAAACTCAAATCAGTCTGTAACCAAGGGAACTAAAAAACGGAACAAAGGAGGACATGTGAGGTCGTGGGCAAGTGCTGGCAGGTTAGGAGGCCTCCAGGGTGGAGCCAGCCGTTCAGGAGGCCAGGGTGGATCGGGCAGTTCAGGGTGCCATGGTGGTGTGTCCAAAATTTTCTTGGGAGGAGCTATGGGTTTCTGGACTGGAGCGGAGTCTGGAGCTGACTCAGGGACTGGAGCCGTCACTGGACGCTGGTCAGGGGCTGGAGCCATCACTGGATGCTGGTCAGGAGCTGGAGAAGACACTGAAGCAGATTCAGGGACTGGAGAAGACTATGGAGCTGAACAAGGGGCTTGAACCATCTCTGAGCTCCAGGACATCCCCTTATACTCCAAGATGCCTAAAGGCACAAGTGTGGTGGCCATAATGGCAGAGGGCTCAGGAGTGGCAGCGGCCATCTTGATCAAGGGCTCAGGCGTGGCGGCGGCCATCTTGGGAAGAGGCTCAGGAGCGGCGACCATCTTGTGGCAAGGCTCAGGAGCGGTGGCCATCTTGCGACGAGGCTCGCGAGCAGCAGCCATCTTGCGACAAGGCTCTGGAATGGATTCTAGGGCTGTAGTGAACTCTGAAATGGCCATGATGGTCCTGATGTTAATGGAGCTGAGTTGGAATGGCCAAAATCTTTCGGGATAGGACTGGATAAGTGCTATTGTCCTCTTTAACTTCAACCACGAAATCAGACTTATATAGCCAGAGGACGAAATTAATGAAATCGACTAGAAGCAAATTATAATGACAAGGAGACAGGAACTGATATAACTCACTATCCAGTCCTATCCGAAAGTAGGCCTTGAGCGAGGACTCACTCCAACTCACCAGATGGGAAAAATCCAAAAATTCCTCCACGTACCACTCCAGAGGACGTCCATCCTGTCGCAGGGAGGAGAGGTACTCCTCACCCATCTTTGATGTTGCTAGCATTCTGTTGGGGTCGGTTCTTCTGTCACGGTACGGTGGTAAGGAACACTCCAAACGAAGCAGAATACAGGAAATTACAGACATGGAATCTGAGGACTAATTCTCATTTTTCTCAGTTATTTTGCTTTATTTCCAGATTCAAGCATAGGCTCGTTCTTACGTACTAGAGCACGTACGCACATTCGCACTCTTCAAAAACGGTGCTTAAAATCTCCTGGCAAAGTAAAATATGTACATGACATTTGTATATATTCAAAATAAAAGATATGCATTGTACTTAATGTCAGCTTGCTTATTTTGCTTTAGATAACGATTTATTAAGTCCATGTGTCAGAAACTATGCTTCTAACCACAGCTCGAGAATTGTCCTTCCAACCACACAGCTTTGCTATGCAGTTTGCGAATGTTCATTTGAACTATGGTTTTGGGAAACACCAAATCGTTAAACTAACGATTTAAACTAACAAATTGTTACACATGAATGTAGCTCATAACAGATTTGTAAAAATCACATTTCATGTGATTTTTTTTTTTTTTTTTGCCATTCACACTTGCTAAATCTGATCAGATTTCAATCGGATACACAAATAATTGGATTTGGACTGACAGTGTGAACATAGCCTTAAACCATGTCCTAACCAGACGAGATGCGAAGAGATTCCAGCGACAAGCAATTTGACTGGCCACACTAGACGTGACGCGACAATGAGAAGCGATAAAATCAATCAAAAACCACAGCCAATCAGAAGAGAGTGTGGGCGGGCTCTCTTGGCAAGAGCACAGCTGACACAATGAAATAGGTTAGTACATACTAAAATTCATAAATATTACACAATTTAAACATTATTTAAAGTACATACGGAGTGATGTAAACAGTATTTGTCATAGAATACACTTGTTTGTTCGCATTGAGTTAACAGTTTGAACGTTCTTGTGCCCATTTATTTATTTCCAAGATCTGAGGTGAATTAGTCAGTGTTGTTTTCATTACAGCTAAAAAGCTGGGAACACAGAATGATATTCAAACTCACATTAGACACGTCTGGTTAGGACACAGTGTTAGTGACTCTTTCTGAAAGTTACATCGTTGCGGCAATAAGTGGTGACAAATGATTAGGTGTGTTCACCTTGGAGTGGCGCTGCGCAGACCGATCGGTGTATGATATCAAAGTACCATGACAGGAATTCGTAAGCATACGGAGCCATCTGCTCTCTAATCGCTCTATGCGGTACTTTGGTGTCATACACCGGCCTGCGTAGCGCCACTTCAGTCGTTCATTCCTCAGATTTGTTCAAAAACAGTGATCCATTCAGGGTCAGAACAATTTGCTGTGATGTTTGGAGAGTTGTTGTTGTGGCTTTGGAAGGCTGATGTTTAATCACACTTGCACCCGTGCTGTTGGTCTACGATCAGCACAGCTGTTGTTATCACACTCTTGTGTTAAGTGTGATATTGCTTAAATATATTTATGAGGGTTTTATGATGTCCCAGAATGTGGAGAAAACTTGGGGGAATGGGATCAGTACGTGACCCAGGCGAGACTCGAACCTGTATCCCTGTAAACAACTCACATGTGCCATGAGCACCTGCTCTACTCAGTAAACCAACTGGGATTTAGTGATTTGCAATTTGACATGATGTGGCTGTGTAATAATATAATATAAATTTTATTTATTTATTATGATTACTGAACAGTCACTATATTATATTCAAAAATACTAAATCAGTGATCTCATTCTGGTTGTTGTGACTCAAACAAATTTCATATTTTCACAGGCAGTCATATGAAAGTTATGTGAAAGTTATGAAAAGCTTCAGAAAAGACATCTGTTTTGTAAATTTTTTGTTCCCTTTTCTGGATGGAAAAATGAACGAGGGTTATCATTCAGTCTGTTTTCCTATGTTTTGTAGTTATATAAGTTCTTCTTTAGTTTTTGATTATCAGCCTAAATTCATTTATTCAAGATCTAGTGTATGTATTACATTATAGAAATACTATTGTTGTTCTCCAGGCAGTTGCTGTTGACTTGGATCAGCAGATGGACAAAGACTTGGAACAGCGCTCTGTTTTTGCAGGCAGCTGGCCCTCAGTTGCATGACACATATGCTGTAGTGGAAACCTGGCCTCAAGGAACACAGGGATCCCCATCTACGTGGCTTAACTGTTCTCACAACACTAAACCACAACCAGTGGCGGGGAGGAGTTAAAGACAAGGTGTTTAAGACAGCGGAAGAACAGTAATGATGGAGAGTGATTAGTCAAAAGTTATTTAAAAAGACGCCGTACTTATCCTGACGTATCATTCAAACACCCCGCAAGCAGCTACAATTATAATCAAAACTTGACTCTGAAATCAAAATAACAAATTACATTGGATTTGCACTTAAATTAGTATTTGAGTAACTTGATTGAATGCATAATGGTTCAGTGAGCATTCAGCTTGATATAATTTGTCTTTGTATGACTTTGGACAGGATTTTAGTCTCTGCATGCCCATATATTTTTAGCCAAAGTTAGTAAGACCAAAATCCCGGCCACAAAAGATTTGTCATTAGAGTTCTTTAAACCATTTAGAACGAAACTGTCTATCTGAAAAATGTTGCCTATTAATTTTCCATTTGCAACACTTTTAAGTTTGTTGTCTGATTATCTCTAGTATATATGCTATCACAGATGTTTATTCAGCATGTGGATAGACTTCTCAGTGGGACTTCAATGAGAAGAATATGTCCTCTCTTCCTGGAACAAACATGACAATCAATCAGTTTTCTTTTGCCATTACTTAAAATGACAATGAATATGTAGCTGTTTACATGAACATCTTGAATGTTACCCCCAGTTTCCAGGGGTGTGGAGTAACGGAATACATGTAACGGCGTTACGTAATCAGGATACAAAAATCCAGTAACTGTAATTCGTTACAGTTACGTCAAAAAACGTAGTAATCAGATTACAGTTACATTTTGAAAAAAGGGAGGATACTATCAGGATTACAATCGTTTCATTAAAAACGAAATAAATCATTATTTTGCCATAATAACACATTTTAAGCGCTGCTTGATTATACAGTATTTCCTGGTTCCGTTGCCAGTGATGACTCACGTGAGCCACCCGCTGGCGCATGCGCAAATAACACCCGTCTACAATCTCAGAGGCAGATTGAATCACTGCTGCTAGTTGAAACGATGCTGCCCGCGGGGAAAAACGTTCAAATTATGAACATTTCGCTGCTATTTTGTTTTGAAAGAAGAGAATGCAAACAACATGGTTGTACATTGCAAACTCTGCCTTCCAAGTTCCAGCTACAAAAACACTTTCTTTATCAAAGGACTACAAAATAATCTGTAATACCATACTGTAGCCACTAGATGTCTTAATAGCCCTTTACATATATATATTCAGGGATGTGTATTTCCAAGTTGTGGAAATGAGACATGATTGCTTAGTTTTAATGGGTTTTAAAAGTAACCAAAATGCTAAACATTAAAACCTTGTTCAGTTTATGATCTGATGTGACTTTTATATTTTTATAATTTTAAATATAAAAAGTAATCCAAGTATTGTGGTACTTGGATTACGATACTGAATACTTTTTTTTACTTAAGTAATTTGTAACTGTAATGGAATACATTTTTAAAGTAACCCTCTGAAGCCTGCCAGTTTCACAGACAATGTTTAAGCCTAGTCCCAGACTAAACTGCATGTTTGAGCTGCATGTTTTAACTGAAAGCAATATCTTAAAATATGTCCATTGCTTTGTCTCAAGATGCACACCTGTAATGTTTTTCTTCTAAGGCGCGATTATAAAAAGCTACTTAAATGTCCTAATTGAACTAAGGCCTAATGCTGGTTTAATCTAAGCCCTGTCTGTGAAACCGGGCCATAGCTGGTTGTCCTGCATCTTCAATAACAATTACTACAATTAGTCCAAAATGCAGCTGCTAAAGTTCTTACTAGGTCAAGAAAATATGATCATTTGACACCAATTTGATCATCTCTACACTGGTTACATATTAAGTTCCGTATCAATTATAAAGTATTGCTACTGACCTATAAGGCCCTAAATGGTTTAGCTCCTGTTTATTTAATCGATATTCTATCGCCCTACAATCCATCATGCTCTTTAATATCACAAAACTCTGGACTTCTGGTTGTACCTAGGATATCTAAGTCTACTAAAGGAGGGAGAGCGTTTTCACATTTTTCTCCTAAACGCTGGAATAGCCTTCCTGATAATGTTCAGGGCTCAGACTCGCTCACCCAGTTTAAATCTAGATTAAAGACGCATCTCTTTAGCCAAGCATTCACATAATGCATCTCGTACCCTTTTACTCCAGTTAAATCCGATCAAATGCACATGATTATCTCTAATGTTATGAACAACAGCTATGCTAATTATTATTATTATTTTTTTTTTAGTTTTTTTTTTTTTTATCCATGGGCTGTTAGCCTTAACTTATGTTATGGTAGGATACACTGAATAAAAAATAAAATAAAATAATTCACAGGTGTATTTTACCCCTGGACTTTAAGGGTTAACGTATGTTAAGGTTCACTGAAAAATAATACATTTAAAAAAATAAAATAAAAAGTGCATTTTTACCTTGGACTACTAGGTGTAATTCATCTTTTGTTAAGGGTCAGTTTTTCTTGCATTTACGTAATAAATCATGTTGTATTTAGAGACTTGCATTCATAGCAAACAATTTATGTACAAGAAATTATCTTTGTACAATTTATTAAGAATTGCAGCTGGGTCTCAGACACTGTTTGTGAACACTCAAATACAATGCTTCCAAAACACATTTACTGATGTCTGGGTTTTTTGTTGTCATGTCAGAATCAACTATTTAATGGATGTAACCGCATCTCTCTAAATGTCAAAACACTGCCGTCATTCACTGTGAATAAATGAGGTATCATGTGAGATCAGTGTAATCCATGTGTGTGGTGAAATTTGTCAGCATCTGGCTAATGTCCAGCTAAAGAGCGGAGTGTTAAGGATTAATTCATCACTCTGACATATGGAAAAGGCATAAGAATTTGGCAAAGGAAGTGCTTTCCCAGTAGCTGACCTTCAGGGGATCCTTCCACTTTCTTTTCCTAACACATGCACAAGATCTTGAAAAATGAGGAGGACAAGAGTTTGGCAGCTTGGGGCAAGTGTCTGTGACATCTGCTCTATCTCTCTGACAGGCTCAATCCTTTAGAATAAGTAATGATTCTCGTGACAAAACGGGAAATTCAGTGCAGCTGGACAGGATGGCACACGTAAACTTCTGATTGACAAAAAAAAAAAAAAAAAAAGATGTTCAACTTTAAAAAACGTTATGGCAGTTGTACTGATTACGTCAATGTATGCAATGGACTTAAAATATAAAAGGGTTAGTTCACCCAAAAATGAATTTCTGTCATCATTTACTTCCAAATCTTTTGTTCATCTTCGGAGCACAAATTAAGATATTTTTGAGAAAATCTGAGAGATTTCCATTGAAAGTCTATTCACCAAAAATCTGACACTTCAAAACGTTCATAAAGAGATGGTAAAACAAATCCATATGAATCGAGCAGTTTAATCCAAGTCTGCTGAAGACACATTTTAAAGGCTTAGTTCAGACAAAAATGAAAATAATTTATTATTACTCATTTATTACTCATTTATTACTCACCCTCATGCCATTCCACACTCGTAAGACCTTCGTTCATCTTCGGAAGATATTTTTGTTGAAATCCGATGGCTCGGTGAGGCCTGCATAGCCAGCAATGACATTTCCTCTCTCAAGATCCATTAATGTACTAAAAACATATTTACATTAGTTCATGTGAGTACAGTGGTTCAATATTAATATTATAAAGCGACAAGAACATTTTTGGTGCGCCAATAAAAATAAAAATAAAAATAAATAAATAAAATAACAACTTATATAGTGATGGCCGATTTCAAAACACTGCTTCATGAAGCTTCGGAGCGTTACGAATCAGGGTGTCGAATCATGATTCGGATCGTGTGTCAAACCGCCAAACTGCTGAAATCACGTGACTTTGGCGCTCCGAACCGCTGATTCATAACGCTCTTTATAATATTAATACCACTGTACTCACATTAACTGATTTAAATATGTTTTAGTACATTAATGGATCTTGAGAGAGGAAATGTCATTGCTAGCTATGCAGGCCTCACTGAGCGATCGGATTTCAACAAAAATATCTTAATTTGTGTTCTGAAGATGAACGAATGTCTTACGCGTGTGGAACGACATGAGGGTGAGTAATAAATGACATTATTTTCATTTTTGTCTGAACTAACCCTTTAATTTTTGGATGAATTATCAGCATTATTTACTACATCTAAGAATCACTTTAAACAGCGTATGGTGCTGGACAATAAGAGAGGTTGTGATAGCTAATAAAGTGTTACATAATACATAAGGTGATGCAGTAGTCTGAGTATGTGTGCTTATGCTTAAGGCAGATGCTTTTATGTCTGCAGAATTGTTTTTATAATGATCCATTAAGAGCCTAAAAGCAGTTTAGTCATTTTATCTGTATAATTGGGGTGATTTGTGTTGAAATGTCATGCTTTAGGGCTTCAATTCTTAAGACCCTTTTTCTTTGAAGCTTACAAGTAAGATCATCAAAATCATTGAGTGCTGCGTACTATAAAACTATCCATGCAGATATTGTAAAAGTGATCTATATCTGGCTCCAAGTTGGTGGGAAAAAAATATGTTCTCAGTCATGTGGTCTTAGTCATTTATAAAACATTTATACTGTAGCCTATAAATAAAATATTCTTATTTCATTTGGAAGATGTCTGTCAATGCCTTGGAAAGTTTGGAATATTATCAAATATATTAGTACACACATTAAGGCCTGTACTATATTATAATATTATATAGCATATTATATGGAACGTTTTTGAGTCCTTAACCCTTAACCAGTGCATAACAATATAACAAACAATCAGGTCAATGTAAAATCACCATAAACGTATAGCTTTGTGTGAGAAAGAATGTGTTGGTTTGCCAGTCGCTTATGACAATTCATAACAAATAAATAATCAAAAAATTCATAATATGCTAAATGAACAAAATGGAATGAAGACTACTAATTAATACCTGATTGCGATGTAGTAAAGCCAGTGACTGATTTCTACTGACTGAAATCAGTCATCGTATTACTTATGTAATGTAATAGCAAATATCCATCAGGAACCGATCAAACCGATTTCTTCCAAAGAATTTATCACTATAATACATCATATGGTTTTGATGTAGTATCACAAATAACCATATGGAGGCTGTCTGATCTCCAACAGCATGGGACACAACAGAGCCTATTTACAGTATATTCCATTTCGTGGCTTTCAGTTCTGTTTGTGATCAGTTTGTAAATACTGGCAATGGATTTAAAGCCAGCTGCTGTTGTAAATTCTGGCAGGTGGCAGGTGAATGTCCTCCAGGTTACAGCATTATGTAACATGTACTGCAGACTGCACCCATACAAGCCTGTCATATAGCAAATAGATCAAAATGACAGCAATATGCATGTTCACAAATTGAATTTTTTTTTTTTTATATGCATCTCTTATTCTTTATTTACTCCATCTTTATTGTTTTATTGTATTATATACTGCACAAGGGACACATATGAAGAAGGGAATCTCCTTAACGACCACCAATGTTCAACACCCACCTGGATGATGTGACTGCAGCTATATTTAGCCAGAACGCCCACGACACACCGGCTTTATCGGTGGAGAGGAAATGGACTGATGAAGCCAATGGAGGCCATGATGGACAGAGGCCAATGAGCAAATTTGGCCAGGATGCCTGGGTTACACCCCTACTCTTTTTTTCAAAAGACAAGCCTCTCAGGCTTAGCATAACATAGCAGAGGCTATGTTGTGTATTCCCTTGTATCCAGGGTTTCAGGCTAAGAGCTGTCTGGTGCTAGGATCGGGCTGTTTAAACCTGGACTTCCCTAATCTGAAGTCAGAATATTTAGGGGTTATTCCCTAAATACCTATGGATGCTGGCTTGGGGAGCAGAGCCACTGTGCATCTCTTGCACAAGTCACATAGGATGTGTCCATGGGTGCTGATATGCTCTTCTGACTTCGGCTAGATCTGTAGAGTCACTTAAGTGCTATCCCCATTCTGTTTGTGCATACTCACAGCCTAGTCATTTCTTCAGCATGGCACAGTGGGTATTGCGTTCCCTATATAGTAAACACCAAGATTCAGCATTGAAGTTCCACTTTGAAAGGGAACATCTCAGGTTGTGAATGCAACCCTGTTCCCTGAGAAGGGGAACAAGACAATATACATGTTATATAATACTGCCACGAGTGCCTCTGTCCATGCAAGACCACACAGGAAATGTGTTTTTCATACAAACCATGTGTGTGTGGTTGTGTTCCGTTGGAAAAGACTGTTCTCCAGTGTCACACCTAGACTTACATCATAACGTGACACCCTGAACTCTACAATGTACTAAAGAAGAATTTCACAGCAGGCTGACTTTGACAGGTTGCCAAAGCTGCTGCTGCAGAAATATCTGTATAAAGCAGGCTACTTGTATCTCTGAAGCAGGGCAGAGAACTACAAAAAAACAGTTATGGCATAGTGCACTTGGTATAAAAAATTTTCCATCCATATCTCACTGCTGCTTGTAACTGTCTGCAGTTTGTCCTTAATTGTTTCCATGCAAGTTTATTGTGGAAGAATGGTTCACGAGGGGACATGTTCTTTATTTCTGTGTAATGTGGCCTCTTGCCTGTTATATTTTGGCCATAAATCCAGCCATAAATATCATACACCTCCTCAGGATAACCTGAAAATGAATTTTTCTGACATACTGGCTAAAAAATATTTATCACGGTTTAATTTTTTTATTTTTTTTCCCCCCAGCATTTATTTTACAAAAAAAAAAAGAAGAAGAAACAAAATGGAAAACAATCTTTACTATGATTAGACATTGCATTTCTTGATTCTCAACAGTATTTTCAACGCTATCTCATGACCAGTGCGTATGTATTTTATGAGGTGGCTAATTCGTACGACCTCACTTGTACGGATTCATACGATTTGTCTAAACCCCAGTGACGGGTAGGTTTAGGGGCGGGGTTAGGGGTAGGTCATTTATACGAATTAGCCACCTCGTAAAAAACGTACGTATTGCCGTGAGATCAGGTTGGTATTTTTTTATGATTAATATAATTAGTTTATGATATACAGTAGTATTATCTTTTATCACTTTTTAGTCACTGTTTTTTATATATATATATATATATATATATATATATATATATACATAGATATAATCTTACAAGCATTTTTATCTGAGGGTTTCATTTTTGTTTTGACAGAACATTTACCAAAGTCTCCTCCAATAAATCTACAAATTATATTAAAATACACAGTGTTTGTACTGTTATGTATTATGCTGTGTGATGTTTTGACCATTACGTTTATGCAGAATCTATTAGCATTGAAACAGCTGGAAACTGAAAGCATCTGGAAACCCAATTATTTCACATTTTATGGCCATTCAACTCAAAGCTCAAGTATGTATGGAAAGTCACATGGTCTTTCATTGAGAAAATAAACAACTTATAAGAGGGCTCTAATAGTATGAGATGCTGAAAGCTCTGAGATAAATGCACCAGTTATGTGGCTTTAGTTGGTATCAGCATGTTCTGTGAAGACAAACGTGAGATCTCTGACAAAAAAACAAACAAACAAAAAAAAAAGTAAATTGAGAAGATGTTTCTTGGATGGCTCTTCAAAATCCATGTGTCTATGGATCCAACTGCTAGTGGAATGCTGATTCAGATGGAGCTGTCCACACAATTATTACCTTATTATGTGTGGAAAAATTCAGAGCGCTTTAGACCTTCCAAGACCAGGATGGAGAGGTATATAATTCCTCCTGCTAGTCAGCTAAAGAGGCTGCTAAAGTGAAAGTAGTTCCAAAGATGGAATTTAACCAACAGAATAAAAATATTATTAAAAAAACAACTCTACATGAACTTGTAATAGATAAACCTTTGGACATTTCATGAGTTTGGTGTCTTCCCAAAAATATTTCCTTTGTTTCAAGTATTTTTATTCTCCAGCATGTGATAAATAATGGCAAAATATCTCAGGACAGCTGCTCTCAATCTGAAGGCTTACATGGGACAGAAGGCACTTGCATGATGATATATTTTGTTTTTATGTTTACTCTCGATGTCAACTTTGATATAATAAAATATGAGTTGATTGATCCATTTATTGGGCTCTATTTATTTGGGCTCCATTATGATTATATAACCGCTAAGACTGCTCCATTATCACAATACAAATGATGCTGCTAACTGAACATGCAATTAAATAACTTCAGTATTTGATTCATTTTGAATGATAAAGTAGTTTTTTTTTTTTTTTAGGATGTCCTACTCTGTGTGTGTGTCACGAATGTGGCCTCTGTGGCTCCCTCCGATCACCACCAGAGGGCTCCCTCACCTGAGTACCAGCTTCATCACGGACTTCATTTCCCATAACCCCGTACCTGGTCTTAATTACCCACACACCTGATTCCCATCTCCTGGACTATATAAGCACACTCATACTCTTGCGCATTGTGAAGTCTTGTTATCCTCTGGCTGACACTACTGAATGGTTGTCCTGTGTCCTGTGTCCTGTGTCCTGTGTCCTGTGTCCTGTGTCCTGTGTCCTGTGTCCTGTGTCCTGTGTCCTGTGTCCTGTGTCCTGTGTCCTGTGTCCTGTGTCCTGTGTCCTGTGTCCTGTGTCCTGTGTCTTCTCTTTGTGATTGTTTGCTGCCTACCCTGTTGATTCTCTGCCTGGATATCCGGATTTACTCTGCCTTGTCTGCCGCCTGCCCTGACCCTTTGCCAGTCCCTGTTTACAATTCTGCTCTGTCTTGGATATTGTTACTGCTGGTGTTTGACCCCTGCCTGTTTGACTACGATTGTTTAATAAAGCTGCACATGGATCCTATCACGTCTGACTTCTCGTTACAGTGTGTGTAACGCACATATTTACTTGTCGAGATAGAAGTACTTGTTGGAATAAACTGTTTCAAGTATGCAGTAAAAATGTTTTGATAAGCTACAAATATGCTTCATGTTGTCATCTAAACTAACTGGTTTTGTTTAACAAATGGTCTGAGAGAGTTGTATTGTTTATACCCTTTCATGTGGAGTTGCTATTGTTAAAGTTGAAAACTGAATCACAGACAGGAACTAATGCGAAAAAATGCAGGATGTGGTTTTACAAGGAACAACATACTTAAGGTCATATAAACAGAATAAATACTAGTCCAGTCACATTTTTTTATTTTTTTTGTTTTGTTTTGTTTTGTTTTTTTCTTTTTTTGAAGAAATTATTTCATTCAGTAAGGATGCATTAAATTGATCAAAAGAGGCAGTGTATATTTATAATGTTACAAATGATTTATATTGAACCTTATATACCTAAAACAACAACAACAACAACAAAAGTTTCCACAAAAAAGCAGCACAACTGTTGTTTTCAACATTGATGATAATAAGAAATTTTGGTAACACTTTGGTATGGGGAACACATATTCACTATCAACTGCCTCAATAAACTCTTAATTTACTGCTTATTAATAGTTAGTAAGGTAGTTGTTGTAGCATTTAAGTTTAGGTATGGGGTAGGATTTAGGGTTGTAGAATATCGTCATTCAGAATAAGGCATTAATATGTGCTTTATAAGTACTAATAAACAGCCAAATGCAAGCTAATAAGCAACTAGTTAAAGGTGAAACATGTCAAATTTGGGAGGGTCTATTGACCTTACATAATAAACCATTATGTTTGTATTACCTTAGAATAAACCATTTCTGTCTCATACACCATGGGTCCCCCCTCAAGTCATCATTTTGCATGTTTCTACAGTAACCCTAAATGGACAAACTGCTCTACAGAGCGCGTTTAGTCACTATGTTGTTGTTCTTCTAAATCGTTAGTGTTTTTAGAGGCAGCTTGCATCGTCGACAGCCGATTAAGTTGTCTCAGTGTGTTCCACACTGTCAGCTGAAGTTGGTCCTCTGCAGCTTTTTTTCGGCCGATTCAACATGTTGGATCGGCGTCGGAGCTCGTCGGTCAGTCGGGCCATCTGATTATTCTGACTGGCTGTTCAGCTACTCCCACCTGCTGGTACAGAAAGGCATTTCTTATGCAGGCGCAGAGCGGACTTGCTACTTCGCCGTCGGTTGTCGAGCATCGGTTTGGTGTGTCAGGGCAACTTTGGACGTAGACACTGCCGACGTAAGCCAACCCCGCAGTCTGCTTTCGTTGCCACTAGTTCGTCGGCGTCAGCTTGGTGTGTTCCGGGCTTTAGAAGTAAGAGGTATCCCCATTGCTTCACTGGCTAATGTACTCTCTGCTGTCTCAGACGACGTCATCTTTGTCTTGTGTCAGCCAGACGGCCACTGTAGCTTCTCTGAAAGGGAGGGCTGAGCTCCGTTGGTTGCAGTTCACAACCTCACTGCTAGATGCTGCTAAAATTTACACATTGCACCTTTAAAAGTGAGAATTGTTCCCCATACTAAAGTGCTACAGAAATGTTTCTTGAGCACCAAATCAACATATTAGATTGATTTCTGAAGGATCATGTGACACTAAAATTTGGCTTTTCCATCACAGGAATAAATTACAAATATATTAAAACAGAAAGATAAATCACTTTAAAGCTGCAGTCCATAACTTTTTTTGGTTAAAAATTATCCAAAATTAATGGTAAGCTCGCAATAATGTTTTCTAGTCTGGTGGTACTGGTGGGTTTCCGCGGGAAATTCCAGCATGCAGCCGTTTTTCTTTGCGTCAGTATGTCATCTGTTTATATAAAGAAGGAGTCCCAGCTAGTAGGCTATGTGGTGGATGCTGCTGGTAGCGGATCATTTATAGCCTTTTCTCACAGCAGCTGCAATAATTAAACTTATAATTTTGATGGTGGATTGTAATCCAGAAAGGTCCAAATGACAATCATCAGTGACAACTGGAGATGTTCCCGTAGTCAAAAGCAAAAGACTTTGCACTGTGGAGTGGCTACAGAAATTGAAATCTACAGTTAACACTAATACACACTAAATACAGTCACGCAATGCTGATGTTGTTAACATTAACAATTTGAGAACAAAGTATAACAATAATGAAGAACTGTAGATGCACAACCCACGTAAAGATGATAATTCCGCAAATAACTGCAATTGCAGGTTTCAAACAGAGATGGCGACAAAGAGGCAAAACTTTCGGACTGCAGCTTTAAATTTCAAAAACATTAAAAAAATCTTACTGAGCCAAAACGTGTGAACAGTGGTGTATTTATAAAATAATAATTAAAAAACAGGATATATGTGTGTGTCATGTTATAAGTTATGTTCAGTTTAGTTATCTTTTCGTTCCTGTGTTTCTATTTATTGTGTTTATTTTCTTAGTTAGCCTTTTTAGTTTCCTTATTCTGAAGAGATCGAGAAAAAAAGAAAGAAAGTTGGTTTTATATTCATTAGTTTTAAACACTTCTTTCCACTATCATGAAGATCTATTCAACCACACTATTAAAGAAAGGAACAGAGAAGAGGAGGGAAGAAAGTGAGAGAAAATGAAGTACAATATTATATCATTAGTAATACAGCATTCCATTTCAACCACTCATAAAGTCTGTGATGTAGGGAGTCCATTCATAGCCAACAAAGGCCAGGATTTTTATCCGTACAGCATTTTAATGACCTTTTAAAAAATGTGGGTATTAATAAATCCAGCAATGGTTCTTCCTCTTCAGTGTAACTCCCCATTTCAGACATGTCACATAATTGCAATGGTTGGAAGTAAATTTGGCGGTTATGACTGGACTGACTCTCTCCTCTTGAGTGTGTTTTTTTAAGCTAATGGTGTAATATGTGTGTAAAGTAGTTAACTTTCCCCATCTGCCCATTTGTTAAGTGCCTGTTGGGATGTAAAGGTCTGGTGCTTTTGACCTTTGCCCCTTTAGGCATGGCTAAACCTGTTTATGTCTGTCACAAGTGTTGTAGCTTTAAAAGTAAAGGGCTAATATGCATGTACATTTTAAAGTTGGCATGAAATGGAAGTTGCAATGGTCTTTTCTTCCCTATTGTGATACTCATGCGCCAGTAAACACATCATCGGAGAAGAGACAAGATGTCACTGCAAGAGGGAGGGGAAGTTACTTTGATTAAAGATTACAAGGGCACATGAATTAAAAAAAAAAAAAAAAAGATGTGCACAGATAAATCATTTATACTGCAATATTCCATCAAATAAACAAAAACCGTCCATTTTGATTTCATGGTGACTTAAACAACCAACACTATCTCACGACCAATTCGTACGTATTTTACGCGGTGGCTAATTCATACGACCTCACTTTTGTTAAAAACCAGAGTGACGGGTAGGTTTAGGGGTGGGGTTAATGGTAGGTCATTCGTGCGAATTCATACAAATTTGGCAACTCGTAAAATACATACAATTTAGCAAAAAAACGTACAGGTTCGTATGAGTAAGGTCGTACGAATTAAAATTTATGAAAAATCTACGAATTGCTGAGATCGGGTTGGAGTAAACAATGAACTATTATATAAGAACTGTTCCTTTTGAAATTCTTTCTAGTTGCAAAAACATTGTATTGTATGCAAGACTCAAACTGAAGATGCACTGATTCAAAAAGCGATCACACCCATTTTTCCCCTTGAAACATGTTCATGTCATTTCAAATATCCTGATAGATTGTCTCAGAGGGAGTGTATGAGTTGCAACCCACCAGCATGTTCCGAACAACTATCCGTTTCCCAGCTTGCTGTGCTTTGCAATGCCCCTCTTGCCTGAACAAGCTATTGAGGGCTGGGCTCTAACATGACTGCAAATCAGGACCATAGCTAGGGTATCCGTGGCCCCAGCGCAGGTTGTTGCTGGGGGCCTCCCCGAAAGCCAGGGGCCCTGAGAAACGTCACCACCTTTCTACCCTCTAGCGAGGGCCCTGCAGCTAATGAAAGATAGTGACAACATTTAGATATATAAAATGATGGAACAAAAGCTCAGGACATGATCACAAGCTTTGCTGCTCTTATAATCAGAATAAAATTAGCTGAAGTGACTCAAACAGGTTGTCAGAAACATCATGCTGGTATCTGACTGTAATTCTTGGAATCAGCTCAAATCAATCCAGCTGCATTGTATGCACACTTCAGTGGGATGCATGTCGCCACTAGCCCCCATCTGAAATGTCCCGCTTTGACCTCCACTCTATATGTAAATGAATAGCAGCAAGTTTTGTCTTGTGTTCTGAAAAAAAATGTTCTCAGTCTTTGCTTTCTTAGTTGGGCTGGCTGTTAACATTTACACACATTTAGTTTATATGTATACAGTGAATAATTATAATTTTTATACAGTTAAAAATGTAACAATATTTAGTAAAAGTAAAAATATTACTCTATTGCCCATGATCTTACATAACCAGTATTTCTTACAGTAACAAATAAAGCAAAAATACATGTTTTCAAAAAAGTTTTTAACAACTAAAGAAGAAAGTTACTTTTCAAAGCAGGTTGCTTTTGTCTGACTTTCTTTAGATGACATGTTCGCTACATTCCAAATTGACACAAAATGTCAGTCTATGACATGCTAAAACAGAAGTTATGTAAAAATTCTGTAATAAAGGTGTGCCTTGACATATCCCACATTACAGTGACTGCTTGAACATAGGCAGTAAGAATGTGTACCTCCTGGGGGAAAAGATGACAAAAAAATATAATGGTGGGCATGTTGCAATGGTGGGCCCAAGCCCGGTGGCTTCACGGCAGCTGTGCACAGCGTGCAATAGGCATTTAAAACGGGTAACATAAAAGGACTATTTCAAATCCATTTTAATACACCACATTTATTGCAGCAGTTGGTGTCCATATGATCACACACACACACACACACACACACACACACACACACACACACAGAGAGAGAGAGAGAGAGAGAGACAGAGACAGAGAGAAAGAAAGAGTGAGACTGAGGGGGGAGGGGGGTAGGACAGAGAGAGAGAGTGTGTGAAAAATCCACATTCAAACCAAAATATCTGACTTCCTGTTGGTCGGAGCTAATGACTGTAAATTATAAAGTTGTCCAGAGTTTGGTGACTGTAGGTCACCCCGCCCCCCCCCCTCCCCACACACTTTTGTCAAAAAGTAGCGCTACTGAGCCCCTCCACCACGCCCATTTCTAAGGCTTTGTCCATGTCTACTGGTCGACAACATTGATGTGTGTGTCGAGTTTCATGCAATTTGAAGCATGTTAAGAGCCTCAAAAACACATATTAAAGTTTGACATGTTGCCATGGCAACAATATTTAAGATATCACAAATACATTCACAGGTCTACATCTACCATGTTTTTACATTATTGTGATAAAGTTTGAAGCAAATCGGGTAAAAAAAAAGAGGGTGATCTCAAAGCATTTTGATAGTGACACACTTCCTACTGCCAGTTGGTGGCGCTATAACTTTGACTCACAATAGTCACATCCATGTGATCGGACTCCTACAATGAACACACAGCTGTTTCATAAAAATCAATCAATGTATGATATAGTTATAACACATTTCCTGTCTCCCTTTTCTCGCCATAAATTCGTTGCCTCGCCACGGCCAAAACATTTGAGATATCAAAAATCCACTGGCAATTTTTCATCATCAATGTCTTGACTTCATGCTGACCGAGTTTGGTGGTGATCGGATTAATCGCCTAGGAGGAGTATATCAAATATCAGAGGATGCGTTTTTCAAACAACCCATAATAGCTGACTTCCTATTGAGCTGGCGTATAACTTAGAGCACGAAAGTTGTTCGGCCCGATGAGGTCTTTATGTGTACTGAGTTTCATACTAATATATGCAAGCTTGTTTGGATCCCATTCAAGGGGGAGCTGTTGAGGCCCTATGCCACGCCCGGGTCCCAGCCTCTGCAGCCGCAGATTCCAATGTGTGTGCCAATTTTCAAGAGTTTTTGAGCACGTTAAGCCTTAGTAGCTTGGGCCCTAAAAATGGAGATGTTAAGTGGAGAAGTTGATGAATGCACAAATACATTGCATGCTCTGATTTATAAAATGTATATAAATAGGGACTTTTTTGTGCAGATTGTGCTAAAATATGAATAATTATATTGGAAATGCTGTGATTCTTCAGTTCTGATAAACTGTGCCTCTTCCTTAGCCTACATCTCACATTTGAGATATTTTCTAGATTTTTCCACATGACGATTATTTTCATCCTTGAGTAAAACTTAGCAAGATAACACTTCAATTCTTAAAATATGTATTTATCTATTCTATATTATCTTCTTCTTATAAATATTATATTGTTATACTTTTATATTAAATTTTTTATTTAAAAAAAAAAAATGAAATAATGTTAACGTTGTGTTACTTCAAAAAATGACACACAATTCCATGTCTAAAAGTTGAGTTTATTATGGAAATTGAAAAATAAATGCAAAGGAGCCAAAACCTGTTTGTCAAATTAACCTTAAACTGGTAATGTGAAAATTCAGTTTTCTGTGCAGCACATTTGTGCACAGTTTATGCAAATGGACACACTTTACACATACAAAAGCATCAAGGAAGAACAATCAAACCTCTATCCCACCATGAAAAGAAACATGAAAAAGACTTGTAACAAAACAATGCAACATATTTTCTATTTTTATTTTAGATTTTACACCATCTAAACATGAGCACCATAAAATCATAGTCTGTGCAACGGTAAACCGTACCCCAGAAAAATAAATTCATACGGCTGGTTTAAGGCATTTGTTCATTTCAACTGTACCCTATACCATGTATTTCATATGAACGCTTCTAGTTTTTGAGTTTGAATGGCTAATGTATAATGGTAATGCATGGTTGTACAAATGTTTCCAAATCATGTAACACAAGATCAGATGTTGTCTTGTGTAACGTCACATATGATCATTTATTCATGACGAAGATGAAACTGTTTTTGTTTTTGTTTTTCAAACCATACTTTACAACAAAAAGAGAGAGATAGAGCTTATTTACATACAGGGAATTTTGTATCCTGGTTTGGACTAAATGTACTTGAACAAAAATCATCCATCATCTCTGGAGCAAACAGGAATGATCAATATTGAGTTTGTTTTTCTTTTGCCTTAAACTCAACTTTAACCTGGTATGTTCTGGACCACTGCACAAGTAAAAGAAGGAAGTATATGGTATACTCTTCAGGTCTTGTTTTCTACTTGTGCTCACAATCTAGATCTAGGTTCTCCTCCGGGGTATTCCTGAGAATATGAAAAGAGAGGTTACAGAGATCACCAAAGCTTGTAGCACAATGCTTGTTCAATCTATGTGCATGTAATATATATATATATATATATATATATATATATAAAATTAAATAAAAAAATGTCAAATTGATGTTTAGTGAATTATTTACCAGGCCTTCTTTGAGGCACTCTTGTTCCCTCTGGAAACAGATTAGCAAAAAGACATAGAGGTCAACCATGTTGGGACAGTTTAGCTTTAGATACCTTTGCAAACGTTAGAATCTCACCTTGAATGTATCTAGTGATGCTATCAGGGTCCTGGCCGATATCTAGTGTGAAAGAAGAAGAAGAAGAAATAATGAATAGTACTGACATTTATCTGATTATATATGAAGAACTAAAGAGAAAAGGAAAAAGGAGGAAAGTTTAGTGGTTGATTGGGTCGGCTTTACTCCGTAGCTTGTAGCATAGCTAACTCCAAAATAGTATAAAAGAAAAAACACAAAATCAAAAGGTTTAGTTGCCTTTTACCAGTACCCTTAGCACAACAGAAAAACACCGTATTCCATAACCTAGAATATGACAAACCTTATGGAAAAAAGGATTGGAATGAGGAAGACAAAATGAGGTTAACTGTTAGCGCTAGCATGCTAATAAAGGGTTCAAAGTGTCACACTACCATAAAGCTCCATATTGGAGGAGCTGGTGACTGAATATTCAGGATCTGTTGATACAAAACATTAGGCAGGTGTCAATACTTGTGAAATCCAGGTCCAGTAAAGGATGGGTTCTGGCTAGCTCGAGCTTCAAATTAACTATTGGGGAATATCGCATGTGCTTTTCATAGTCATATTCCAAGTCACATTATCACACATTTGTCTTTTGGAGAATGACCAAACATTTGTAATAAGAGTATGACTAACAGGCAACACTTTGAGTTGTCATTTATAGTTATGGGTGTTTGGGTGCATTTGACCCAGTGGACTTTTATAAAATAAATGCATTACAGGATTCTGTCATTTGTTTAATCGTCATTTCCATCACATCTTTAATTATGTATTGTATTTAGTAGCATTATGTGGTGA
The DNA here is from genome assembly GCA_037101425.1 of Elopichthys bambusa. Taxonomy (NCBI): domain Eukaryota; kingdom Metazoa; phylum Chordata; class Actinopteri; order Cypriniformes; family Xenocyprididae; genus Elopichthys; species Elopichthys bambusa. Next base: position 12,553,639 of record CM074444.1, read on the forward strand.
AAATTACATTTTAAACATTTCAGGAATAAACTGTTTGGCTCTTTTGATAATGGTCATTTCATAGCTAGCATTTTATGCATCCTAAAAACACAATTAAAAATATTTTCACACTTTTTTGCAAAATTAAACAATGTAACAAACAACAAATATATTAATTTCACTGACACTTATCACACCAAGTAATTTATGAAAAATCTTTATTAGTCAACAAATTGTTTTCCTCTCTTTTCTTTCTCTAAAACATTTCTTACTCACAAAGCTGCATTCATGGGTGTGTTAAATGATGTTTACCTTCAATGACTCTGGTGACTTTGGTCATAGTTGGATCCCCTTCAACAACTCTCGTAACCTTAGTCATGGCAGGCTGTCCTTGGATTACCCTGGTGACCTTTGTGATTGAAGGTTTACCCTCGATCACACGGGTAACCTTCGTAATAGTCGGGGTGTTTTCCAAAACAAGGTCTCCTGGGATGGCTCCTATAAGATAACACAATACTCAGAGCAATAATCTACAGTAGCTCTCTCATGTGTAATGAGTTTCATTGGTGTCAATTACATATGAATCCTTTGATGGTCAGATTTAAAAATAAATAAATAAATAGTTCAGAAAACTGATTAAAAAAACCCCTGATGGCATTGACATGAAAAATATTTTTTGATATACATACCAATCAGAGGGATCTCCTGATATCTGAATCCAGAAACATACTGCAAAGGAAAGAAAATACATGTTGACACAAAAATTCACCTATGTAAATATCCTATTACTATTACACTTTTTTTTAGGCATGTAAGTAGCTACACAAAGAAAAAAAAAAAAAAAAAAAGATGGCATTTGGATTCCACTAGACATCTTTTTGAGATCATATCAAGGCATGAAGCCTGAATTTGGTTGCGTATAATCAAGTTAAGTCCAGACCAGCATGGCAAACTAAACAAGCCTTTCTGTGAACTACTTCATGCTTGTTGAATGTGTGGTGTCACCACTTGTCCTGTGGGTGGCACTAGCAGATGTTGAGTGTACATGAGTGTACCATAACAAGATGATGAGTTAGTCTGAGTAAAAAGTGTGTTCATGAGTAATCTGTGTGTTGCTTGCGTCTTTACAAAGACATAACATATTGGCGATGAGGATGCCATGGAATTTAAGTCAGCCTACACCCTTTCTACAAAATGTTGGTGAGCCGCTGATGCCATTTAAGGCATGGATTCATGTTTTCAAGAATTATGTTTTGGCCATGGACAAAGTTTGAAAATATCCAAAGATATTTTAAAATGAACAAAGACATTTGCTTTGCTGTTTCAACCCCCTCTCTCTTGCATTTTGGAAGGCACAAAGGTGCTGATAGTGATCAAGGCCTATAGGCTAAGATGTATGTATATCAGGGGTCTACGACCTGTCACACCTTTAGTACAGTAGGGTAAGTTAAAACTTATGTGGGGTAAGTTAAAACTGACCAATCTTCTGATTGGTCAGTTTGAATGTCTCACATTTGGGTTTCAGTCACATGGTCAAGGAAGGGATAAAAGAAGATTGTAACTGTTGCTCTGGCTCTTTTCTCTGGATTTTCTTTTCAGTGGGGCTTCTTTGCTCTGGCTCTTTCTTCTCTTTTCTAAAGACTGGATAATTTAAATCTTACAATCTGCAACTGTAAAATGTAAATTTTTGTATATTATTGTATATTTGTCTGGTTAAAAAAAAAAAAGAAAAAAAGTGGGCTGTTGCCATCTTGGCAGCGCGTCACCGCACATCACTCCCGGACGTAACTGAAAATGGGGTTGGAACTGAGGTGCCTGTTTGCTAAAACCACGCCCGCCTAGCTCGACATGACCAAGTTAGCTCAGGCTAAGGAGCTATCTATCTTAGATACTGTCTAAAATATTAATAAAGATAAGTTATATCATTTGAAAGTTCTAAAGGTTTACTGTCAATCTACGGTGTCTGTTTACGATATAGATGCTCCAGCAACAGTAATATTGATCGAATAACGTGTGTTCTGTTTATCTTCCTCGTGTGTGCACATATACACAGACGCTTATCTGTCTCGACCATTAACCGCACATCAAGCCATATTATTTAATAATTGTATGAAATAATCCTGAAAAAAGCACAAACACGGCAGAGATGCCAAGTTCAGCGGCTGGAATTAGCTGAGGTGAGGTTTTTTTCCACTGTAAAGTTGGGCGTTTTAACATGGGGCTCAATGAGATTTTGCTCTCTTTTGGAGCCTGTGGGGCCAGTTGATAAATTGCAGTTTAAGTCATTTCTGTACTGGCTTCAAGAGAAACTGAGGGAGGTTGCAGCTTGGTACCAACTGCAGAATCACCGGACTTGGTATTGAGAAACGCCTCACTGTGTTATTTTTCAGGCTAGATAACCCAATGTCCATGTGCAGTCCTAAGCGCGAGTCTCAGGTTTCTATGGGAACTGGAGCCTCTAATGGCAGCTGCAGTGACGCAATGACTTTATCAATCAGCGACTGGCTCTTTTACTTAGAAGGCGGGATGTATTGCACCATATTACGCGTTGCAGTTTCTCCAAAGTCCCTTTCAAGGAAAGTCTGTTCACTCTGCGGCCATATTTGCAACGCCTCCGGGCAGATATTTCGGGCACCCAAGACCAAGTCCTATCTATTTGAATTGGGGAATCCTGAAATCTCAAAAACTGCTTGGTGAACTTACAATTAAATAACATATTTCAAATAAGCAACAAAATCTGACACAAACTGTCCCATAAATGTTGTTTAAAAAAGCGTATTTTTCAGGCTAGACGAGATAACATGCATATGCAGTCATAAGCGCGAGTCTCAGGTTTCTATGGGAACCGGAGCCTCCAACAGCAGCTGCAGTGACACAATGACTTTATCAATCAGCGATTGGCTCTTTTACTTAGAAGGCAGGATGTATTCCACCATATTGTGCGTTGCAGTTTCTCCCATTCATAACTAATAGGAGTGAACCGTCTTTCTATATCTACAGTCTTTGAGATGAGTTAGTCTGAGTAAAAAGCATGTTCATGAGTGCGTCTTTACAAAGACATAACCAAATATTGTTCAATACCTTAATTTGGATGTATCGGATGATCCTTCTCAGGAGTGAAAGGAGTTCCTGGCTCCCAGTAGGTATATCTTTAAAATATAATGACAATTAATAGTTCTTGAAACATGGACTTGATTGCCACAAAAAACATCACTGTAACTGCAATTTCATAATTCCCACCCTCAGGGTACAGAAGAGTCCTGACGAAGTGAACAACTCCATTTGTGGCCATTATATCCGACTCAGGAACTTTCACAGTGTTGACCTGCATGCTCTCATTTACCTACAAATTGCAATATTTTTTCAATTAATAAATGCATAAAATCAAAACCATAAAACAAACATAGCAAATATTATTATATTATGTAATTTTTGTTCAATTTTTAATTTTAACAAACAAGTACAACAACAACAACAATCAAACAAACAAAAAGCACTGAAATATAACAATTATATAACATAACAATTATATATATATATATATATATATATATATATATATATATGAATGTATATACATCTCTACTTGTTTGAATAATTAATATAGATATGACAAATATAGATATTTTTACACTTACAGTATAGCTTTACAACATTTTAACTAAAGAAACACAATGTTTTATGTGACCTTCCCAATGTAAAGGTATAATAAAGTTACAAAAAAACTTTGTTAACCATAAAAAAAGAAATTCTGTATTAATTCTTCCATATATCAAATCAATTCATTTTTCTTCTACATTTAAATCAGAGGTTGTATCAAGATAAGTGGTTTACTACAAAGCATGGTTTAATTTGACTCACAGGAAATTCCCACCATAAAACTCTATATTACAGAGTGAAATCATATAATCTGATGTTCTTGCAAGTGTTCCTAAAACAGATGTTATGACTAGAAATTAATTTCAAGGCTGGACAGCAGGAGTGCTGGATACTTACATACAACACCTTCAAATTGCTGCCCTGGAGAGTTTTGAGGAGGTTAGTGACTCCAGTCTCCAAGCCTCCACCGATGAAGACGCCGTTACTGAAGTGATAGAGCAGAATGGTTCTGAGGGCGTTAACGTCACCTGATCACAGAGAAGAGACGTTGTCATATCCTGTAGCCTCTGTCTTTCATCTTTAATCTCATTAATCCTGAATAAAACAAAGCTAAACAGTAATTCCAGATGTGGTGTGAACTTGAAAATGACATGTATGAAAGAACTCACTCTTCAAAAGAGACAAGTCTCTCTCACTGAGCCCTGCAAAAGCTTCATCTGTCGGAGCAAAAAGTGTGAAATCTCCTTGCATTTTGAGCAGACCATTCAGACCAGCTGATTCCATCAGGGACAAAAATATTCTGCAGCAATGAAGTGATAGTCACTACAAGGACAAGAAAGCTATCTTCACTTTGACTTGATAAAACTTCACTTTTTCTTACTTGAATGCTCCGTTTTTCAACAGAATTTCATACATGGTGGACTCTGGTGCCATAATCAGGGTCTTCATGAGATGGAGGGCACCGTTACTTCCCTCTTTGCTTCCACGGATCAAGCAGGCGTTCTCAATGCAGACAGCCTTCGTAGTTAAAATATTACGAGACAGATCACTTCCTCTACGTATACTAATGGAAACTATTTGAGCTATTACTTAGAACTTACAATGTCAATAAATGTCAATCTAAAGTAATGGCCAAAAAATAAAAGATTTCTAAGATTTCAGTGATGTAACAGAGTAACACAGTATTTTTATGATTCTGTTCAAGTGTTCCCATATGGCAAAATAAATATGTTGTAAAAATATTTAGTTTAAAAGAGGCAAGAAAATACATTTCAAATACAGTTCAGATATACAAACACATCTAGAGAACAAATACATTTTTTTTCATTGTTATTGTTGGTGTATGTTTACCCATCCTTTAAAAGTTTTTTTATTTTAGTACATTAGAAAAAGTACATTTTTTTTAATGATAAAAAAGGGTAAATATGAGAAATACCTAAATATATATGTATGTATGTATATGTATATGTATATATATATATATATATATATATATATATATATATAATACATTTATATAAACATGTATATATTAGCAGTTTAAATACAAAAAATAAATACAGTTAATATAAATACAATACATATTTATAAGCAGTATATTTTCCTGATATATTTTATTACATTTAATTATATATATATATATATATATATATATATATATATATACTGCTTAAAAATACATATTGCACATATTTATTGCCATATGGAAGATTCTAATTCATAAGTAAATCAAGAACAAAGACATATAAAACAACACTGACTGTGCGGTAGACGAAGACTCTGAGAAATTTCCCTGCCAGTGTTTCCAGGCGCTGACCATTGTATAGCTGACTTAGCACAATCTTGTCCTTCAGGATGTGGTTTTCCAGAATGATCTTCAGGAAGCTCTGGTCCATGGACATCACCTCATCTAGATTGCAGAGGAAAAAATATATTTGCAGTTGTGGTTTACCATCATGACAAAGCAGTTTTGTGATAACATCAATAACACAATATAATGCAACTCGATTAAAAAGACCAATCAACCACTTCCATATTAGAACACATAACCAAAGTGGCTATAAAATTAAAACATTATATGTGTCAAACTGCAGCATGTAAAGACTTGGTTGGCCTTTCGTGGTGAGCGGTTTGTGGAATGTGCATTCCCAGACAGGACTTTCAGTTATTGTAACCCCAGGCACTGTCCCTTTCCCCCTATGCGGCCTAGTAAAAGGAACGATTTACCCCTGTAAATATAATTTGATGAATGTGTTCACCTGTCATTAGCCACAAATGAACTACAAACATGTGATGATGAGGTGAAAGATCCAGCTTAGCCTCCTGTGAGGTCTGAAATGTTCTGTGTGGGAGGTGGGATAACAGAAGTTTTTATCTTCTCTTTCTATCACCATCTTTTCAGTGCTGAAAGCCCAGTGAGGCTCATAGATTAACAGATAGACATCTACTGTGTCAGCAAGCTGCCATTTTACATACACATGCATTATATAAATAATCTGTTTTTACACCTGCTATCCCGCGAGGAATCAAAGTTATAGTTATGGAACAGCAGAAGTTAACAAAGGCAAGGCACATCAGCAATTGAAAGAACACAGGTCTTTCTACGGTAGAATTAAAACAGACAATGACAAAGAAGAAACAAGCAGCTGAGTTATGGCAAGGAGACTATGAAGGATAGTTAAAGAGAAGAAGAGGGAGATTGACATGTGTTTGCTCACCGTTGAAGGCTGCGTTGAGTGGAGCCAGGAGCGTGTATTCAGCCTGGGGTCTCATGGCTGTAGACAAGCCTAGCTCTGTCAACATGTCACTGAAGGTGGCCTGAGATTGTCCAACCAACTCCATAACTTGTTTAGCTTAGATGAAAAAGGCAAAATCCCATCATTTAGAAAGTATTGTAGAAGAGAAGGTTTTATCTGAGTGTTTGCACTGTAAAATATTGTAGTGTGCATTTACATTCCTAGCTACTAAAGTTTTACTTTCTAATAGAAATTTCTCTTAAGATTATAGAAGATTTTACTGTAAATTTTTGTCAATTTAATGTGATATTGTTGAATAAAAGTATTAATTTATTTTAAAGGGGACCTATAATGCCCCTTTTACAAGATGTAATCTTGTCTCTGGTGTCCTCAGAATGTGTCTGTGAAGTTTCAGCTCAAAATACCCCACAGATCATTTATTATAGCTTGTCAAATTTGTCTCTATTTGGGTGAGAGCAAAACATGCCGTGTGTGTCCCTTTAAATGCAAATGAGCTGCTGCTCCCGGCCCGCTTTCCAGAAGTGGGTGGAGCTTTAACAGCTTGCGCTTCGGTTGCTCAACAACAACAAAGCTGGAGAATCTCACGCAGCCAAAATGACAATTGTCAGTAACGGTGTTCAGCCTTACATTGTTCAAACCGGAGTCGGACACTGATGGAGAGATTCAGGAAGAAGTTACAACTTTTTAGAATGGAACTGAACGTTTCTGAATGGTTAGTGAATCAATTTATATAGTTGCTGTGGAGGTCATCGACTAGCATGTGCCGTCATGTTAATCTTTTGTGCAAATCCAGCGTAGAATTGACCCTTGTTTGTAAAGCAGTCTGGCGTAAAACGACGGCATGGTAACAACACTCTACTACAACAACTCTTGCTTTTCTCTAAAGCAGCCCAACACGGCCTCGCCCCCTTTGTTGTGTGTTCTTGGGGGCAAGGTTTATGTAAATTTTAATTTGATATGGCCAGATTTCACAGGATAAATCAGCCTTATCAGTAATTTCTGCACTCAAAAAAAAAAAAAAAAAGGTAAAAGAGGCTGATAGGATAAGTTTACCAGAGTCGGGCATGAGGACTTGATCGATGAGGTGGATGACTCCATTGGTGGTGACAATGTCCTTCTTTAATACCATCTTTATGCCATTGACTGTGAGACTATCGCCATCGCAGCCAATCTCAATATTGCTGCCCTCCAGGGTCTCATAAGATGTGCCGGCCATGATGGCCTCAGAGCACTGAACAGAGTTCAACAGATGGTAGTTGAGGAGAGCTGGAAGAGAAGAAACATCAGTCTCTGTCATCCAAGCACATCTGTTATTCCTCTTACACGCCTCTTGAGATATGAGGAAATCATGGAAAAATTATATTATGTTTTTTTGATGTTTAGAACATACCACATCAGGTAAAAATCACTAATGGAAATGAGTCTGTTTGAAAATGCATCATACAAACATGCTAACAATGATTTAACAGTATTTGCTTTAAATGAATTAGCATGAAATCACTTGGTTTTCCTTAAAAAATGGTTGTAAATTTGAAATGCATATAGATGTACATTAGCATATATAGATACAGTACAGCTTCCACATGAACTTAGATTTCATAATGTTTAGTATTTGTTAAAGACTATTTAAATTCTGTGATTTAATATATAGTTTATGCAGATAGCATGTAAATGCTTGCATGCAATCCATTATGTCACTGCATTTCCCATTAGTTCCCAAAAGGGAACCTGGGGGATCCTTGGGAGCCTTTGGGTCCTCTCTGAGTGAGTCTCTCGGCAGCTCCGAACCATTTGACTGGAAATAGAGCGAGTCTCTAAGTCAAAAGTCTGGCTAGGGACTAATAAGAGGGCAGAGATTCCATCGCCACCATTTTTCATTGAATCGTAAAGCTAACAGCTGTTTCCTGTCTATATGTCTCTGGCAAGACAAGCATTATGCTCTTTTCAGAAGGTCTTAGATCTTTCTCCTTTGGCCTTACAACGAACATATTGCTTTAATGGTAACAAAATTTATTCCGCATTACTCTGGAAAACATGAACCACTGGAGCCAAATGGGCGCATACATTCAAGCTTTCAATGGTTAACTGTACCAGGCATCCGTATCTAGGTTAAGCTTGGAGTCTTCCTTTTTCATTTCCATGGCTTCCCTCCATGAAAGTGGCTTAAGTAGCAGATCAAATGTCTTTCCGCTTGGCACAACAGATTTAGCCATAATATCTGTTTTATTTTAGTTTTCACTCAAGCAGTTAATACAACCCTTAGTGCATTTCAGACAAACCTTATATTCATGAGAGTGGGGTATTATGTCATTCTTTTACATGATCACTGGGAAAACTAATGCATCTGAACTCCAAAGCAAACATCAACCACAGTATTCTGAAAATACTGTAAGACGTACACATAAACTTCAGTATTGCTTCCGAGAACCTTCAGATTTGATCTCTTCTCCAAGTGGCTCAACTGTAACCCTGCCTAAATCTCAAAGTAGTCCCATAAGTGTTGTTATGGCACTGTTTGCCAACTGTCTGAGAATTCCAGGTCTACAGTTTGGAGTGCAGCGGGCCCATCTGGTTTTAAAGGGGGCAAAATAATACTTGGCCTCACTCAGTTGACTCATATCAACAAACACGGCACGAGCAAACTGCCAGACCCTTGATTTCCTGCACCTTTGTCTCATTAAATAAGAATAAAGCCTTTTTTTGCACCAAGTCTGCCATCAATATGGGATTTAACATGTCCCTTTGGCAACTTAAAGCACTACATTTGAGAACAGTGCAGTGGGATGTCATGTGGTGTTTTACGTCTTGGTGCTTGGGTTTACCTTGGAGAGAAACCTTGTCTTTCATAAGCCTGTCCATAACCTCTCTATCCAGCTTCTCAAAGGCATCATTGGTGGGGGCGAACAGGGTAAAGTGTCCCGACTGACCCAGCTTATCAATCAAACCAGATTCAGTAGCCACAGTCTGGAAAATAAATGGAGCATAAACAACTTTTGGTCAGTGGGTTTGGTTCATGGACTACACGGCTCCAAATTCTTAAGACTTACACTCAAAGTGCTTAGTTCATCGTCCACTTCGATCACATCCTGAATGGTGTTGCCAACAGCCGTGATGACGCGGTCAATGACGTGGACCACTCCGTTGGTGGCCACCTGGTTGCCGTGAATGATCCTGGCACAGTTCACTGTGACAACCTGAACAAGAACCATGTGTGAAATAAGTCCCTCATGGAGAAGAAAGTAACCTAAAACATAACCCTCCGTTTCTCAAGATATCAAATTACCCCATTGGAGTAATGATTGATCAGCAGGTTCAAGTCGTTGTACATGGAGGTGGCGGTCATTCCATTCTTGAGGTCTTTGGTGAGGAGACGTTTGTTGACCATGTGGTAGTGCAGAGCATTGTACAGCTCGATATTAACATTGCTCACCAGAGCATTCCTCACTTCCTATAGAACAGAGAGAAAGCCAAAGCAAAACAGTCAAGGAATTACTCAATTTCCATGTTTGTGCTGAAGACAGAAAGGAATGAGATGTTACCGAATCGAGAAGATCCCAGGCATCATTACTGGGTGCGAAGAAGGTGTACGACCCAGCACCTTCAATCTCTTGCCTTAGCTTGGATAGAGCAGAGTATTCCTGGGTAGTCTTCGCTTTGACCAAGCCGAGGGTGCCATAAACGTTGTCAATGGGAGCAACTGCAAGGAAAGTGACACAGATTAACCACTAGATTGAACATTTTGTCCAACATTATAACAATCATACTTAGCATACTTATCATTGTAAATCTGTATTTTATTGACAATATAGCCAGACTTTGTGAATTACCAGTGTCTAACTGATCAGTAAGTAACTCAACTGAAGTCAACCAACCTGCAGGACAGCCTCGCAAACCATCCAGCTTCATGTAACCTGGGCAACACTCATACAACACAGTCCTGGACAAAGAAAGGAAAGACATAAAACCAGAAGAACATGTGTTAAGTGAGTATTGAAGCTCAGACATTTGGCGCCACTTGAAAAAATAAAATAGCAGTAATGTACAGGCTCAAATTGATTTTTTTTTTCCTGGATGCCATTCACTCATCATTACAAGCTGTCCTGGTTTTGATGATAACACAGTTCATGGCACTGGACAGACAGTCTTTCCATATGGCAACCATTAACTGTCTTTGTACATAAACATGCTATGTGGTCCCGAGGTTTGTGCTTTATTCCACTATCATTATGTTGTCACAGCATTGCATTAATACTTAAAGTACCCTGAAGCTAAGCGCTGAGACCAACTTGGTGGTTTAGTAAGGCTGAGGGGTATTTTTTGGATCCAGGAAGCCTTTAAAGTAAATTTATAACCCAGTGAAAAACCTTGGTTTGGAAGTTACAATGTACAATGGAAGGAAATGTTGAATCAGCAGTTTTCCAGTAATGGAGGTTGCATTCTATGGTTTTTCTGTTTTCATTGAAAACGGCCCTTAAAACCAAGCTTGTAAATATGTTTCCATGACCACACAAATGGAATCTCATGGATGAAAAGTCATTTTGTTCTTGGTAGCTTTAAGAAACAAAAAATATAATCTAAAAAGAAAATATAAAAAAAAGAAATGATCTTAAAAACTGTATAAATAATATTATTAAACTGTCTGAATATACATCTACACATTATGTGCTTTAAAATTTAAATACAACTATTTTATTAAGCATCATGTAAAATAAGGAAATGCACACTGTTGCACTTCAGAACTTGAATTATAATTGTAAATGCCACCATAAACATTTTCTGTCTCACCAAGGTATTGTTGGGCATCATTATTGCTGTTTATTTTTCTTTTCAATTCCCTTTAGTGTGTGTTTAGCCAGCTGCAAGTTCGTTTGCATTATAACAGGCTCTTAATATGAATAACGGGTTCAATAAAACGCACCTAAGCTAATTATACCAACTATACAGCAGCCATATTGTAGAGTTAATAAACAACTGTTAATGGGAAACAGGTTTTTTGTAAAGTCCTCTGAGAAATCACCACTGTAGTGTTGCAATCCCTTGAGAAGTTCTCAAAGCTGCTGATAATAAACGCAATCCAGTAGTGGTGGAGATTTAGAGATAGACACGAGTCAGGGTTAGTGCACTTGGAAATCTCCACACCAGCAAAACGGTTCCATGTGATGCATGTTGCTGAATTCCCCAGAAAGATAAATCAGCCTGCAAATCACCAAATAAGAACTGACAGTCATTTGTAAACTTTGTTGAAGAGTCCTAGAGATTGAGCAATCACGAGACTAAGAAGCTAATGGGGATTTCAAAGCTGTCCTCTATGTGACTGCCACATTGAGGATCCAGAAGCAATAGTTTTGGGTCATGGCTGGGCTCCATGTCTTCTATGGAAGTGAAGTGCAGTGAAAGGATAGCTGGGGGAAGTTGATGAGATTATTAGAGCCTCACTATAACATCTTCTTAAGCATCTTTCCCAAAAACGGGAGGAAAACATGATTCCTGTTGACCAGACATGCTGAGGGAATCCAACCACATTAATTATTGGGGGGAAGGTCAGATTTTCCAGCTGAACTGAAGTTCTCGCTGGTGATTCACCAGTTTAAAGGATCCACAAAATTATGCATATGTTCAAACCATTATGGAGCTAAAACCATCAGATGGTGGAGATATCTACCAAAATATATAGAGATAAGCTTTGTAGAACTTCAAACCTATGGGCCCTATTTTAACGATCTAAGCGCATGGTCTAAAGCGCACGGCGCAAGTGCACTTAGGATGTGTCTGAATCCACTTTTGCTATAGTTTAACAATGGGAAAAATGGTCAGCGCACCCGTCGCATGGTCTAAAAGGGTTGTCCCTATTCTCCTGGGGTAATAGGTGTGTTTTGGGCATAACATGCAATAAACCAATCAGAGTCTCATCTCCCATTCCCTTTAAAAGCCAGAAGCGCTCGCACCATGCACCTGGGCGCACAAATAAACGCAAATGCATTTGCAGTAACTGCATCGGGCTGAAACTAGCCAAAAAATACTTGCGCCTGGCGCCGCATTGCGCCGATTGTATGATGGGACCTTTGACTTGAATGAAAACAGACACTACAAAAGGTAGTAATGTTCATTATTCCCTTATCTGCACACTGAGACACCATCAGTGATATCATATTTTGCACCAATCTTTGAGGGAGATCTAAGAATGTCATACAATCAAAGTTATGTAAGCTAAGCACACTAAACCAGATATTTACAATGATTGCCAGACCGCTATGTAATGGTCTGCTGAGTGCAGAGAAAATACTTAGAGCAGAACAGTTCCTGGCTTTCTGATATACAAAACTGCAAGACAAGCAGAAAATCTACATAATATCTCAGGCAAGTCTGGCTTTGCAGCTAAGGAAGTTTGAAACCACTGGAGGTTACCTCACATTGGTGCTGTTTGGTCACACGTGAGAGGCCCGGGAAAACTCTTTACGTTGCCGTTCCTCTTTTTTCCAACCACGGAAAAAGGAAAATAAACCGGAGGCATAACAAACTCTACATAAATCAACAGTTGTGGTTGACCATGTTGGCCTCCAGAAACCACAACCTCATTACTGGAGCCTTCACAGTAGGTCTTTGCCACTCATCTTACAGTATGTTGTTGATCTAGATGTTGAAATCTTTCTTTTGTTGTTATCGTTTTTTTTGTTGTTGTTGTTTGTTTTTTTACATTTCACACGCCATTAAGTTCACTGAGTTTTGCTGAAGAGCTTCCCAAAAAACAAAAGAGCCTGCTGACATTTCCACCTTGTAGACAGCTGTGTATTTTTGCCCTAGGACAGAAATTTAAGGAAAGGTGTTTCAACACAAGCCAAGCACTCCAGGCGAGATCTACTGCTTTCTTTAATCATCGATGGCATGTCCTGACAATGTCAGTGGGTCTCACCATTTTATACCAATTAAGGTTTTGCAGCTCTCTGGTGGTTCGTAAGACTGAGTGCCACAGAAACACATGGAATTTGGTTTGTAGCCGTGGAATAATTGTTTTTCTGTTTTGGCAGCCATTTTGAACTGTAAATCTACTGTTGCTGTCAAATTCTGTATTTAATTTTCTGTATTTTACTCATCTAGATAGGAAGCATTGTAAATTCAACTATTAAGCTGCATTTAGAGCTCATCTTAAGTAGGAATTCATATGTGCATGTAACTGTTGGAAATCTTCACGCACTCTTACCAGTTGGGACAGCAACCCTTCACCTTTGACCACTGGAGCAGCTGGAACTTTTCTGTCAAAGAGACAGGATTTGTAATAGCCTCCACAAATCATAAAACATCACACTTACGCTTTCTTTCCACAGATGGCCCCTTGGTACCAATTACGGCAAGTGCTGAAGTATTTCTTCTTTGTCCCCACGACTTGCTGGAGAGCGCATACATTTGGTCTGCAGAGAGGTAAAGGTAAAGGTAAAGACGGGATGAAATGAGAAAAGCTGGGACAGAAAACTGCAAAAGATGCGTGAAATTGTTTTGTGACAGCATGGTGCTTTTTCTTTTAAACCTGGGACAGTAATGTTTGGCTTTGATGTAACAAAGGTAAAATTAAGACAATGACCTATAATTTACCAATTTTAAGGCCTTTGATTTATTTAAAATAAATAATTAAAAAAACACTGACAGTCATTAATTAAAAATGATTCAATAATTTACAAAAGATATAAAAAAAAAAACTGTAAAAATATTTTGTCAAGTAACCTAAACATAAACTGTATTATAAATCAAGTAGTTCACTGTAAATAAATATTTTAAAAAATATATATTATTCAATATGACAATCAACCTGACTACATTTGGTTCACACAGTTTACTGAGAAAGAAAAGCTTCAGTTAGAAAAATATACAGTAATAATAATAACAGCAATGTAACAGTATGTTAAGTAATAACTGTTTAAAATATATATTTAAAACATTAAATATAAGCTATAACAATTATTCTTAATTGAAATATTAATATTTAAATTAAATAGGCAATTTATAATTTAACAAAATAATAAATTAAATTAATAATATCTCTTACCCTTCTTTCTTTGCTCGAATACGACTATGGGCAACTATCTTGTCATAGGCTGAGGAGTCTGCCTGGTCAAAGGCAGACAGCACAAAGAGTGCAAAAGTAGCTGCAAAGAGTAGCTTCATCCCTGCTTTCCCCACTGTGAGACTTCAGAGCAAGAAATGGGCTCCAGCTGAGGGGGAGAGGGCTTTTATAGCTTAGCTCTCTGCAGCAGGACAGACTGGCAATCTGTCAGTGCACCAGCCTCTCCTGTTCACCAGAGTGTCTCTATGATCTCACCTCCTAACACTGGATAAGCAAAACACAAAGAGTGGAGGATTAATTCAAGAAGGAGCTGAGGTGTGAGGAGGAAATGTTGTAGAATTCCTAACAAAAGAATAATAATATACATGGAGAGCTCTTTTAGTCTATATTAGGACTGGTGTGGAACTTTTACATTCTTTATATTTGATAATCGTCATTCTTTACTGGTGACATTTGGCATATGAAAAACTCAGACTAAAAATGAGTAAAAAGTTAAAAAAATGTCCTTGGTATGACAGCAGAACTTAAACTAGTTTGTGTAAAACCTGATGATCATGTATATCCAACAAATGAGAATGCGTTTCAGTGGAACTTCTGACCTTTTGTATGAAGAGGTTCACAAGCCCCATGTCACAAATTCAATTCTTAAATATTTCTTCATGTTACAACTTTTCTTTGTTGTAAGTTTTTCAAAATGTTTTCAAAGCAATTTTTTTTATATATATTTCTTCAAAGTTACTAGCTTATTTCCAGTTAAAAAAAAAAAAAAAAAAGAAAAGAAAAAAAATCCCATATTTTCACTGTTGTCTCAGTTGTCATGCTACTGTAAATTAATGAGGCTTATTATATAATGGAAAAAAAGATTTTTGTTTTATAGCAAATCTGTTGGTAAACCTGTAACTTGAAGGGAAAATATTTCAGTGAAGTAAAACTTTTGCAAAACGAAGGCTGCAAGAGTAAGGTATAAATCAGTTTTACGTAACGCTATAGCTTCACTCCAAGTATCCACATATTGACACTAATACAAATCAAGCTCTGAAGCATAAGATATTATGCTTCTGATATTATGCAGCTGTTTCATCCAGATTCATGTCTCTGTGCTTGGCTCACTCTTGTGGCCAGATGCAAACATAACTTTGGGAAGATGGTGGTATCTATGACAACCTGAAGAACCTTTTGAATGAATGGCTCCATCTTGTGGAAAGCTAAAAAATAGCAAATCAAAGCCATCAAAGGTGTATATGATGGTCTTCTCACAGACGAACACAATCGGAGATATATTTAAAAATATCCTTAGTCCTCCAAGGTTTATAATGGTTGTCAATAGGGGGCCGCGTTTTGAAGTAAAAAATAATGTATCCATCTATAAAAAAAAAGAAAGAGTAATCCATACGACTCCAGGGGGTCAATAAAGGTCTTCTGAAGCGAAGCAATGCATTTTTGTAAGAAAAATATCCATATTTAAAACTTTATAAATTCGAATAACTAGCTTCCGGCAGACGACCGTACGCATACTGTGCAAGTCGATTTGTGGTGGAAGAGTATCCTTTGACCTGACGCACAACGTAATGACGAACACGGAGGCGCAGAGGATAGAGCAAAACAAATCACCGGTATTATTATTAACCCCCTAAAGTCGTATGGATTACTTTTTTTATGGATGGATTCATTATTTATTTACTTAATTTGTGACATTCACAACCATTATAAACCTTGGAGGACTAAGGATATTTTTAAATATATCTTTGATGTGTTCGTCTGAAAGAAGATAGTCATACACATCTAGGATGGCTTGAGGGTGAGTAAATCATGGGATAATTTTCATTTTTGGGTGAACTATCCCTTTAAATATCATTTACAGTTAATTAAATGACATAAAGGTGAAATGAACATAACCACTTTTCAAACAAATTTTTCACACTCATCCCATCTGCCATTGGTCACTGAATATATTGGCCTTTAAGGGCCTTCTTTCTTCTGACCTGTTAACAATCAAATTGCACTGACAGTCTTGTTTGACCTCACAGATCCTAGCAAAACACCAACTCTGTCAAAACAGGATTTGTTATCTTTTGAAAAATGTGACGTTTAAGGGTGTATTCACACTTGGCATGTTTGGTTCGATTAAAACTAACCCTGGTGCGATTGCTCCGTTAGTGCAGTTCATTTGAATAAGTGTGAATGCTACGATCTGAACCAAATTGTCCGGACCAAATGAACCAACCAAACTACAAATGTGAACACACCCTTGATTAAAGCGAATTCTAGTGCTTTTGAGTGTGGTTCATTTGTGAATGCTGCCATAGGAGCTACACTGCCCATACATGAGTTCAGTACAGAAGTCAGAAACACCTTTCTCTTTGCAGCAGATCTTCATTTGTGTGCAACGGAGGAATTTTGACTCCTTCACACATTTTATAAACTTTTCACAAGTTCTCACCTGGTCAAAAAAACATTATATATAGGCCTATTCACACAACAAGTGCATTTAGCCCAGCATTGCTTTTGATGTTTGTTTAGTTCTGTCGCAAAATAGTTTTTTTTTTTTTTTTTTTTTTTTTCAGGTTCGGTCTTTAAAATGACAGTGTAAAAGTTAAGCGAACTAGGAATAAATGTATTATTTTCTTTTTGTGGTCTGGACCAAGAGAACCGAACTACAAGTGTGAACACACCCTAAATCTCACAGAAATGTGTTCCTGAACGTAAAGTGCGTAAATAAAACAGATATGAAGATGCATCTGGAAATAGCTCCTGTAATTTCTTCCCACGCTTTCTCCCCATTTGTGCTTTTATGGCTTTTGGACAAGTCATGCTGCAAGTGTTGCATGCTATGCTGGTGAGCTGAGAGACATTGGTAGTAAATATCAAAACATGAACTTAATCCACTCAAGCTGCAGAGTCATTCTGCTGTAAACAGACAGGAGATCACGAGATGTGAAAGGAAAGTACAAGGCAAAAATAACAACAAAAAAGTTAAAAAAAAAAAAAAAGAAAATGTTATATAACACATATATATATATATATATATACACAAACACACGACCAGTGTACCCATCTGGCTACTTCCAGCAGGATAACGTACCATGTCACAAAGCTGAAATTTCTAGTTTCTTGTACATGATAATGAGTTCATTATACTCAAATGGCCTCCACAGTCACCAGATCTCAATCCAATAGAGCTTTGGGATGTTATTGAACAGGAGATTTGCATCATGGACGTACAGTTGACAAATCTGCAGCAACTGCATGATACTTTCATGACAACATGGACCAGAATTTTCCAACACCTTGTTGAATCTATGCCACAAAGAATTAAGGCAAAAGGGGGGGTAGTATAAGTGGCCCGTGGGTAGTATAAAAACACCAACTCTGAAAGGGTTGTAAACTGAAAGAGGTTTCTAATTTAAATTCCCACCTAATAGTTTTGGTTGTTGGACTGTATAAAAACATAAAAAGAACATTCCTAGAACATTAGGAACAGATTCACAGCAAATTTTCACTGCAACCACATTTACCTCAAAGACACTGGGCACATCATAAGGAGCAACACATTTCAACAGAAACAAAGTCTGAGAAACTATCTGCTGACACTTTATTCACTTATAATTGAAAAATGCATGGTGTGCCCCCAGATAAAGGAACTACTGTAAAGTCAATTAATTACAGAACAAGAGCAGGCACTGAGTGTTGCCATGGCAATAAAAGACAAATAGCAAGCGATTATGAGAGTGAAAGATTCTATGAGTGCTGTAATATTAATCAGCTCTCATAGTGCAACCAGCCGCTCCAGACTGGAAAAATGAGAGACGACAATGTGTGCATAGTGGAAAAACTCCAGTACATAATATATTAATTTTTCAAATTTCATTATTAGGCGAGTGACTTTTGGGTGCCTTAAAAATTAAAAATAATAACTTGGAGCATGTTACCAGGAGAGCTGAATTATACCACAGCTGAATTATTACTGAATGTCATGTGGACCATAAAAGTCAGGTGAAACTGTTACTTATAAGAGCTCAGAACATTTCAAGAGTTAGATACATATCCAACATCACAATATTGAGGATAGTGCTTAGAAATCTGGTAACCAGATGTATAAACATCTGTATTATAGGTGCTAACTTAAATTGCATAGTCATATATATATATATATATATATATATGTTACAGTGTTAGGTGTGTAGACACACGCACGAAGAGGAATGTAATATCCAGAGTCAAACTTTACTAGAGAATCCAAAGGAGCATACAGGAACACAGGAGAAACACACACTAACATCCAACGTAAGCGATACCCGACAACATGATCAACAGAAACAGGAACTTAAATACACAGATGATTGAACTCAAACGAGGAACAGCTGACATGAATGTGATAGTGTCCATGGTGACAGATTGTGGCGGGAAACTAGAACAAAGGAACATGTGACAGATGAAAACACAAACAGAAAGTCCATGTGACTGTAACAATATATATATATATATATATATATATATATATATATATATATATATATATTTAAATCAGGCTGTGCATCACATGGAACTAAATGTAGATAATTTGGAGCTCAAACGAAATGTAAACTGTAATCTTATTCATTTATACACCACTGTTCAAACTTTTTGGGGTCGGTAGGATTTTGAAATTATTTTTTTTAAAAGTCTCTTACACACCAAGGCAGCATATATTTCATAAAAAAAATTAAAATAAATAAATTACAGTAAAAACCTAAATATTGGGAAATATTATTACAGATTAAAATAGCTGTTTTCTGTTTTACTATATTATAAAATGTAATTTATTCCTGTGATGCAAAGCTGAATTTTCAGCATCATTACTCCAGTCTTCAGTTTTACACAATCCTTCAGAAATGCGGATTTTCTGCTCAAAGAAAAAAAAAAAAAGTATTATTATTATCAATGCTTAAAATAGTTAATTAATACATCTGAGATGATTTGACAGATGCCAGATCTTCTAATCGTGATAACTGGTTCTTCAAATGAATTTGCGGATTGGATTAAAACATCTGGATTAAGTTGTCTAAGATTACTGCGCGTTCTTGGGTTCCCTGAAAAGGGCAGTTTTATCAATACTCGAAACCACGATCAGCAATGCAGTGATTGGCTGGAGTCAAAAAGGCAACGTAATGACATCATATATTTAAAAAAAGACTCCTGACGAAAAAATTGACAAATTTCTAGACATTTATAAGGAAACAGCCCAGTGAAAAGCAAATAAAATGACAGAAGAACGACATAAATGTTATAATAGATAATTTTTTTTTTTTTTAAACACGATTACCCAATTATTTAGGCTATATTCACGATTTCTAGTATTTGTACAGGCACTTTTTTATTTCAGTGTTGTAATTAGCAACTAATTTACCTTTGAAGCAGATACGACAGCATTAATTAAAGTTTCTTAAGGGTCAAGATCAAGTTATCTGCATCTCCTGCGCTTCATCAAGCCACTCCCATAATAGCTGTTGCGGTTCAAAATAATGCACGCACAGCATAGACTATCTGTACATCATGTGTGTAAGACTCCAATAAAATTATTAGGTAACTACTCCCTCACGAATGAATCTCTCAATGAGTAAAACTGGCTGTGTCTATATTATGGTATACTACACGACATTATAATATTATTTGCAAATGTATTTTTAAATCATTCTTTTTGTCCCTGTTCACATTAGGGTACTCCCGAGCAGGTTTGAGTTTACGGACCTGTTGCTATGACAGCAAATCCAGGATGAGCGTCGAACCACCGAACAATCATCATGATCAAGATCATGCCAAATTGTCATCAATAAAATCCAGCTAACTGAGTTAACGACATACGAAGAACGGCCCCTGCTTAATATTTTTGTGTAAACAATGCTACATTTTTTAGGATGCTTTGATAAATAAAAAAAAATATATATATATATATATATATATATATATATATATATATATATATATATTTTTTTTTAAAAGAAAGAAAAAAAAAAGAAACTGTCACTTTTGATTACTTCACACCTTTGAACAGTAGTGTATATTGTTATATAATAATAATAATAATCAGTTTCTCTGGGAATTAATAACAGTTTTTCTGGGCATAGCATTGTAATTTTCCAAGCTGTCCTGAAAGGAGTGAAAGGATGCTGCACAGTGAAAACGTGAGGATAAATATGTAAAACACAACTATTTAACAGGTCAGTTGGACACTGCGTAGTGCTTTCCCGAGCTTTCTCCATTTCTCTCCCTGTAGATTTATGATCACTTTTGGAGTCTGTAGTGCTGGGAAGTTTCTTGAGTCCAAAAACATCCAAGCAAATATCTTTTCCTGAGACAAATTTCATCTCACAAAACCTGGCCCATATCTGTGCATAAGAGAGGATATTCCTCCTTCTCTGACAAAGTACGTCCTTGGTTACAAAAGTCTGTTTATCTAAAGTTCATGCGAAGATGCAATGTGCTCTTTCTCTTGGTCCTCCAACACACTTCCCTCTTCCTCCATCAGGCACTTTGATTCATTCTCTTCCTGTTCAACTTTTCCTGCCAGAGGTTTCTCAACCGTTTCCTCTCTCACCCAGTCTAAAATGTCAGTATCTGATTCCTTTGACTCTTCAGTGAGTGAGTAGATCTTATTTGGGTTGAGAATGGTATGTTTCTTCTGGAATAACCCAAAGTCTGTAAAATCTTTAGGGAAGTCCTTCCTGGCTTTGTCTTTGAGTAAAGGGTCTGTCAAAACTGTTGGTGATCCATTGATCAGACAACCGAGAGACTCCCTTGTCTCCTCAGAGTTTTGTTGCTGTAGCACTGCAGTGACATCATACAAATGTAGTTTTTTGTTCTGCTGAAGAGCCGAGGGATACTGAAGCGAACCATCTGGATGAGAAACATTGGAGGCTGCTGTGCCTGGCTTATTCGCACAAGTACTTTTCCGGCTGCCTTTCATCATTCCAATGACTTCATAACGGAAGCTAGATATGTCTTGCTTCAGCTCCTGTTGAAGTGATGAGAGTCCACAATTACTTGTGTCTTTTAATCAAAACACTTATTTGTAGGTACAGTTTTATTTCAGAATTTTATTGTAATTTTATCTCTTTCTACTACTGGACATTTTACTTGCAAAATACATCATTCAAGGGTCATATAGGGTACTTCACAGATAATTTAAAACTTGTGCTGTGATGTAATGCTTCATTCACACCATTAGGTGTCAGTGTAAGCGGGGAGAAAGCGTGGGAAGAAAGTACAGGAGCTATTTCCAGATATAAGACCACTGTTGTATCCATCGTTTAAGAAGACAAATAAGGGCCAGTGAAACATAAGCAAGCTATTTGTAAACAAATCATTTTTCAATGCTTACTTTAAAATTCTCCTCTGTGAGACCCTCCTCAGTCTTGGCATCTCGAATCATAGCGGCCACATATCGTTTTACTAAGTTTCTCAAGACTTCCTGCATTTAGGGAAATAGCAGTACAATACATTGGTGGAACAATGACAAATAAATCAAAACAATAGAGAAAGAACTGTAGAGAAACAATATTTTTGGTGGAAAGCTACCTGGTATTGGTGGTTGAGTCTCACATTTTCAGCAGCTCTTCTCTGAAAGGACAAAAGGAAGGACATTTGAAATACTATAATTCTCCCTGTCCTCTACAATATTAAAGTAAGCTATCTGCTGATTCTAAGACAACTAAGCAACTAGACATCTTATGACACATATTTAGCTGTAATGAAATTCCCCTTGCTCCATTATATAATATTAACCTTTTCAATAATTTTCAATAAAATTTACTTTTCTGTAAGACCAAAAAAGAGACAGTTTTATATAAAATAAACAGTTTTTCCACAGAGTCTCACCCCTATTGTTCCAAATGTCTCAGTCCTCTTTGACCTTCTCTTGAACACATTCACCTTAATCCATGTAATCAGGTAACATATGGATTTGGGACTTGGGATAATGTTGAAGGGAGGTGGCAAGGTGCCTCCTTCTTCAAAATAACTCATCCATAATTTAGTTCTTGCGAATTTCCATTCAATATCAGCATGGTCCTTCAGGAAAGCCAGAACAAACAAATGTGAGAGGCAGGTCATTACTGGGAAATTTACACTTATGTTCTTGGCAGATGCTTTCACACCAGAGTGACTTATAAAGGTACTGCACACTGTACCGTATTTTACGGAATATAAGACATCTTTTTTATCATCTGAAATGTACTATGACTTAAATTCCAAAGTGACTAATGATGCAAATAATGCAAAACATTTTTGATTTGTGCTGAATAAGGGAGGAACGTAAGCCCAAGTTTATTTGTATAGCTCATTCCCACATGCCAGCAGTTTCAGTTTTGCTTTAAATAAATTTGTTTAGGCTTTGATAAATTTTGTTTATATTAAATTTGACTATAATTTATGTTTGTTTTATACATATTTTTCATCTCGTTCTGTTCTGAATACCATTCAATTTAACGGATTTGGTATGCAGTGAGGGGAACTACGTCTGTAAATATTTAATTTAATTAAATTTAATTTACTGGTATTTCACGTTATTGCTGAATAATAAAATGTGACTTAAACACTGATGCAATTTACTGTATCTGTTTTGTTTTTTGTTTTTTTCTTTCAACAATGTAATTTTGACCCAGTGCGATAATCATGTGTGACTTATTTTCTATAAAATACGGTATATGTAATATGCAACAATTACCGGAGTAGGACATTATGAAGATATGTCTACAAGTTCTCAGGTCAGACCTCAGAAAGTACTTACAGCGATATGCTGATAAGAATTGTTCATCATGGCAATGAGCATATTCAGGAGGACTACCAAGGAGATGATGTTATAGGTCCCAAACATTGTGGCACCCACAAATTCGGTGAACTTGTGGTCAGCTTGGACATTAGTCACATACAGACTGATCAACCCAAAAATTGACCAAAACAAAGACTGCAAGGTCTCAAATAGCCTACAAACAGAATACAAACAAAATCAGGATGTGCAGTTGCAACTCATACACAACTTTTCAGCTTTCGTTGTAGTCTAGGGGCCAAAATTACTAACTATTTAAGATTTAGCTGATTTATATATATATATATATATATATATACACATTATATATATATATATATATATATATATATAAATCAGGTGTAGTTGACAATGAAAATAGATCAATTAAGTATTGAGATATGAGGTACTAGATATTTAGATATTAGGCCTTTTTCCAAGACTTACGTTGAGAATGCATTGTTTTGACGTTCACAGCGGATGCCTTTGCAGCTCATGCCATCACTAGTCTCATAGTAGAAGTAAAGCTGATTGAGTCCATTAGCAAAGGCAAGCAACACCAGGCAGTAGATGAACAGGAACTTTAGGATGTCCAGGAGCATCCTCCCTAATGATATCTGCAAAGGACCTAGGTGAGAGTTGGCCGTGAAAAGCGAGATGAGGCGTAGAGAGCTGAAGATGTTGGCAATGGCGAACACCGCTTCAGCCACCAGTGTGGGGTGCCACATTTCCCAGGTTTCCCTGGGTTTGCAACCACTGTACTGTTAGGAAAGAAGAAAGGAGCAGTTAAAGGGTTAATTCACCCAAAAGTAAAAATTATGTCATTTATTACTCACCCTCATGTCGTTCCACACCTGTAAGACCTTCGTTCATCTTCAGAACACAAATTAAGATATTTTTGATAAAATCCGATGGCTCAGTGAGGCCTGCGTCGCCAGCAAGATAATCAATACTTTCAATGCCCAGAAAGCTACTAAAGACATATTTAAAACAGTTCATGTGAGTACAGTGTTTCAACCTTAATGTTGTGAAGTGACGAGAATACTTTTTGTGTGCCAAAAAACAAAATAACAACTTTATTCAACAATATCTAGAGATGGGCAATTTCAAAACACTGCTTCATGAAGCTTCTAAGCTTTATGAATCTTTTGTTTCGAATTGCTGGTTTGGAGCACATATCAAACTGCCAAAGTCATGTGATTTCAGTAAACGAGGCTTCGTCACGTAATTTCATGTTTCGAAATTTCAATAGTTCACCACTGGGGGGCGTGACTTTGGCCGTTTGATACACGCTCTGGACCACTGATTCAAAACAAAAGATTCGTAAAGCTTCAAAGCTTCATGAAGCAGTGTTTTGAAGTTGCCCATCACTAGATATTGTTGAATAAAGTCATTATTTTGTTTTTTTTGGCGCACAAAAAGTATTCTCGTCGCTTCATAACATTGAGGTTGAACCACTGTACTCACATGAACTGTTTTAAATACATTTTTAGTAGCTTACTAGGCATTTAAAGTGTTAATTGTCTTGTTGTCAATGGAGGCCTCACTGAGCTATTGGATTTTATCAAAAATATAATTTGTGTTCAGAAGATGAACGAAGGTCTTACGGGTGTGGAATGACATGAGGGTGATTGATTAATGACAGTTTTCATTTTTGGGTGAACTAACCCTTTAATAAATTACTCTTGGTCTATTCCCAAGTGATTCCCACCAGTGATTGTTGTGATGTAACATACCTTAACATATGCAACGATCTTTAGTGAGATGGTTGCAAGATACAAGGAATTCATCACAAAGTCCATGAGATTCCACCAGTCATGCATGTAATCTTGAAATCCACCATCCCACATCTGCTTGATCTCTGTCCATATGAATCCTGCAAGAGCAGCCAAGAGATTTTGTTGGTTCATGTTCAAAGAACTTTTCTGGTCCAGGATGAATCTTGCAAATGTTGCATAGAGAACATATAATAAAACTGAATCACAATTCTAGCAGATATTCTTTTAGAAATATCTAAACTTTTCTATGTATTATTGTATACTAATATACAAACAAATAGCTCAGCTTAGGACCAGATTATGAAATCATATCAGTTCTGTAGGGATGTGGTGTTACAGTACCTAGAACCCAGGGTAGGATCATCCACTCCACTGTGGTGGGCTTTGGACCTTGACGATCAGGATTGTTAGAGACTATGTGCTGGGAGGCCAGCAGCAGGAGGAAGAGGAAGGTCAAATAAGAGGCGGTGTGGCAAATAAACTTGATGAAGGGCTTGCGGATGAAAAGGCCATAGCGGCTCTTGGGTGCCACCAGGTAACAGAGGGAGAGCAGGGGGAATAAGAGGCCAATGAAGACGCAGGTGATGAACTTGCCAGCCCAGTGACGTCTCCTCCAGCCAGGAAATTCATCATACCAGCGTGAGGCCAACAGCTGCTGGCAATTTGGCTGTGCTACAAACTGAGAGACAAAAGAATAAAGGGAAATCATACGTTGCTATCCAAGTATGAACAGGTGGTCTGGAAAGCAAGCTGCCAAATCAGTAATTTTCCTGGCGTTTTTTTCGGTCAGGTTTCCCAGAATATTCATTTTTACTGTTTGCAAGACTTACTAGAATTTTATGTCAGTGTACATATATTACTTTGGCATAGTTTATGACAGAGGAGTATCAGCTTAAATATCATTACGCCATGTATTCCATTCTAACTGAGCCATAAAATTAAATTACAGCACAAGCAAACTATACATTATGTATTATGTTTTCAGCAGTTTGCTCAAAGCCAGACTCCAGGATACCCATGTAAAGTGAGCATTAGTGTCTTATAAAGTCAGAATGATGAAGTGAACATGAACAGTAAGGCAGGAAGTCTGGGTTTCTCTCATTTATTCCCCAGACTACTGAGCCTCCAACAGAACATAGCCAACATGTTGAGTCAAACGCTTACGAAAAGGTTTGTAACGTGATATGATAATCAAAAAACAAACAAACAAAACAAAAAACAGATCTAACGAGATCTAAAGGCACATCATCACCTAGATGTTGTAAAATCATAAGAATTTTGAGATGAATAAAATTGAATAAAATGTAGCATAAGATTAAAAGCTTTTTTTTCAGCTTTAATTGGATCCTCCCCAATTTTTTGTCAGATCATCTTAAGGCCAAGCTGGTCCTTAAAACGTTCTTTAACAGAACAAAACGTCTCAGGTTACAAATGTAACCAGGGTTCCCTGAGAACAGGGAACGAGACTCTGCGTTTGCAACGCTATGGGGAAACGTCACGTGACTCGGTGTTCGAAAGCCAACTATCCAATAACTCCAAATCCTATTGGCCGGCGACAGCCTATGACGTCATACAGGCGCGACCCGGAAGTATAAAAGGGGCGCCTGGGGAAGCAGTCATTATCCATCGTCTTGAGGGACTGTTCAGCAGGCAGCCCGATGTATGGCAAGGAAACGCAGAGTCTCGTTCCCTGTTCTCAGGTTACAAATGTAACCAGGGTTCCCTGAGACGTTCCCTTTCGAAAGGGAACTTCTACTTTGCGTTTGCAACGCTATGGGGAACGATATACCCACGCCGCCATGCTTGAGGAGAATGCCTGCCAAGAAAAATGGCTGAGACAAAGGCTCCAGAGCAGTAGAAACTGCTTGGCAACTCTCCCTCGGGTCACACCAGGCTGTCAGTGACAGCATTCCCTTCGGCCAACAGCCCAAGCTGAACTCCACGAAGGACCTCCTCAAAGGCCCTACGGAAGGTGCTAAGGCGTCTGGAACCAACCTTTCTAGAAGAAAAAGTGGTCCCTTCAAGGGAATGTGGCCAAGGAACCAAAGGGAACCTCGGCCAGTCACTAGAGGGGAACGAAGTCACCCCCAAAGCCACCAGGGAGGCCGACCTGGTCTGACCTGAGACAAACTCAGTCTGGGCCAACCCTGTCTGAATACAGAGCCTCCTAACACGCATTCTTCACAGAAGATAGTAAGTAAGAGTGACTGCGAAGAGGCAGAAACAAACTCAAACCCACGCGTAGAGACGGGCATCCTGGAGAGCAGAACTCAGCTAAGTGCTATGAACCCTCGTATTGAGGGGAGTATAATCCACTCATCCTAGGATCTACCCAGTGCTTAATTAACGCACTGAGGAGGCCGTGCGCTACAGAACCCTGATGCAGGGGAGCACAAACCAGCCTGATGCTGGATCCTTAAGAGGAGGCCTGATTAAGGCCTACCCCATGACCAGCTTAGGGAGCTAAGCACTATTACAAACATAACCCTAAAAGGGAAGTACGAAACTCACCTAACAGGTAGACCATGCGATGGGCACATACTCATGGAGGCCGAAAGAGGCCTACAGCATGATAGAGAATAACAGAAGTCAAACAGAAAGTGGCCCGGCTTTCTTTCCGGGGTAGAAAGATGACTTCAATGGCAGCCTAAGAGGCTGCAAAGTGCCCACATGACAATCCACCCAACACGATCAACCGAGCAGTGTACTCAGTAAAAACACCTTTTACTCTCTAAAGCAAGAGGAGTACAGCATACGCCAGCACGCATTAAGAAAGGCCTGGAGGGGCCTATAACCTCAACAGACACGTGGCATCAGCTCGTGGCAGTGTTTAGGCCCAAAGGACGATAAACAACCAGACAAAAGGAGGTTGGTTTATCACTTAGGCCTCTGGCCAACAGAAGTGTATAAAGATAACTCTCAAAGAGAAATACACCCAAACATACTCCAGTGTGTTAAAACTAGGCGGCCCGTAGGCCTAGCAACCTCTAATACACACGGCGTAGTCTTGTGGCCGTTTCTAGGAGCACAAAAGATCCACCCTAGGCGCTAGGTGGCCCTTAGCTCAACTAGAATAGGACTCAGGGAGGCAGATATAGGTAAAAAACAACCTTCAGTAAGGTTTTGCTGCCAAACCAACCTGAGGGGCTAGCCACTCGAAATACTCGGTAAAAAGCACCTTGTCACCCTCACAGCGAGAGGAGTATATAACTGAACTCCACATATTACACCGGAGGCCGAAGTAGGCCTGCCTTAGTAAACACGTGGCATCAGCAAGTGGCTACCATAACCATACCACCCAGAGGCCATGTATTAACAGTGTCATGATTAACACATGAAAAACACTGCCAAACACCGAGAACAGGCCTGTTAGGGCCTATCCGTCAGTGATGGGGTGTGGCCGACAGTGGCATGGTTTCCCAGGCATCCTGCCAACAAGTCGACTAGAAAAAGGAGGCCTAAAGGGGCCTCCATTCCAGTAACAGGTGGCAATCAGCCTACTCACAGGTTAAAACACAAATTGTGCCAAACGTAAACTAAAAAGGAGGCCTGAAGGGGCCTGCCAATTCAATAACACGTGGCTACAGCTCGTGAATTAAAGTGAACCAAGCTACAGGGAACCAGCTGTAACCCAAAAAGCTATGGGAAGCTAACTGCAACCTGCGCTAGGCTACACATTCCAACAGGCAATGTACCCTAAATACACATTTTGACTAAAGGGAACCAAACAAAGCCAACATGGTCTAAGGAAGGCTAATATAAGCCTACTACCTCAGACAGACACGCGGCATGGCCTGTGGCAGCGTAAACCTGTGAAAATATGTGAGCACATTATGATCAGTTAAACAGTATAGTAGAACAACCGCTAACTAGAAGGAGGCTGAATATCATAAGGCCTACAATCCGAGTTATAAGCAGTATAACCGTTAACCAGACCACTAAAAAAGGGAGCTAATAGATACCAGTTTTCTTCAACAAAGTGGCACTAACTACCCTGAATATGCAATCCAACAGGTGATGCACCCAGTGACAAGGACCTCAGACTGGAGAGTACAAGTCACCAAATACTCAAAACAAAGGCCTACTGTTATGAGAACAGGTGCCAACCTGTGGCAGCATAGGCTCACATACAGTGTAGGGCAAAAGTCTAGAACCCAAAGTAACACAAACTTTGATCTACATGCTGTTTTTTTTTTTTTTTTTTAAAAGAAAAACACTTCCCACACAGATCCTCAAATCTGATCTAAACCCCAGAGGACAGGAGCTAAAAACTAGCAACGTCAACTCAAACTTGATAAAACAAATTATCAGTCTACAGTCTACAACCTAGCTGTAAAACTCAAATTGCACCTACACCAGCAAGGGGATAATTGGGCGTACAGCCTAACAACTCCCTCGGGAGGAAAACCAGAACTAGGAAACAAATCCTGAAAGGATAGTGAATACATATGGGGTTACTTCATATATCACATCACCTAGCTCTAGCCTGGCTGCCAAGTTATAGGCCTATTTTCTTTATTATATACAACAGGCACCATAACAAACAGCCTGATCTCCACTTCTAAATCTCATGATGAGAAAAATAAAGTGAAGCTCAAAGCTGAAAAGTCAGGCGGCCGGTTAGGGCCGCCGTAGACATACAAACTGAAGCATTGAGTGCCAACTCAAACTATACTGAAAATAGCCGAGAGGCTACTCAACATAGAGAGAAAACTAAGCAGCAGCCATTCTGTGACCTGCTTAGTCAGTCTCAACATTCCAGTTTTGCCCAAAAAACCCCTTCAAATTCTATATCTCAATGTACATTCACTGTGACATGTTCAGAAAATATACAGGAACGACACAAAGTCAACATTTAAGAAATGAAATCTGACTCTGTCTTACCTTCCTGTGGCTCGAAGACCAAAGACTGCTCCTTTACAAACATGGGAAGGAAAACATCCATGGTTCTAGAAGCCCAAAGAACCCTTTCACTATCAAGCCAGAAGGCGGGCCTCCAGAAAAAATCATCATAAGCCCAGCTGTCAGCCTGACTGTTCAAAGGTGTCACCTGAACATACAGTAGTAATTAAAAAACGGATCTGAGTGGAATGCAACTCTTAAAAGCTGCTGAGCGCGCCCTCGCCTTCAGCAGATCAGCCTGGTATGCCTGCAACACTGCCATAGTGTGTAAAGCCGCACCAGCCTGACCCGCAGCAGCATATGCTCTGCCGTTCAGACGAGATGTCTGTTTAAGGGGTCTGGACGGCAAAACTGGAGCTTTTAGTGTCGGTGCTCTGCCCATGACGAGATAGCTGGCAAACATCTTGTCAATGGGTGGCAGCGACACATACCCATGCTGGCCCAATCCATCCACATCAGCGAGATTCCCTCGCCGATGCGGATGAACTCTGGCCGAGCATGGGTTCTTCCATGCCTTCCCGATCTCAACGTGGAGATCTGGAAAAAATGGAAGGCTCACTGGAGTCACGGGGTTGTGGTCGGAAAGAAAAATGTTCGTCAAGTCTGCCGCGAACAGGTTTTTTTTTTTTTTTTTTTTTTCTCACGCGCCCACACGGCAGCTGCAGTCTGCCAGCAGCGCGTTCCACAACCTCCAGTAACTCGGCATATGCTGGGCCAGGAGACTTGGAGAAAGAAGAAAAAGCCACTTCTTCCTCCTCCATTGCCTCCTGCCCACGGGGGCTATCAGCCAGAAGAACACTCGCTCCCGGATCCGATGATGTCAAAGATAAGACATCATCATCATCCAGGAGCTCATCCCCGCCAGCCGCCACCGGAGGCTGAGAGACCATAACACCTCTCTCAAACTCGGCAGCGAGCTCCATCTGCGAGCCCCATGAGTGCAGCCGCCGCTCTGCCTCAGCACGAGCAGGGCCGGACCGACCAGGCGCAGATGTTGACGCCTCATCCCTCGAGGAGAGGGCCAGACGAGAACGGAGCGTTCTCATAGGAAGACGCTCACAATTCACACAGACAGCGCCCTCAAGCACCATCCGTGCGTGTTCTTCTCCCAAACAATAGACACATAGGGTGTGCGAACCCTCCGTTAAAAACCTCGGGCATGGATCCACACACTTCCTGAAATGTTTCTCTTTGCCCTCAGACATAACAGAGACATACTCTATGAAGAGTATATTCGATAATGGCAGTCGACACAAACAGTCCCGAAAGACGATGAGATAATGACTGCTTCCCCAGGCGCCCCTTTTATACTTCCGGGTCGAGCCTGTATGACGTCATAGGCTGTCGCCGGCCAATAGGATTTGGAGTTATTGGATAGTTGGCTTTCGAACACCGAGTCACGTGACGTTTCCCCATAGCGTTGCAAACGCAGAGTAGAAGTTCCCTTTCGAAAGGGAACTAATACAAACAGAAAAAAAAAGGGATTTTAAATAGATTATCATGACTCAAACTAAAATAAAATAAAACTAGCAACAAATTGATTTTAGTACTAGTTTTTGATAAAGAATATATTGTAAAAGTTTTACATTTGTTAACTTGTCTTTATTAAACCTAAAAACTAGATAACACTAGCAATAACACTATGGTCCTGAGATATGTAATTCTGCTTTTTAAATTATATAAAATCAACATACAAAGCATACCTTTACACGACAATTATGTACTAAAACCTAAAAAGTTTTTCTTTTGAGCTTTTTGAGTACAGATGCCATTGTCAAAACGATTCCTTTTCACACGAATCCATGAAAACTAAAAAACACTTATGCATGACCACCCAGTAGCAAATTTTCAGTTTACATGAAACACATTTCTACAAAAAATAAATGTACTGTACCTATATTGTTAAAATTGTATCTAAAAATTCTTATACAGTATAGAAAGCAGTTGGTCTGAACAAAAAAGTAGAAAAAAGCATGAAATTTGTATATAACAAATATTACCATTGTGAAACATCTAAACATGTTGACCAGCGCGGCTCACACGATAACAAAAACACTTTATTTTGGTATCATTAGCCAATTTACTGACACAATAACTAGGCTTTAAGCATGAATTAAATGTTTGGCTGAGCTACTACATTTTGCAGACATGCAACAGAGTTCTCATGTTCCAGCAAACAGTTTTGACAATTGAACTTACAGTTTAGAGAATGATAAAACTGTTTTGAAAAATGTGCCAAAGCGATTGAGAAAAACTAAGTTAAACCAGCTAATAATCTTTGCAATAACAGAGATAAAAATTATTTGAATCATGCTAATGGAACATATATATATATATATACACTTATGCGCTTGGCCCTGAAACTGCCACTTGCAGTCGTACATTGACTCTTGTTCTTGCTGCTTATTTGTTCTTCTCCCTCATCCTCTTCATCTTGCCTCCCGTTATCTGCCTAAAGCCATTAACGAGGCATCTAAAATGTCAAGCGGAAGTGGAAGGGAGCCTAACCAAATTACAAACAAATGCATCCTCATTACAGCAGAGCCAGGCGTTCTGAAGGCGATGAGGTCAAGTCTGAGATGAGTTTAAGTGTTCTCCGTCAGGGCCGATTAGCACGGTACAATCTCTTTTCCAGCTCAAATAAAGGACTCTGTCACAGTGCTGCTGTGCGAGTGACAACAGCACCTTAATACACCTCAACAAGACAAATAGGGCCGCCACTTAAAATAAAAGGAAACATGCCAAGCAAACACTTTCTCTGTCTGGAGCATTTTTACTGCTGCACTCTAGAGCAACCAAATTAAAAAAATATGCCAACTGACTTTGTTCAGTACCAAGTTCATTCCTCACATGTTTCATTTTCAGAAATGAATTTACAGCAGCTTGAAAACTTAACATAATAAACAAAATACATATACCGGAATTTGAAAAGTGAGGAAAAAGTGTCAAAATCTACATTGTGAGGCTTGTATGCAAGTTATGAACTATTTAAGCACAAAATGCTTTACCTCCACAAAACACATGCTACTTTTTCCACTCCATCAGGTTCTTTAAGGAGTTTAGCTATGATTATCAGATCTTCTGCAGATGTAAGACCACCATGCCATCACATGTTATACAAACTTCGAACAGCTGACACATGAAAGCCCATGTTCAGGGAGCATGGAAATTGTACTTGTTCACAGCAGGATATTCAAGCAAATCAGATACACTGCAGCACAATCTGCTTAGATAGATTTATAGATCAATAGATAGAGCATTATGAACAGCAAAGGTATTTTTTATCCATCACCTAAACTCTTAGAATCTAATGATCACATATCTTTACGTCTGAGGTAATACAAAGCATGCTGCATCTGATCTCTGATTTTGTAGTGGATATTCACATGCTTAATTGGAGACATTCTAGTAAAAGTTACAATAATAAGATTAGTGCTAGTGTGACCATCTCTCTGCCATTTCCAATGATTGTGTGACTGCTGGAACAAATGCCATTTAATCTGAACTGTGTCCTGTCTAATATAATCACGGGTTGAGAGGAATTTAACAAATGGATATTTATGTAACTCACATACAATATTGTTGATTTGACGGCACTGACACTATTGGATGAGAACTCAACTTAGCTGGATGATGACATCACTGTTTTCTCCACGGCTGCTTTATAGCAGAGTTGAACTTGAAATTGATGAACTTAAGTTACTGAACATAGCTGAATCAACACTGAATTGATTTCAACTGAATAATGACTGTTTATTATTGTCCTTTTTACAGCAGAAATGAATTCTGTTTGCATCACTTAATCCTTATTTTCCTGTTTATCACTGTAAAGCTGCTTTGAAACAATCTGTAGTCATACAGTGCTATATACTGTAAATAAAATTTACTTTACTTGACTTGACTCACATACAGTAAGCAACAAAGCAAATCATATATGCATGGCAAATTCATCTGAAAAAAGTGATGTAAATTATTGGCAAAACCAAAAGAAGGCAAAATAATTTCAGCAAAATGGTTCTAGGATATGTCAAATATATATATATATATATATATATATATATATATATACACACACACACACACACTGATCAGGCATAACATTATGACCACCTTCCTAATAATGTGTTGGTCCCCCTTTTGCTATCAAGGCATGGACTCCACTAGACCCCTGAAGGTGTGCTGTGGTATCTGGCACCAAGATGTTAGCAGCAGATCCTTTAAGTCCTGTAAGTTGTGAGGTGGAGCCTCCGTGGATCGGACTTGCTTGTTCAGCACATCCCACAGATGCTCGATTGGATTGAGATCTGGGGAATCTGGAGGCCAAGTCAACACCTCAAACTCATTGTTGTGTTCCTCAAATCATTCCTGAACCATTTTTGCTTTGTGGCAGGGCGCATTATCCTGCTGAAAGAGGCCACAGCCACCAGGGAATACCGTTTCCATGAAAGGGTGTACATGGTCTGCAACAATGCTTAGGTAGGTGGTACGTGTCAAAGTAACATCCACATGGATGGCAGGACCCAAGGTTTCCCATCAGAACATTGCCCAAAGCATCACACTGCCTCCACCGGCTTGCCTTCTTCCCATAGTGCATCCTGGTGCCATGTGTTCCCCAGGTAAGTGACGCACATGTACCAAGCCATCCATGTGATGTAAAAGAAAATGTGATTCATCAGACCAGGCCACCTTCTTCCATTGCTCCGAGGCCCAGTTCTGATGCTCACATGCTTTCGGCGGTGGACAGGGGTCAACATGGGCACCCTGACTGGTCTG
Source organism: Elopichthys bambusa (assembly GCA_037101425.1). Lineage (NCBI taxonomy): Eukaryota > Metazoa > Chordata > Actinopteri > Cypriniformes > Xenocyprididae > Elopichthys > Elopichthys bambusa. Next base: position 12,588,265 of record CM074444.1, read on the forward strand.
CGGTTATGCAGCCCCATACGCAACAAACTGTGATGCACTGTGTATTCTGACACCTTTCTATCAGAACCAGCATTAACTTCTTGAGCAATTTGAGCTACAGTAGCTAGTCTGTTGGATCGGACCACACGGGCCAGCCTTCGCTCCCCACGTGCATCAATGAGCCTTGGCTGCTCATGACCCTGTCACCGGTCCACCATTGTTCCTTCCTTGGACCACTTTTGATAGATACTGACCACTGCAGACCGAGAACACCCCACAAGAGCTGCAGTTTTGGAGATGCTCTGGCCCAGTCGTCTAGCCATCATAATTTGGCCCATGTCAAACTCTCTCAAATCCTTATGCTTGCCCATTTTTAATGGTTCTAACACATCAACTTTGAGGACAAAATCTTCACTTGCCATTTTCAAAAAACTGCTAAAGACATATCTTTTTCGTCAACACTTGACCCAGTAATATAGCACTTTTTATTTATATTTTACTTTTTTTTTTTTTTTTAACTTTCTATTCTTTCTCCATCTATTTGTGTATATATTTATAAAAAAAAAAAATTTAAAAAAAACTTGACTGATGAAACTGTGACTTGACACGGCACTTACGTACTGTTTTGGATTGTACTCATGTTGATTCGACTGCTTCTACTACTCTCATTTGTAAGTCGCTTTGGAGAAAAGCGTCAGCTAAATGACTAAATGTAAATGTAAATGTAAACTTGCTGCCTAATATATCCTACCCACTAACAGGTGCCATGAAAAAGAGATAATTAGTGTTATTCACTTCACCTGTCAGTGGTCGTAATGTTATGCCTGATCGGTGTATATTTGGAATTTATGATGCTTCATAAAGTAGCAAAGGGCTGTGAATATGGCTTCTGGATGTGGACTATTTTCTAACCAAGCCATGAAATGTGAACAGACTAAATTTAAGAGGCAAAGTAATTAGTAGCTATGAACCCACACTACATACTTAAAGTGGATATGACTCTTTACTCCAACACTGCAGTAAGTCATCAAAGGTCAAAAGGGCATCTTTTATGAGATCTATACGGCACTGAGGCATGTGATGACCTTGTCAAGTGTGAAGAAAATTACTCGATTCTTAGTTTGGGTTTGTAACACTTCAGTGCTTTTGAATTAATTCACAATAGAGGCTTGAATTTCTTCTTGGCATACAGTATACATGGGAGCTAATTTGTCCTTAGCTTAGTCAATCTTAGAAGAGATAGTAATCACAATCTGCAGGAAGTAATTAGCTTTTTAAAAGTAGGGGGAGCGTGGGTCTAGTTGTAACAAACATGGTTTAAAAAGATTCCACACATGCCAGCATGACAAAACTTACTGTATTTACTAGTTGTCATATATATATATATATAAAACTACAGAGAAAAAAATTAGCCAAAATTAAAAAATGTCATATGGTCATGTTACAACGTGCCTCTCACATGTGAAAATGTGCCCCACCTACAGACCATGTTGTCACATTTCACTTCCATTCATTCGAGGTAAATAAAGGCGTATACCTATGAATGTCATTGCCATAGAAACCAATGCAGATATTCCAGAAAGTGAAAAAGTGCCATGGACACACAAATCGGATCTGAACACTTGCGATACACAGTGTGGACATTAAAATTTTTAGATCAGATTCCAATCTGATATAAATACACAAATAATCAGATTTGGACTGACAGTCTGAACAAGGCTATTGCCAAAAGTATTGGGACACCCCTCCAAATCACTGAATTCAGGTGTTCCAATCACTTCCATGGCCACAGGTGTATAAAATCAAGCACCTAGGCATGCAGACTGCTTCTACAAACATTTGTGAAAGAATGGGTCGCTCTGGAGCTCAGTGAATTAAAGCGTGGTACCGTGATAGGTTGTCACCTGTGCAATTCGTGAAATTTCCTCACTACTAAATATTCCACAATCAGCTGTTAGTGGCATTATAAAGTGGAAGTAATTGGGAACAACAGCAACTCATCCACAAAGTGGTAGGCCACGTAAAATCACAGAGTGGTGTCAGCACATGCTGAGGCGCACAGTGCGCAGAAGTCACCAACTTTCAGTCAATAGCTACAGATCTCCAAACTTCGTGTGGCTTTCAGATTAGCTCAAGAACAGTGCGTAGAGAGCTTCATGGAATGGGTTTCCATGGCTGAGCAGCTGCATCCAAGCTTTACATCATCAAGTGCAATGCAAAGCGTCGGATGCAGTGGTGTAAAGCAAGCCAATGGAGACGTGTTCTCTGGAGTGACGAATCACTCTTCTCTGTCTGGCAATCTGATGGACGGGTCTGGGTTTGGCAGTTGCCAGGAGAACGATACTTGCCTGACTGCATTGTGCCAAGTGTAGTGTTGTCACGGTACCAAAATTCCAGTAGTCGGTACCAATACCATACAAATTTGTACTGAGAACCGTAAAATTTCGCTGTTGTACCAAAAATCTGTTGGAACTATTTTACTATTTTATATAGCCAATTTTAAAGACATATTAAATATGATGGTAATCATACATATACATATTTGGAGTGTGTGTGTATGTTTTTGTGTATGTTTGATACACCTCAATGAAATAAATTTTGAAGTAAATAAATAAATGCTCAAACACCCATTTTGAAACAGACATGCGTGTATATTTTAGCTATTCCATCAGTGAAACGACACACTACAGCCTGTAAAACTATGAAATAAATATCTGTAAATAACGGGCAGGGCAGGAAAGAGACCATTTCTCTTTAATAATATCTTCATGTTATCTTCTGATGTTACAAGCAACTGACACTTGTTGTAAAAGGTCTGAAGAGCGAGTTTTATCCTCTGCAGGGGCAAGACATTCAGGCTTTGTTTGATTTAGCGCTGCCAGAGAAAGCGAAAGTAAAAATCACGAGCATGTGTGAAACGCGCTATACAAATAAACTTGACGCACCTTATAAAGTATAATAACAAGCACAAACTGTGTTAAATAGAAATTGACGTGCAAGCAAAAAGGTTTCTGTCCTACAGTGTTTTTTCTACTTTACCACAGTAAAGAATGCGAATAGCCTATAATAGGCCGAAACGAACGAAAGGAAGAAACGTTTATAATCCCCTGCATGAGTGAAGATTTGGGAAAATAAACAAAGATTCCATGTTCAGTGGAATAACTAATGGACTATTGTTAAATTCTCTGCTAATCGGGTGACCAGATCGCGATTCGCAAAACAGAATACAAAGCTTAAATTTATGGACTCACGTACCTCTCTAATTCGGCATGAACCAAAATGTTTCCATGGCTGCGATGTCACATTTAATTGCTAACCTATTAGCCTATTTCTTTTGTAAACAAAGCTTTGTGTTTCACTCGTGTCATATTCAAGTAAATAATGGCACAGACCTATCAATAAGTATCGAATATACACGGATTCTCTGTACTACCGGTACTACAGAAATGCGGGTATCGTCACATTTTCAAAATTTCAGTACCGACTTGGTACCAAAGTACCGGTACTTTTGACAACACTAGCCAAGTGTAAAGTTTGGTGGAGGGGGGATTATGGTGTGGGGTTGCTTTTCAGGGGTTGGGCTTGGCCCCTTAGTTCCAGTGAAAGGAACTCTTAATGCTTCAGCATACCAAGACATTTTGGACATTTTCATGCTCCCAACTTTGTGGGAACAGTTTGGGGATGTCCCCTTCCTGTTCCAACATGACTGTGCACCAGTGCACAAAGCAAGGTCTATAAAGACATGGATGAGTGAGTGTGGAGGAACTTGACTGGCCTGCACAGAGTCCTGACCTCAACCCGATAGAACACCTTTTGGATGAATTAGAGCAGAGACTGCGAGCCAGGCCTTCACATCCAACATCACTGCCTGACCCTTTACAAATGCGCTTCTAGAATAATGGTCAAAACCTTGTGGAAAGCCCTCCCAGAAGAGTTTAGGCAGTTAAAGCTGCAAATGGTGGGCCAACTCCATATTAAACCCTATGGATTAATGGGATGTCATTAAAGTTCATGTGCATGTAAAAGCAGGCCCAAAAATTTTGGCAATGTAGTGTACTTTTTGGGACCATTGTAATAATTAACATCATCATCATAACAAAACTGTACCTCTTTTTGACGGTATTTGATAGCCAATTTCAGGCGAGCCAGCTCATTATTGGCCTCATCCTGCAGCAGGTTGACATTATCACGGAAATTAAGGATCAACTCCAGCTCACGTGAAGACCGGGTCTGGTCCAGGAGATCCTTTGCAAAGCATTTGCACTGGCGGGAGAGCTCCTCGTATTCAGTTTTGAACTCGTTTTCCACTTTGCTGAGTTCCTGGAGCTCCCAGCTGAGTTGGAACGCGGTGAGGAAAGGATCTTCGCTGGACAGGGCAATGAGAGAGGGGCTGGCCAGGGCCTTGTAGATGTTCAGTCGGGAGCGTGAGTGCCGCAGACTGTCCACATCCGAACTGGAGACGCACTCTATGCAGTTACAGCGCACCTCATGAGGCTGGGGGATCGACACACCTTTTTGCACCAACATCTTGATGATCTCGTAGTTGTTGGTGTGGGCAGCCAGGATGATGGGGGTGATGTCAGGTGTGAAGTCGGAGAACTGTTTATCGAGCAGGATGGGTGGTACCTGGTTAGAAATGGGAAAATATGGCTTAAATTCATCTGATAAAATATACATACACTACATTTCACTATACAGTGGCCCCAAAAACAACTAACACATTTAGACAAAGTCACACTTAAAAGATCTGAATATCATTGCATTACATATGAAATAAATTATAATATTAACTAATATAATTATTTAAAATAAATGCCACTTTATTTGATATTTTATCATTTAATACAAAGATATACACATTTTTAACTGTGACTTAAGTTTCCAAATACTATTTGGGACCACTGTATGTATATTTGGTGTAGGATTTAATTTGAAGCCATTTTCACTTAGAAATTGCTAGTAAATTTCAAGCATTGCAAAGAAATAACAAGTAACACACATAATTGAACATGAAATTTTGAAATAGAAAGACTGAAATAGTATTTTCTTGTAAACCTTACTCAAATAATCTTTTTATTTCTGAAATACTGCAATATTACTGACATTGTTCTATGCTATGAAATATTTGTAAAAAAAAATATATATATATATGCATAACACTGGATGAGTATTCAGCAGGGTTATTATTTTTAGGGCCCGAGCACCAATGGCGTGAGGACCCTATTGTAATTGCTCAGTCAATTCTTCTTCTTCTCTGAAATGAATCGCATTTTTGGGGGCCTAAACATGGTCGAAAAACTCATGAAACTTTGCAAATCGGCCCATACATTGTTGAAAAGTGGTTATTTTGTTTTTTTGGCGCACAAAAAGTATTCTTATCGCTTTATAATATTGAGATAGAACCACTGAACTCACATGAACTGTTTTAAATATGTTTTTAGTACCTTTATGGACCTTTAGAGTTTTAATGGTACTGTCTATGGAGGCCTCACTGAGCCATTGGATTTCATCAACAATATCTTAATTTGTGTTCCGAAGATGAATGAAGGTCTTACGGGTGTAGAACGACATGAGGGTGAGTAATTAATGACATTATTTTTGGGTGAACTAACCCTTTAAGGTCTTAGCAATGTTAACTTGCGAAGATTTTGAGTTTTCACTGAAGGGCGTGTCTGTGGGCGAATCTGATGTTTCACCATGAAAGAGGAAGCTGTTGTAACTCAGGCATACAGTGTCTGATCTGCTCCAGAGTCCTAGCCTGAAGACATCTCTATGCCAATATTCAGTTAGTCATAGCGCCACCTGCTGACAACAGGAAATGGCTTTGCACAATAATTCACTTCCAGAAACACATTTAAATATGCGTAATATATAAGTACCAAACATACTAGAAACACGTTAAATCATGCAACACTTGGCTAAGTGCTAATGTTTGCGATTAACGCCATGAAAGAGGAAGTTGTTGTAACTCAGGCAAACAATGTCCGATCTGCTCCAAACTTCACATGATTGATAATAGTCTTAGCCTGAAGACATCTACATGGCAATATTCAGTAATAGTCAAAGTGCCACCTGTTGGCAGCAGGAAGTGTGGCATGTTGAAATGACTCGATTACATGCATGTTTTCCTAAGGCCACCGGTTGGTGGTGGCCCCAGGTGCGAGGGCCCTTTTAGCTTTAATTATTATTATTATAACTAAAACTGAAAACTAAAACCATATTTTTTTGTTCACGTTACTCACTGTTTATTAAAATAAACGTTAACTGAAATAAAATATGAAAACTTACTTATTTTCTTATTCCTAAATGACAACAATTCGGCTGTCTATTAAACCTTATATGATCACAGTCATTGACTTGGAAAAAGTGTCTCAATCAAACTGAATTCACCTTATCATTTTTCTGTCTTACAATAATTCAGATTATCACAGAAGAACTGGGATAAAAGTTTATCGTTCGTCTATGGTGGTGATCAAAATACATTAAATCAATCACTTTTTGAAAGTAACTTAAAGCTGGGGTAAGTCATTTTTCAAAAACACTGTTTGGTAGTTAGTTGGGCCGACACCAACAACAAATGTCTAACCAATCAGCATTAGGGGGCATATGACGGTTGAGGAGACAGAACGAGTAAGAGGGAAATTTGAAGAAAGACTGCAGAAAGAGAGATGAGACAATACAAAAGAGCTCAAAAGAATATCACTGGAATAAAGGTTTATGACTGGACAAGTGCTTTAGGACCCGCGTTAATATTAGAAAAGCTTTCCAGCGCTGGATCATCTGCGCTTTATTTTTCGTGAAGCATTATTTTGTGATAAACAGGCATCCACTCTCACATTGTGTGTGTAACAGAGGCCAGCTAGTGAGAGTTGTGCAGGTAAACCACTGCGCACTGACGACCGCTAGAGAATGTGGTGTATAGTGTCATTGTTAGTGCACTCGCCTCACCTACCAGCAGCGATCGGCCCGGGATTCGAGACCGACCCGGAGCAGGGTGGTTAGGATTGGAGGGGAGGCGGGGCAATGAACAGAGGGGTGAGTTTGTTTGGGTTGATTTCAAATATCAACAATGTCCAACAGTGTTTTTGAAAAATGGCTTACCCCCCCTTTAATGCTTCAAATAAAGATTGTATCAATTACATCATTACACCAGTAGGTGGCAAAAGGTGACCATTTAAAAATGTATTTGTCATGGAATCATTCGTTAATTCAATGTGGATTCATCCAGTCATGAAAGAATTTAAGTCTTTAGGAGTGTTTGACTTTAAACGGCACTGATTGACGTATGACATCAAAGTACCGCGAGAGCGATTCAAAAGCATACAGAACTCTGTTTGCACCATTGAATCATTCTCCTATCACAGTAAAGCTGCTTTGAAACAATCTGTATTGTACAAAGCACTATATAAATAAAGACTAGACTACTTTGATGTCATACACTGATTGTGCTGCACAGTGCCGATTCAAACACACCTAATATGAGCTAGTCACTGAATAAATCATAATGATTCAATAATTTAATTTAATTATTTAGACTTTTTTTTTTTTTAAATAGATTGCAGAAATTGACATTTCATCAGAACCTCTAGTACATTTCATATTTTGTTTAGTTGTCTATTCAGATTTGTGGGAGAATCGTGATCTCTATTTAAAAAAAAAAAAAAAAAAAAAATCATGCAGCTCGGTATAATAGTATCTCAATGATACTAAAATAACACTGGTATTCAGAGCCTGTGCTGACAAGCGTTCAGTGATGAAAAAAATGGTCTTAAATGAAGATTCATTTGCTTTGCAATTGGCATCTCATTGTGAACTGCTGAAATGGTCACAACTGCTGGATAAAAACCTAACAATTAAGCCCTTGTTATTATTCAGAACTCAAATGTGAAGGACAGCTATGAAAATGAACACTAAACAATATTCCAAATGGGAGAGAAAAACAAATGAAGAGTTCAGATGCAAAAGCCTCCAAGTGTCATCTGAAATTTTCTTCTAAAATGAACATTTTTATCAAGCTTGTATGTTTATGTTAAGTTACTTAACTTTAATGGCAATGAAAGGGACCTATTAATTGCCATTAAAGTGAAATTACTGAACCTAAACATACAAGCTTGATAAAAATGTTCAATTTAGAAGAAAAATTTCAGATGGTACTTAGAGGCTTTTGCATCTGAACTCTTCAAATGCATAAATTAAGAAGAAAGATATAAAACAATAGGAGTGTCCACTGTTGGTTCAATTATGATGAAATGGAAGCTACATCAAATGACCCAGACATTGCCAGGAAAAAGGTCTTTCCTGAAAATCCTCTAAGCACATAAGAAAAACACTTGGGAGAGAGGCTACAGAGAGGCCTATGATCACTTTGAAGTAGCTACAGAGCTTCAGTAGCAGAGAAGAGCCGTGTGAAATCCTGTCTGGAGTTTGGCCAGGTTTTTGCTTGAAAAGCACAATAGTGACCTAGTTGCAAGGGGAAAAGATTTTGCAGTCATATAAGGCCGAGCTTTTCTAGTCAAAGCAACGTGTGGAAACGTGAAAGTGCCCACAACAACAAAAAACAATACCTCCAATAAATTGTTGGTTGAAGCACAACGCTGAAGAGACACTATTCATCAGCAAGGATTAAAACAGAAGGATAAATTAAAAGCACAATATAGGAAATACAGCAATCTGTTTCAGTCTGAAGTTTGGGAGGAAGTTCATCTTTAGGGCAATGATATGGACAAGGGCAAGGATAAGATAACATCATTAGCATCTTAAGAAAAAGATACTTAATGTCCTAAAATGCTACAGCTAAAGGAGTAATCCATATGCCTAATCTAACCATGAAGTACATGCACTATTCGAATCGTGGTGCTTAAGAATAATCCATTATCCTAAGAAACTAGAACAAATCTGCCAAGAAGCCTGGCCAAAATCATGTGTGAAATGTGTGTACTGACATTAAAAGCCTTAAAGATGTCATCCTTGCCAAAAGTAATACACACACATACACACACACACATAATTATTAAAATAATCTAAAAATAATCAGCCTATTACAGTGTTTTAGCTTCAACTATATAGAATGATATCTACCTTTAACTAGAAATACTACAGAGAGCAAAACGCCTAATAAAGGACTTTTAATGCACTACAATGAGACAGTTGGTTAAATATGTAGTTTTATTTCTGCACCACTAACATCATGCCACAGGCATGCAAACTTTGGAAAAGGAATATTTATAGCTGTAAGTGCCCCACATTTGGTTTTTGACCACTGAAAATGTGTACAATTTACCAATTTACTCATTGAGCCACATTAACATGTCCATATCTCTGGAACTGAACCAAAATACTTAAAATGAAGATACCAAAAGGAAAGTTTGGAAAGTTCTGGCCCAAGAATTAGAATCTAAGAGGATATTAAGATCTCTTTAATACTTCTTGAGTTACAGGCATGCAAACTTAAGGCAAAAAAGAAAAAAACAAGAGGTGCTTTTTGCCATTTTTGAACCGTCACTGTTGGCATATAATGCAAAAAAAAAAAAGATTGATAAAGTCAACAGATTTTACTAATAGACCTACCAATCTATGTGTAAAAATAAAATAATGATGCTGCCATCTTTTTAAAGTCTTTTTTACACCCCCTCAGGTGAAAATTGTCATTTTGACCCCCCTCTACAAAATAGTGGATTACTCAGTAAATATACCTCTGCGACATTTAATATTTTGGCTTTCATCACTATTTATGTTTGGTGGGCTTTGATGGGTTTCAAATACAAGTTTATGAAAACGATACATTTATCGTCTCCGTGTAAACTACAAAAACACAGTGACGTCATGCGCATGCGTATTACATGTTCAGTCTACAGGCGGGTAGTGTTTCTTTACAAAAGCATTTTTTGTCGTTTTCGTGGGTCCGTGTGAATGGGGACCATTTTGATAATGTTGTCTGTACTTGAAAAAAAGAAAAGGAAAAACTTTTTAGTTTTTAATACAATGAATGTTGCCATGTAAACATAAAAAACAAAAAAACATTTCTACATGTTTGGTGAACATTACCCCCACCTGCCATTGGTCAGGCATCAGATAGTCCCGCTTCCAAACTCACATCACTAGTTAAACCATGTTGTTGTATTGAAATGCTCAACTATAGCACCAAAGGGTTACACTTTTCATATCATCCTGCTTGCTTATAAAACTTAAACTTTTAAATGTGGCTAGGAAAAAACATTGAGTTGTTGTAATTACAATGCAGAATCTGATGGATATGATGAATCTGTCCTTTTAATCACACTTAGTGAAAATTTTACAGTAATGCATGCAGTCTGTTCTAAACATACACCATTCTTAGGCAAATGAAGTTTTTTTATGAATTCACTCAACAGCGCTCAAAGAGTCATATTTTTAAAATTTCAGTACCAACTTGGTATCACGGTCGGTAGATACTTTTGACAACACTAATTCTTAATACTAAAAGCATTTATAAAATGAATGCATTTACAAAATTTGCAGTTCATGGCTATATGGTTTTATAAATTTAATTTCAAGGGCAGAACATAAAAAGATATTTTGAAAAAATTTAGTGGGATTCAAAATAAAATACTGATAATTATCATTTTTGGGTGGACTATCCCTTTAAAGTAAAATCTGTAAAAATAAATAAATAAAACCGCTTAGAACCACTGCTTTAAAAAAAATAGTGACGTGGATAACATCCAATCCTTTAGTGGCAAGTTTTAAAGCAGCTTAAACTATGGAGCTGTAAGATATACACTGCTACATGAATACCGGGTTCTGTGATCACACCACATTTGGGGAAGATGGATAAAAAAAAACAGTGAGAGACAGAAAGAAAGGGCGTGAAAGAGAAAACCAAGCAGCATGCACAAAAAAAGTGATTAAAAGTGAGAAAGAATAACGAGGGAGGAAGGAGTGAAGTGAGAGGAAATGAGTTGAGAGCCTATAAATTGAAGCCACAGAGAAGAAAAGGTGCAATTTGAAGGTAGGGGGTGATTAGCACATTTCAGCTGCTATCTCTAGTCTTTTTTCACAAGAGCTCCAAGCCCACAGTGACAACAGCAAAAGCTTGACTATTTGAGGAAGATAATGAAGGCTCCAGTTGGAGAGACATGTTCAGGCTGGCAGCCATACTGATTATCTACTACTGCAATATGACGCTTTGAAGCTCATCTTTAACCACAATAGACTGAAGAAGTGAAGGGAAAAGAATTGGAAAAGTAGAGGGCTTGACTCGAAATGTCAGTAAGATGACAGTTCAAGTCAGCTTTGTGTTTAATAAGTGAAAAGAAGCTATTCTCATGATTCATTACGCACATTTCCAACAAAGCTGAGGGACGGGATTTTTTCTTTTACTGCTAAAGAAAGGGAGCCTTTACCACAATATCATTTTTACTGACACCTGATCTAAGCAGTGCAACTCATTTCCAAATTGAAAAGAATGCTATAAATGTCATTTCCATTTTAAAAAAAAAAAATAAAATAATTGGACCTATTATCAGATGCTTTCAGTTGTGGAATAATTAATCATGGATAATATGCATTCAAATAGTCTTGTAACTGAAAATGGTGTCAGTTTAAGCACAAGACCAATGTGCAAAAGAAATAATAATAAATAAAATAAAATAATATACTCCGTTCACCTTAAGAACAAAAAAGAACAAGATTTTTTTCTGCCCACATAATAGCCAGTTTGCTTATTTAATACTTTTTCCGAAATTACTAGTTCCGTAAACAACTTGCTAATATGATAAAGATCACATGTCACGAAAAGAGAATCATAACAATTTCATCATCAGAATCATAAATCAAAGCAAACAACCTGTTCCTGTGTACTCACTCGCCCTCTTGTGGTCTTTAGACATGCTGATTTAGTCATTTGCATATCAAAAAGTTTTTATAAATGTGACATTAATAGACACAGACAGGAAGAGACACAGAGACAAAAGAAAAGAAAAAATTCTTAGGGACTAAGGAAGGAACGATCAGATGTGCAGCTGCTCTGGTTTGTGAATGATGCATACATGCCATCAATTCTCTGAATCAGTGCTGCAGCCATCCAGTCTATTCCTTCTAGCCAATAAAGGAAAATGAAATCAAGCTAAGAGGAGTGGACATACAAGTAAGGCTAATCACTCAGTTGGTGAGGGACCAAAGGCTGAAAAGCAAACACTTTTAGAACAACAGTTATTATTAATTCACATGCCTAAGTGTCTGAACGTAGAGCTTTTATAGCAGGCAGTTTTCTCCTGTGAAAAGAAGCAGCCATAAAAGCACACTATTTCTTAAGTGTTCTCATATTGGCATTGACAAATGAAGAATTCCTTTCTGTTCTAAAAGTTGAGGTTTTGAAGGTTTCCAGTCCAGAGAGACCCAGTGAAATCTCTAGCTAATCAAGCAATGGAAAACATCTAAATTCTAGGGATGCAACGATATGAAAATTTTGGCCGATACCGATAACTCTTTATATTTGAAAGCCGATAACCGATATATTGGCCGATTAATCTAAATCCAAATTTTTATAAAATTTGAGAGCCTGATTATAAAGACAGATGTTTTACCATTAGAAGCCATGTCCCAAGCACACAATTATAATGTTCCTATTATAATATTATTTAGCCTATATGACAGACTTGCGTTGTACATGTTGCACTTGAAGTGATAGTTCACCCAAAAATGAAAATTATCCCATGATTTACTCACCCTCAAGCCATCCTAAGTGTATATGACTATCTTCTTTCAGATTAACACAATCAGAGATATATTTAAAAATGTCCTTAATCCTCCAAAGTTTATAATGGTTGTGAATGGGGGGCCGCATTTTGAAATAAAACATAATGCATCCAACCATAAAAAAAGTAATCCATACGACTCCAGTGGGTTAATAAAGGCCTTCTGAAGCGAAGCAATGTGTTTTTGTAAGAAAAATATCCATATTTAAAACTATAAATTAACTAGATTCCGGCAGACGACCATATGCAGAATGCGCAAGTCGATTTGCGCCAAATGAGTAATCCTCTGATGCGATGTATGCGGGATGTAGGAGTATTTTAAGACACCTCTCACAGTTCAAACAAATAGGGCTGTGCAGCAAATTTAAGCTCCTCTTCTCTTATCGAAATCCTCTAAAATGTCTCTTTAAAAATGATCATTTTAGACTTGTAATCAACGACCGGTGATTTTACTGTATACTCTGCGCCTCCGCGTTCGTCATTACGTTGTGTGTCAGGTCAAAGAATACTCTTCCATCGCAAATCGACTTGCGCAGTATGCATATGGTCGTCCGCCGGAAGCTAGTTATTTGAATTTATACATTTTTAAATATGGATATTTTTCTTACAAAAATGCATCGCTTCGCTTCAGAAGGCCTTTATTAACCCACTGGAGTCGTATGGATTATTTTTTTTATGGATGGATGCATTATTTTTGACTTCAAAATGCAGCCCCCCCCCCATTCACAACCATTATAAACCTTGGAGGACTAAGGATATTGTTAAATATATCTTCGATTGTGTTCATCTGGAAGAAGAGTAAATCATGGGATCATTTTCACTTTTGGGTGAACTATCCCTTTAACTGTAGTTTCCTTTTTGAAGTCAAAACCATCATGGTGAACAGTGCGCATCTGAAGCGTCTCAGCTGAAGGAAATAATCCATTATTTGATATATCGGCCAAATTTTCTTAAAAATTAAACATTAAAAATGAACACATATCGCCCAATACCGATATGGTGGCCGATATATTCTGCATCCCTATTAAATTCAGATCTGCTCTACAAGTCATGCAATTTTGTGGGTTTCATTTCAGGATGAAAAATGATCATATGTCTGTTCTGGTTTACAGATAGCAGGGAAAAGCAATGCAAAACACAAATAATAAAATTCAAAAACTATATTCAAATAATCATGTATAGTCAGGAGAGCAAAATAAATAAGCTTATTAACCTGAAGTGAGAAGAAAACATGTCTGATTTCTTTTACTGTTGAAATCACAGGTAATGTGCCTGATAAAACTATTTTGCCACAAATTCATCCATCACTTGGCAAAAGCTAACTAAATTAATTATACAAAACAATAGTTGGCATCTGCTTAGTTTGGCAATTAATGATTGAGAGCATGACATCATCAAAATTCAAAATAATTTATAGAAAACAAAACTGACAATGTGTTTTCCTATTCATATTAATATTTTGCATGTAGTTGTTGCGTAGTTAATATAAAATTCTATGCTTTATTTTAAAGACATTTTGCTTGCTTTTACCCCCCAATAAGTTTCGAATTAACCCAGGTTCCACTAGTCAGGTTGGTCTAGAAGTTTGGGCTCTCAGGGTTAGGGTCAGCCAATCAGTAAACCAACTGAAGACTTTAAAAGCAGGCTGGTTTAATTATGCACATTTAAGTTATGTTATGGAATATTGTTTTGTTGGTCAGTTCGAGACAAGAGATGTGGTCTAACAAACTATGAACTAGCAGACAAGTTCTTTACACACAGCGCTCACAAACCTGTTTCTCTCCACTGGGCTTCTTGTGGTTCAGCAGGAGCTCCACGGCTCCCACCACCTCTTTACGGATGGCGTGGAGCAGAGCGTCCCCGACATACACGTTGAAGCTGAGGAGCAGCTCAATGATCTCCAAATTCTCATTCTCAATGGCTATGAGCAGAGCCGTGCGCCCCAGAGGATCGATGCAATTGATGTTGATCTTGAAGTAGATCTCCGCCTCCTCCAGCGATAGTTTCACGCTGGCGTAATCGCCCTTTTCCACGGCGCTGAGGTAGGACTTCTCCTGCCCGGAGAGCTCCGACTCGGCGCGCACTATCCGCAGCGGAATGCGGTCCCGGTACGAGGAGTTATCCGTTCTGCGGTAGTACAGCTGCGACATTGTGACTCAATCCATCACAAAACAGGTGGAGAGCGAGGAGTAAAAGCAACCTAAAAACAAACACATCTGTTTATACACCTCGAAATTGATGGTTTTATAATGATATTCTGTTGAAAATCCGTTAGTATAGTTGCAGGTGCAAGGCGGTAGACCACATAACAAGTAATAAAACATCGCCCAGCTTGGACCAAAAAATTATCATTTGGGTTTTACAACAAGGAGTCATGCAAAAAGCTAAGCACAACTGATTATATTTACATAAAACACAGCAATAATCACTATTTGTATAGAGTTATTAAATTGTAAGAATTAAAAGGAAATAAAAATTAAACTTTAACATCAAAGTACAATCATTAGTCCCCTGTGGTGTGGAATAAAGCAAGAAATAATACTGCTAAAAATGCTTTACTCGTAAAATTAGGCATATTTTACGCAGACGTACATCAACCAACAAAACCAACATCAGTTCTTGGTTTTAATAGAAAACCATTCAAACCTGCCAAAACACACTAATCTCCAAATTACGCATGTTTACGCAGTGATAGCACCATAAACTTAATACGGCTTCAATTTTATCAAGAATCACGACTCAGCTTTGAAAGATCGTGGAGGTGGAAGCGTTAACAATCACAATTCGCATTAAACACACACGGTCAAATAAACAACGTGCAAAATAATGCTGTATTGTTCTACAGAGCACAGTGCACTAAGAAACACCTAAAACTCACCTTGCTGTCGGAACAACTTTAATTCTCACATGTATAAAGCTGATACAATCAAATTCACCGAAAATACTTTTGGAGCAGTATTCCTACGACCACATGAGGATTGCTGCACATGGTGACTGTGTTGTGATGCCACGGCACCGACGCACCGTTGTAATCATGCTGGAATTGAAATAATCCATTACGCCCCAGTAGACGCGTCTGTCAGTCCACAGAGCATTGTATTAATATTTCCTCTGTTATTTCAGTTCAGCTGAGCCCTAGTCTGACGTAGATGATGCTAAAAAAGGTAACCAAATTAGTAGTTATATGAATTACGTAACGTGCTTCAACACAGAAAAGCATGAACAATTTCCTTTTTCGTAGATCACAAAGCTGCAGCGTATACATTGTTGAAAGACTGCGCGCGCCGACGCGAACTACAAAGAAGGGGCATTTTATCTAAACAGTTAATGAACATCTACTTAACTTGAAAGACTGCCATACCTAAAACGTTAGGGAGACCGGTAGGGATGTGTTTTGTAAAGAATTCTTATTCCAAATACAGATTTCAACGAACAGATAAACTGTTTATTTAATACCGTTTTTTGTAAAGGTGTGTTTGTTAGTCGCGCTGTATGTTTTGATTCAGCAAAAAAGAACCGACGTACGAGGTGCTGGTCATACAATTAGAATATCATCAAAAAGTTGATTTATTTCACTAATTCCATTCAAAAAGTGAAACTTGTATATTATATTCATTCATTACACACAGATTGATATATTTCAAATGTTTATTTCTTTTCATTTTGATGATTATAACTGACAACTAAGGAAAATCCCAAATTCAGTATCTCAGAAAATTAGAATATTACTTAAGACCAATACAAAGAAAGGATTTTTAGAAATCTTGGCCAACTGAAAAGTATGAACATGAAAAGTCTGAGCATGTACAGCACTCAATTCTTAGTTGGGGCTCCTTTTGCCTGAATTACTGCAGCAATACAGCGTGGCATGGAGTCGATCAGTCTGTGGCACTGCTCAGGTGCCTTCAGCTCTTCTGCATTGTTGGGTCTGGCATATCGCATCTTCCTCTTCACAATACCCCATAGATTTATGGGGTTAAGGTCAGGCGAGTTTGCTGGCCAGTTAAGAACAGGGATACCATGGTCCTTAAACCAGGTACTGGTAGCTTTGGCACTGTGTGCAGGTGCAAAGTCCTGTTGGAAAATGAAATCTGCATCTCCATAAAGTTGGTCAGCAGCAGGAAGCATGAAGTGCTCTAAAACTTCCTGGTATACGGCTGCGTTGACCTTGGACCTCAGAAAAAACAGTGGACCAACACCAGCAGATGACATGTGGAAACTTTACACTGGACCTCAAGCAACGTGGATTGTGTGCCTCTCCTCTCTTCCTCCAGACTCTGGGACCCTGATTTCCAAAGGAAATGCAAAATTTACTTTCATCAGAGAACATAACTTTGGACCACTCAGCAGCAGTCCAGTCCTTTTTGTTTTTAGCCCAGGCGAGATGCTTCTAACGCTGTCTGTTGTTCAAGAGTGTCTTGACACAAGGAATGCGACAGCTGAAACCCATGTCTTGCATATGTCTGTGCGTAGTGGTTCTTGAAGCACTGACTCCAGCTGCAGTCCACTCTTTGTGAATCTCCCTCTCCAGGGTGCGGTTATCCCTATTGCTTGTACACTTTCTTCTACCACATCTTTTCCTTCCCTTCGCCTCTCTATTAATGTGCTTGGACACAGAGCTCTGTGAACAGCCAGCCTCTTTTGCAATGACCTTTTGTGTCTTGCCCTCCTTGTGCAAGGTGTCAATGGTCGTCTTTTGGACAACTGTCAAGTCAGCAGTCTTCCCCATGATTGTGTAGCCTACAGAACTAGACTGAGAGACCATTTAAAGGCCTTTGCAGGTGTTTTGAGTTAATTAGCTGATTAGAGTGTGGCACCAGGTGTCTTCAATATTGAACCTTTTCACAATATTCTAATTTTCTGAGATACTGAATTTGGGATTTTCCTTAGTTGTCAGTTATAATCATCAAAATTAAAAGAAATAAACATTTGAAATATATCAGTCTGTGTGTAATGAATGAATATAATATACAAGTTTTACTTTTTGAATTGAATTAGTGAAATAAATCAACTTTTTGATGATATTCTAATTATATGACCAGCACCTGTATATGAATCATTAGCTCAGGAATCTGACTAATGGCCACACTAACCGACTCATAAAGCTAATTAATTCGGGTATTATGTTGGGCCAGTCCAAGTACACACACTTGCGGTCTTGGCAACTTGAGAGGCCACTTACTTCAACAGGAAGTAATTGTGCAAGTCTGTCTCAGGTCTTAAAAATGCCAAAGCTCAATGGTCTTAACGCACTAAACTTGCTAAGTGTATCCCATGCATCATGTTCAGGAACTCACATGTCTCGAATTCGCGAGATGTCAAAAAACAAACATTCCTCTGTAAGTTAAATTAATTAGATATTACATATAATTTGGCAGTAAAATATAAAGTGTTGTACATTTTATTGGTGCAAAGATGACTATATTTTGTACAACATTTGCAACTGCTTTTTATCACTTAAGCACTACAATACTAAATTGTGTTGTCTGTTAGGCTACATAGGGACTATTGAACAGACATTTAGAAGTTATTTTAAAATGCAAAGTATTGAAATTCTAAATAAAGCTCTGTAAACACAAACCTATAAGTGTGTCCCATCGGGTAATCTCGTTCTATATACACTTGCAGTCTTCACACTTGGGCCAAGTACAGGAAATATGTCATATAAGCAAAAAGTAAGGTCAAGTGCAAAGATCGCAAGTGTGGATATTTGGACAGGCCCATTGTATGTTCTTCATTCAGTATGACCTCACTTGTACGAATTCATATGATCTTTCTAAACCCCAATGACAGGTAGGTTTAGGGGTGGGGTTAGGGGTAGGGAATTCATACGAGTGAGGTCACACGAATTTGTACGAATTAGCCACCTCGTAAAATACGTACGAATTGCTGTAAGATCGAATATCAACCATTTGAGATTGGTGCGGCCCGACATTCTTCAGAGCAGATTCAATCACTCTAAACACACATCACACCACAGGAAAATCTGATAAGATAATCTGTAGAACGGTCAAGATAATTAAGACTACCTAGGATTGTCGGAATGGGAGAATTGGGCCGAAAATCAACCCGACCCTTAAAACAATGCAAATATAGTGTTGGTAGCACAATCTAAATGGTAGAATTATTCATCAGAACACTGGCTCATAAGAATAATCTGTCTTGTCTGGTGGTGCTGTTCTTGATTCACTAATAAGAATTGGTTCATAGGAGTCATTCGTTTAGGAATTGCGATACACTGGTCTCGCTAAATTCTAATTTGATTCAGTGAGAAGTGGCTCATGAGCTTCAATTTTTTTGAGAATCAGACTACACTTGTTGTGCTGTATGTTTTTGATTTGATGAAAATAACAGAATCATGGGAATCAAACTTTTTTATACTACTTTTATACTCTTATATAAAAGGCTAGAGAATTGTGTGCCCTTTTAAAATGGCCATTACTTTAACTTCCTGAGCAAATTATTTTCACAGTTGTAGTTTACTATCAATGGGTCAAAAGACAAATGAAAAACATGACGGATGTATACATTCCCAGTATTCATACTACACACCTGCATACTTCAAAAACTTTATTCATCAACGCAGTACATACATCATGTTTCCTCCCACTCATCCAACATGAACAGAAAAACTGGGTTCTTTGTATTCAACATTTATTTACACAGCTTAATGTGTAGAAAATAAACATGGGAATATTATATAAAGTTTGAAATTGGCTACATAAAGCATATGTTACAGACAAGTGTTTACACCCTCCCGTATATGAGCTTCCTACAATAAGCAACGTGATCATTTTATGCTGGCAGTTAGGGTCTTTATACAAATAAAACGTAGAATAAAAATTATATTGCATAGTGTTATGTGTAATGCTCTTTAGTCTAATCAACTTTAATGGATTTCACCTCAGATGTAATATAACACCATAGACTTACAACAAGGTCTAAACATCTCATAGCTGTCTATAAAAATGTTGCTGTTCAGCAGCAGATCATTTTGCCATACCTGTGACAAAATATAATTTTGAATGTCCTAAATCCCAGAATATATGGTGGAACATGCAAATTGTTACACATGAAATCTCTCAAACTCGAATAAATATGCATTTTTGGTGAGGCCAAGGAGTACTTATGCAGGAACTAGCGAGGGAACTAATGAGATAATTGATGAATACCAGGTTAACTAAATGACTAATAAAACACACAGAAAAACTGGGTCAACCGAAGAGCAAACAGAAGGTGAACATAATGAAAACAAAGACTAAACTGAACAAAACCCTGACATGAGGTTTGTGAGCAAGTTTTATTCTACCAGTGAAATATATAGCAAATTAAATATCTTAAAGCATACATGTATGTTCATTATTCGCTATAGAAATTCCTGATTTTCCATGTTTTTTATTACTTATTAATGATTTTATTTACAGCTTTCCATGACCATGTGAATATCTGTTAGTACTGTATGTCCAGTATATTTCCATAAAATTAAGTGCAATTGATGTATACAAAATCATAAATATCAGTTAGACTACTTGTTTGTTGGCATCATTAGTGACTTGTCAATGAATATTAATAGTCCTCTTTTCAGAAAACATAGGACTGTCTTGCCGCTGCTGTTCTTAGTGTATATTTTATGAAAAGAGAGTGCATTGTACAATATTAAATTGATTCTATTCATAAGTCACCACTCAGGCATTTTAGACCGTATGTTGTTTGCCAGACAGTACTGACTGATCATTTGGGGAGGGGGAAACATTTCTCAAAATGTTTTATTGTATTGTTTAGACGTTACTCCCATGAGAGACGGTCTGACCTACATTCTGTCATGAGGAACAAGATTGTAAGAAGGTGATAGGACACTGTTTTAATTGCTCTTCCTTGATCCAAGAGAGATCAATTCTATTACCTTGGGTATTACCTTGAGTTAAAAATGAAATGTAGTGTTGTTTAATTAAATGAAATCATTCTTTGAAGTGTCTTTGATTCTGCCACAAATGAAGTATTGTTCAGGGTAAAGATTATCTTAAAATAATGCACAATAACACAAAAGTACTCTAATTTTAAAAGCTGAATCGACAGACAGGTTCCCATCTGAAAACCAAAAGGCATAAATGTCACTTCTAGTGAAA
This sequence comes from Elopichthys bambusa, assembly GCA_037101425.1. NCBI lineage: Eukaryota > Metazoa > Chordata > Actinopteri > Cypriniformes > Xenocyprididae > Elopichthys > Elopichthys bambusa. The sequence goes on from CM074444.1 coordinate 12,609,104, forward strand.
TCAGTGTCACTTTGTACAGCCTGTCAGCATGTCTCAGTCCTGACACTTCCTTCATGCTGAGCAATTCTGTTTAAAGGCACCATATCTGCAAACACTCATAAAACGTCTTGATTCCCAATTCAATTGTAAATGTATCTTTAAATGTATGTATAACATACAACGTCAAGAACAGGAATATTCAACAATCAAGTTTGTTTTCAGGGAGCTTCAAAATAAGCTGAACCCTCGAAAACAATGTGTTTACAACAAACTGGGGTGAACATAAATCAGACTATTTTGAGATGTGCACATGAATATTTACATAACAGCATACAAGCCTTCCAAGTGCTATATAGATTAATGACTTTTTGTATTCTTAAAATGGATGGAGTCATAGATCGATGGATAGATTGTGTGAATTATTTGTTTTTAGTGTTTAGTGGGTATGGCCAACAAGACCAACTGATCCTTGTAAAGCAATTTAACCCCTTTTACAGATGTAATTGCAGTGCCGCGTTAAGCTTCTGCAGGGCCCTGGGCTAACAAACGCAATTTATTCACGTCTTGTGCAGTATCTTAAAATGTGCAGACATTTTTTTCAGAAAACCAATGTACACGGGTTCTGTCTCGCGCACAGACGACCCTTTGAAAGTATTCGGCTGCAGAACGACGCGTTTGGCGTGTGCACTGCGCACTATCTAGTGGACTTTTGTTTCCAAGCACTCAATTCACTCTCGCATGGGCTGTTGTACAGTACACACAGTGCCATCACAAAAACTGGGCTGCACGCGGACGGGGAGTGCGGACATCCGCGAACCCTCCTGATGACGAAAATTACACGATGCGAACACCAGAAGTATATTTTGGGGTTAAGCCCATAGCCTAATACCTTAACCCCTGCATACCCGGACGCTACGCCACTGTCCTGGTTGTATTCATGAGTGCGTGTCCACTGCGCCTGTGACTCTTGATTCGGGTGTGTGACAGCGATGCGTTTTAAAACGTATAAGGGAATTGTCTCGGAGGGGCCCCCCAGTGTTCAGGGCCCTGGGCTACAGCCCATGTTGCCCATTAGGATAACGCGGCCCTGCGTAATTGGATGTCTCCAACACAAAAGAGCAGTATGACTCAGCATGCACATAATTACATTTTACCAGTTGGCTAGCAAGATGATGTTTCATCCTCTGTATCATATGAGAGCCTGAGTGATATGGGAGTGTTAAATAATGAAATCATTTGCTGTTTGTTCTCTCCTTGTCATCTTGCGAGATTTGTAAGATGCTTCTGATGTTTTCCAGATTGTGGTTTAGTCAGGACACGTCCAGCTTTGTTTCGTTCACAAAGAAATTCTCGTTAGCATTAGATTGTCACCTGTTGCCTATTTATTGATTTTTGTTGTGGATGTTTTTCAATGATTAAAAGTTTGATGTCAGTATGATTTTTATTGTATTTGAAAGAAGTCTCCTATGCACATACATTTTATTTGATAAAAAATTCAATAAAAAACAAAACATTATTTTGAAATATCAGTACAATTAATATATTTTAAAATGTAATTTATTCCTGTGATGGCAAAGCTGTATTTTCAGCATCATTACTCCAGTCTTCAGTGTCACATGATCCTTCAGAAATCATTCTAATATGCTGATTTGGTGCTCAAGAAACATTTCTAATGATTATCAATGCTGAAAACAGCTTTTTAATGTTTTTTTTTTTTTGTTTGTTTTTTTTTTTCAGTTTTCTTTAATGAACAGAACATTCAAAAGAACAGCATTTATTTTAAATAAAATTGTATCAGTGTAAAAAGTCTTTACTGTCCCTTTTGATCAGTTTAATGCATCCTGGATGAATTCAATTATTTTTTTTTTTTTTTTTTTTTTTAAATCATATTGACCCCAAACTTTTGAACAGTAATAAAGGTTTAGACAGTAACATATGTTAAACTGACTGTGCATGAAGTTCTTACATACAATGAAACTGAATAGTGACCAGAAATTGAAAAAAAAAAAAAAACATCCCTTTAAACTTGTGTCTGAAATACTTTTTTTTTTTCTTCTAAACTATCATATGGATTCAGAAAACTTGGAATAGAGCACATGAGTCAAATGGACTACTTTCGTGATACTTTTCTGTCATTTTTGGAGCTTGACACATTCTGTTATTATTTCAGTTTTATTTTCATGTACTTTTAGGCTGCGTCCGAGTTTGCTCACTATACCCTCATTCACTATTCCCTATTGTCCACTGGGGGCTGGGAAAGCAGTGTGAATATTCTGCTTAACTTCTCCATTTGTGTTCCACGGTGCATACAGGTTTGGTACAATATGGGGTGAATAAATTATGATTTTAACAATGTAACCATAAATTACAGACAGGCAACGAAGGCAGAGAGGTCTCTATTTATATATATAAATAGCTCAAAGCATTTCACATAAGCTCTGATCTGATAGCACTACACAATTAGACAGTGCAAATAATGATGTCTGATTGTTGTACCAGAGGACTTTCTACTTGCAAGCTCTTCAGATATCTGGTGAGTGTTTCATCTCTGAACCCTTGGGGGGGAAAGGGGTTTCTGTGTGCTCATTTAACCCACAGTGCATTATGCAAGTTTATGCAATTCTTTGAAGGGAGAATAAAATTAGTTAAAACGATTCCTCTGTCTAAAACATAAAGAATTACTCATCAGCTATTAATAAACTTTAATTATTAACTTGCATAAAACTTCACAGACAGCTTGTCACGGAGACACAGCCAACACCCACCAACACCAATGTGTCAAACACCTGCTTACACTTACCTCTCTTTCTCCGTCTGAGTCTGACAGAAGACCAGACCCTATGCAGAGCTCCACGAACACTGGCGAGGATCGTGCACCAGATCCGTTAGCCACCTTGGTTGACGCTGTACGATCCTCATTACAATCTTTATCTGCAAGTACTGCACCTGCCGTCATCGATAACCTTGTGCACGGCATCCGCCAAGCTCTCCTTCACCCAGCACCCACCGCTTCTACCGCTGCCTCTGTAAGTCCCTTGGCCCGGCCAGCGACATTCTCTGGTGCGGCGGAGGATTGCAGTGGGTTTCCTCTATAATTTTTTCTCTATCTGGAAGCTCAGGCTCCTCTTTTCTCAACCGAACGTGCAAGGGTGGTGTTCATCATTTCCCTGCTCTCCGGACGAGCATTGCAATGGGCTCAACCCCTCTGGGAATCTAACACTCCAGTCACAGCCACCATTAATGATTTTTTTCAGCCATTTCAGAGAAGTATTCGGTCAGAATACCGCCGATCTCTCCTTACACAACCAATTATTCAACCTTCACCAGAGTGATGAAATTGAGTATGTATGCGCTCCAATTTCGTACACTAGCAGCCGCTAGTGGGTGGAATGAGACGCTGCTGATAACAGCATTCTGCCAAGGACTCAACCCTCAAGTAAAGCAGTTAATGGTTGTGTACGACAACACGATGGGATTAGAAAACCTCATTTTTTGAGTTTGAGTTGCTCAACTTTTCTCAGCATGCTCTGTGTTAACGCCCACTGCCAGTCCTCTGCCCACCACACCATCTGTCGCCCTTCCAGCACCTGAACAGATGCAGGTGGACTCCTACTGCCTCACCCGAGCGGAGCGGAGCGTCAGAGAAGAATTCAACAACATCTGTCTTTATTGTGGGGGAGAGGACCACTTCATCACTGCTTGTCCCATCCGACCACCACGCCCCGCGGTGAGTACCATCCAGTTACCCGCTCATACTGTTCCTCTTACTAGAACTACTGTCCACATCCTAAATTCTCATGCCTGTGTTTCAGCGCAAGCCCTCCTCGATTCCGGTTCAGCAGGGAACTTCATCAGCAACCAGTTTCTCCAAAAACTGAATGTACACCATAAACAATGTCAGCAGGATCTCCGCATACAGACCAACCAAGGAAAGCCGCTGGGGCGTGGTCGCATCAGGCATTTCTCCCCCACACTGATGCTCCGCATCGGCTGCCTACACTATAGGCAGGATATAACGTTCATGGTGCTGGAAGGATCCACCGCAGACATCATCCTGGGACTCCCGTGGCTCAACCAACATCAACCACATGTCCAATGGTATACGGGTGAGATTCTCAAATGGAGTGACAATTGTTTCACTTATCTTCTGCTTATCTTCTATCAAGAAACCTCCTACGAAGCTGCGACCTTCGAAGTTCTCCCTGTCCTCCACGTCCATCGAGAGTCCTGAGACTGATTTGAAAATTGAGATCCCTCCTGAATACCGGGCGTTCCAGGATGTGTTTAGCAAGCAGTTGGCAACGCAACTACCACCTCACCGGCCATGAGACTGCACCATCGACCTGCTACTTGGGGCTACTCTACCCAAGGGTAGAGTTTACCCATTGTCCATCCCGGAACAGAAGGCCATGAAGGAGTACATCCAGGAAGCCCTTAAACAATGGTTTATTCGACTTTCTACATCCCCTGCCGCTTCAAGCTTCTTCTTTGTGGCCAAGAAGGACGGAGCCTTGAGGCCGTGCATCGACTACCGCCATCTCAACTCTCAAACAGTGAAGTTTAGTTATCCCCTTCCTCTGGTCCCGGAGGCTCTGAAACAGCTACGCGGAGCTCACATCTTCTCCGAGCTGGACCTGCGGAGTGCGTACAAACTCATTCGCATTCGCCGGGGGATGAGTGGAAGACTGCAGGTGTTCTGGGAGTACCTCCAATGGTTCGTGATCATCTACATCAATGATATCCTCATCTACTCCCGGAACCTGGCCGACTATTGCCACCACGTCTCCCAGGTCCTTGAGAAGCTGCGCCAACACCACCTCTCTCAAGCTGGAGAAGTGCGAGTTTCATAGCACCTATGTCCATTTCCTGGGATACGTCATCGACCAGCATGGTATCCAGATGGACCAGAGGAAGGTGGAAACCATCCGCAACTGGCCTACACCCACTACCATCAAGAAGTTACAACGCTTTCTGGGTTTTGCAAATTTCTATCGACGCTTCATTCACAACTACAGTCTCCTCAGTGCACCCCTCTTCACTTCTCAAAGACCAGCCCAAGTCTCTGTCCTGGACTCCATCAGCCCAAGAGGCATTCCAGCAGCTCCAAGAAGCTTTCCTCACCACCCCCGCTCCCGTTCGTCGTCAAGGTGGACGCCTCCTCCACTGGGGTCGGGGCGGTGTTGTCACAGCGGCAGGGTGATTTCCCCCACGACTCCATCCATGTGTCGCCTTCTCCGAGAAGCTATCCCCGGCAGAGGAACTACCCATACCTCGCTGACCGTGGACTCACCTGGGCATCGATTTCATGACTCACCTCCCACCATCGAACAACTTTATCTGTGTTTTAGTCATCGTAGACTAATTCTCTAAAGACTACAAGCTCGTACCCCTCAAGGGTCTTCCCACAGTCCTGGAAGCTGCTGAAGCTCTATTCAATAACGTTTTCCGTCATTTCCAAGAGATATCGTTTCAGACCAGGGACCACAGTTCATATCTGGCAAGCCTTTTTCAAGCTCCTAGGAGTGTCCGTCAGCCTGTCCTCCAGATACCATCCCCAGACTAACAGCCAGACTGAGCGGAAGACTGAGCGGAAGAGATCGGGAGATACCTGAGGTTTTACTGCCACCAGAACCAGGACAGCTGGAGCCAGTTCCTGTCCTGGGCCGAATACGCCCAGAACTCCCTCCAGCAAACCACCACAGGGCTAACCCATGTTCCAGCGTGTCCTAGGCTACCAACCTCCTCTCTTCCCCTGGTCAGGTGAGCCCTCCGAGGTTCCAGCTGTCAATCACTGGTTCCAGCAAAGCAAGAGAGTGTGGGACTCAGCCCATGTCCATCTCCAACAGGCAGTTCGGAGACATAAGAGACATGCGGACGCCAGATAAGGCCCTACTCCCCAGTACCAGCCGGGTCAAAAGGTGTGGCTCTCGACACGGGACATCAGTCTCCGACTGCCCTGCCGTAAGCAGAGTCCCCGGTACATAGGTCCGTTCAATAACCAAGGCAGCTCAACGAAGTCACCTACTGACTCAACCTTACACCACAGTACCGTATATCACCTTCATTTCATGTATCCCTACTCAAGCCCCACACTGAACCCTTATCTCCTTCTTCCACAGATCCTGGTGACGATGCGGTACCTCCTCCTCCCAACATTGCCAAAGAGGAGACCATCTACCGGGTGCGGGCAATCCTCGACTCTCGACAACGGGGTCCACAGTTGGAGTACCTCATTGACTGGGAGGACTATGGCCCAGAGGAACGCTCCTGGGTAAACCCTCACGATATTCTCGACCACTCTCTCCTTACTCAATTCCATGCTGACCACCCGGACCGTCCTGCTCCCCAGGGTCGAGGTAGACCCCATCGTCGTCACCCCATCCGGTCGTCAGGAGCTGCCCGTGGAGGAGGGGGTACTGTCACGGAGACACAGCCAACACAAATGCGTCATCACCAGATCTCTACGCTCCACCCACTCGTTTACTCTCACTCGTTGTGTACGCGCACAGTCGAAGCACCTTTGGAATTTGGAAAGTATACTTGCATACACAGGCTTTCGACGCATGCGCAGTTTTGAGCAATCTCTCGCCACGAGTTACAGCCCATGTAAACATCTTTGTATTCTTTCATGCTAGTTGTATAAATGAGGGTACTTTCAAACCTCTTCGCACAATCTGTTGTCTATGTAGGCCTCAATTGTCGCTGTTCAATTCGCACCATCAAAATGAACCAAATGAAAAGTTGGCTTCAAACTTTATTTTGTTTAGAATAATTCACAAACGGATAATTGTAACTCCGTTTTATTTTCGAGTCTACAAGTTTGGGTTGTTGCATCCGAATCTCATTTTTGAACAATCATAAATGACTCCTTATTCTGACTTTCCCTTTATATAATTAGCACTCGCGGGTGGATCGTACCACCAGGGGGTGGAGCGGAGTGTTGATGTATTCACCCAGAGCGATGTAGCGTTATAGATCTATGGCACTGGCCAAGTAATAATTTATTGCCTGCCCTACACTATATGTACAATACGTTGAGCAGTTCATAGAGTTTTACTTTGGACTTGGACTTAAGTAGCATATAAAGAATACGGTCAGTGCTTAAGTAAAGTTGGCAATATATTTTCTCATAATAATGAGAGATTCTCGTAATAATGACTTAACATATCATAATAACGATAAAGTTTCTCGTAATGACTGTTTCTCATAATAATGACTTATTTTCTTGTAATAATGAGAAACTTCTACGCATGCGTAGATCTCAGCAAACATGGCACATTCTGCATAAGTGTAGTCTATAATATCATTAAATAACATTATTGATAAATTATCAGTATATGAGATATAGTCTTTTATTCATTTGTATTTTTGTGTAATAAAACAACACAACCTGGTGATCCACAGATTTCAAACAGATAATGATAAGACAGCACACAAGGCAAACCTGCACATCAAATAGCCTAGACTCATCCGTGAAATACGTGTTAATATTAACACATAAACCCACACATTTTATGAAGACGTTACACTTAAACTTAACGAGATTTGTAAGCCGTAGCGTTCATGCAACAGTTTCCACCAGTGAGCACAAGCAGGCGTCGTTCGTTACCACGGTAACCACCTTCTCGTGTGCATGGAAAAGTATTTAAGGTATACTGATAATTTATAATTTATGTTATTTAATGATATTATAGTTTGCACTTTGTAGATTACACTGACTTTAACGAAAACAGCTGTTTTGCAGAACGTGCCATGTTTGCTGTGTTCTCGCATTTACACGGCTTTGACTAGCGGATGTTGCTAGCATGCCACGCCCTTCTGCTCAGCTGCTTTGCGCATGCGTAGCCGTTTCTCATTAAGAGAAAGTTTCTCGATATTATGAGAAACTAAGTCATTATTACAATAAAGTTTCTCATTATTATAAATTACGATAAGGTTTCTCATTATTATGACATACTATATCATTATTATGAGAAACTATCTCAATGAGATACTAAGTCATTATGAGAAATTTTCTCATTATTATGGCTTACAGAATTATATTTTTTACTCAACCATGGCAAAAACGGGCTTCCATAATTCTATGATTAGCCTATGTAAAAAGACATTTTTATCAAACTTGTAGTATGGCCAGTAGGAGATCACTGATGTATAAACTGAACTTGGTAACAGTACAATGTGATACAGTGAAGTTATTTGATTTTTTTTTTTTTTTTTTTTTTTTTTTTTTTTTGTAGTAACGCTTTTTGGGCCCCTTCGGCCGCCTGCTCAAAGAGATCAATATTATAACAAGGCTCGTATTTAGGAAAAATAGGTTGTAGCTCTTTGTCTGTGTTACTGTGATTGAAAAAGAGGTGTCATTTGTGTTTTTAAAAACGTTTAGCTCTGAAGTTATTGATCCAGGAAGTGCAAATCTGTAAGTCTGTGAATATTGCCAACTTTACAGAACACAGAGTTATACACTGACCGTATTCTTTATATGCTACTTAAGTCCAAGTCCAAAGTAAAACTCTATGAACCGCTCAACGTACTGTACATGTAGTGTAGGGCAGGCGATAAGTTATTGCTTGGCCAGACGTGCCATATATCTATAATGCTACAGCGCTCTGGGTGAATAGGTACGATCCACCCGTGAGCGCTAATTATATAGATGGAAAATCAAAATAATGGGTGATATTTTATTTATTTATTTATTTTAATGTTTGTTCAAAAATCAAATTCGGACGCAACAACCCAAACTTGTAGACGCGAAAATGAAACTGAGTAATGGGCTATATATGCACGGAGCGTTCTTTAGAACTTCAGCATTAATATAAGCCAGCTCGAAAACTTCCGGTGAAATGTCATTTGCTGGTGTGTTGAGCATCAGTAGTGTGATACTTAGTTTATAATCAGAATATAGTCACTTAAATAGTCAGGCATGGCATTAATTTAGTTATTTAAACGTAAGACGTCATAAAAAAAATAATAATAAAGACGTAGGCCTACCTCATTGTTCCTCCACGGCTAAATTCAATTCGACCATCAGTTTTCACACTTTTATGTAAGAAAAAAAAAAAAAAAAGCTTCAAAAATTAAATATTTATTGTGCACTTTAGATAGATTAATTGAATAAAATGTGTGTTTTTACAAGTGTGCTGAAATCATTGATCTTGCGCTGCACTGACAGCTGCTGTAATTACACAGGGAAAGCGCTGTGCTCGCTTTCTGTCATTAATTCACAAGAAAAGTTACTGTTTTTCTTAAGATTTTTTGAGTATTTCATACTTCACATTGACAAAATGTATTTTTGAACCTAGTTATTTTATAATGTTTAATACTTAAGTCAAAAACGAAGTGAAAAACGATTAGAGGAAATGGCTGATATATGCGCAAGTAAATGCTACTCTGCCACCACCTGCTGGTTAAAGTGGTAATTATTACCTTTTTTTTTTTTTTTTTTTTAAATAAGTATTTTCTATCAAATGTTGAATTTCCTACATTTTGAAACAATGGGGGCAATCTCAGAAGGATGAACAAATAATGTTTGTGGTCATCACATACATGAACAAAGAACTGCAAACCCTTAAGGTGCGGTCACACTGCACTTTTTGTGCATATGAATGCGTCAGACCGGAAACGCAAGCTCGTGCGAAAAATTTCGCATTTCGCTGCCTTCCAAAGCTCAAGTTTGGTGAACTCTGACCTGCGAATTCGCATCATGTGAAGACGTGCGACCAGTAGAAGATCGATTCGTCACGGCATGACCTCTTGGCTGAATTAAAATAATTATATTTTTGCAGTAAAGTCGAGTAGGTTCTATATTTTTACATTTTGAATGTATTACTTTAAGTTATGTGTTGAATTCATGTTTATAAAAAAAGACGCCGTAGACCGTGACGTCATATCACGACCGTTACAGCATCCGAAGAAATTTCGCACGTTCAAAGTCTAGTGTGACCACAGACCCTTGCATGCTTTCTGGTCTGTTCTGTTAATGCAGTTTTTTTTGACTACTTTGTGGATCGACGCTCCCAGGGCACGGTGCGTGTGCAGTATGCACGTACTCTTCTCCTGACAAAATTCGCATTATGGGCACTGTATGCTGACCCTCACATTGAGTGAACTAGACTTTGGGCTTTAGTTTTATAAGGTTGTCATAGTCGCATGGGACTTTGTAGCATTTAAATATTTCAATCGTTGTGTCATTTAGTTGTGAGAAACTCTGTAAATTATAATCTTTGCAAAGTGCAAAATATCTATGCCAAGTCACAAACAAAGATAAATTATAAAGATAGATAAAACAAACAAAGATGATAACTTGTTTGTGGTGTTTATTTTAAGTGTTAAACAGAAACAGTCTAGTCTTCAGTCTAGTAATAGCCTATTTTAGAAAGCATTGTGTTTATGTTCAGATTATGTTGTCACATGACATGGCAGACGTTCAAAAATGTGGCTTGGAAATTCTGCTGTTGAGATGTAATTCCATTGAAGTGCAGTTTAATGCCACATTTCCTGTTGCTTGTGTTGTGCATCAGATCCTAGATACAGGGCGGCAGTCCGGAGACAGACCTTGGCGTGTGTTATGTAAGCAAAATAACTTTTGTAAACAGGTGTCTAGATAATGTTTACTTTACTACTGTAATCAGTTCACTCCGGCTTTGGGTGTCTGACCAAACCACGCAGCTCTGTAGCTTTGTTTCCATTACAAAATAGCTTCTGTCACAGTCATAAAGTTTTTCTTACATCTTTGGAACACTACAGACAGTTTGAATAATGTCCTGATCTTTTCCATGGAAATACAAAATGGGGACTGAGGCTTTCGAACTTGAAAAAGGGATGCAAAAAAAAAAGCACCATAAAAGTAGCATGACATAAATGGTCCATATATGAAACAGCTCATATATTTTAAGGAACAGACCAAAATTGAAGTCTTTATTAATTGAATTTGACCAGTAAAAAGTCTAATTTTGTGTTTCACGGAAGGAGGACAGTCATACAAGATTTTTGGGAGAATGGTTTCTTTAAATATAATCTACTGTTACTTCTTTTTTATGCCTTTAGAGGGAGGAAGGATTGAAACAAAAAAACTGATCACTTCAGCTAGTTCGTGATGAAACCATTGATCTAGGTCCTATAGGAAACACAAAATCCACCTCTGTAAAAACAGTGCTGTCTCGACACATTGATTGCAGCTGTTGCTATGCCAGTGTTTAAAATGTGGATTAATTACAGCTTTTCATTCTCTGATTTGCATATTCCTCTATAAAGGGGAGTGAGCAGCTTTACTCATTGGTGATGGAACTGGATGAAACCCAGACAAGAGAAAAGGGTGATCTGTCTCTTGCTTTCATACCAACAAATGCAAACACACACACACACACACACACACACACACACATTGGGTTTCCATGTTTTATAATGACATTCCATAGACATTGTTTTTTTATACTGAACAAACTGTATATTCTATCCACTAAACCTACCCATCACACACACACACACACACACACACACACACATTGGGTTTCCATGTTTTATGGTGACATTCCATTTGTTTTTTTTTATACTGTACAAACTGTATATTCTATCCCCCTACACTACCCCTAAACCTACGCATCACAAAAAACATTCTGCATTTTTAATAAAACACAAAAACATGCGCACACACACACACACACATATGAACAAAGCAGCAGAATGACAGTAAGCACAGTTTGAACAGAATTAAAGACTTGATGATGGTTGTGACAGATCTGAGGAAGTAAAAAGCAAAGCTAGTGAATCACACTCATTTAAGTTTATTTGTGGATTCTATTCCTTTGTTTTGAAGTGTCTTGTTTTGAACAAAGCACAATTGGATTGTTTTTTATTGCTTTGTCTTTTTATAGTGCATCCCATCTGATGTGTGAACAATTTCAGCCTTTGATATTTGTAAATTAAATTAAAGAGTTTTTATTGCCTTTCCTTTTGCACCTTCAGAAGATGATTGAGTAAAATATTCTGCAGGAACTATAAACATTTATATCAGTTACTCTAGATGTTAATATTTTGATATTACATTAAGATATTTATATTTTCGCAACCCATTTGTCTTCATAATATAGCATAAGTAAATGTAGTTTTAATAAAGCACCATATTATGCTTTGAATACTGCTCCCCCAATCTTAACTAGTTTAACCATAAATATGTCTTTTTTTAAAATCTTAAAGTCGGCATGAAACGGATGTTGTGATTGTGTTTTGTTTTCTGTTGTGAAGTATATCCGGGTGAAATGGCTTCTCAAACAATAAAAAATGTAGGGCTGGATTTGGTTTTGTCGTTTGTGAATTGACTGGATCATTGGAATGTTGCGGTTTGCTTTTGCATGGCAGTTCATTTTGGTTTAAACTGCCTTTTTAGCTGGTAGGGCTCTTTGTATAACGATTGATACATAACCAATTAATTTGTCAGAATAACTGAGGTGCTGTTTCTAAAAGCTAAAGCGCTGACATTTAGAGAGAGCCTCAAACACCTGTCTAGTCAGTGTGGGCAGCACTTTTCTGGACGAGATAAATTTGTATTTGTGCTAGGCGTGGGTTTACCTGTTCCTATAGAAAAGAGGTACTTCTGAAGCACATCTCATCTCTTCTCATTTCCACAGACGGAGTGGGTGGTTCACCTCAACAAAACAGACGTGCTGATTTGCATTTTTATAGTGTTAGACCTTTCAGACCTGAATGAATGATTGTTTAGTTCTTCTTGTGGTAATTGATTGTGACAACCACTGCAGATGATTCTTTCCTAAGGTAGACTGAGAAATATGCAGCTATCACAGAATATCCTGCTTAGTTAATAGTAATTGATGGAATCAGATTGCGTATCAGCAAAATGCGTTTGTGTGATAAATTATAGTTTTGTGAATGATTGACCATTTGATCAAACATTAATTTTGAGACTGAAAAGACAGATTGCTGATGGGCTTTGTTGTCATTAGATTGACAGGGACAGATAAAGCAGTTCTCTGGACTTTGCATGACTAAAATGACAATTTTTGTTTGTAGAAGTCAAAATCTTTAAATTAAAATTATGATGATGATGTCACATGTCTGATCTGTGTTTCCATCCTGCATTGTGTTTTTGGTTCAGTCCTGTGACCTAGTTTTCCTAGTGTGTCTAATTAGTAATTATGTTCACCTGTGTCTTGTTCATTATCTTTTTAAGTTTCCTTTGTTTGCTCATGTATATATACCCTGTGTTCTCCCTCAGTTCTTGTTTGTTGATTGTAATGTGATTTTCTCCTGCGTATTTTACTGGTTCCTGAGTGTTTGATGATTAACGTCTGCCTTCTAGAATTATTCCTCATCGTGTGAATTTCTAAGTACCACTTTACATAACAGAAGAACCGACCGTACCGAAAGATGGATCTCACGTAACTGCCAATTACAGTGGTCACAGTGAACCCAGATCCATTGATGGCAGCAGTAAATATGGACTTGGCTGGCTGTGACCTGACTGAATACCTCATGAAGATTGTGATAGAGAGAGACTTTAAGTTCACCATCAGAGCGGTGAGAGAAATTCCCACTCCAAGTAATACAGCATTGCCAATGGTCACAATACTTCCCACGAGTGAGCTTCCCAGATCTGCTCCTGTGTGTGAAATCTCCGAGCCAGAGTCTCATCCCATCATGGCCGCCATTCCAGAGTTTCGTCCCATCATGGCCGCCATTCCAGAGTCTCATTTCATCATGACCGCTATACTTGAGCCTTCAGCCAAAATGGCTCCCGTGCATGTACCTCTAGGAGTACTGGTTGAGTATGAGGGGATGTCTTGGTACCCAGAAACGGCTCCAACCCCCTCAGTCTGCTCCGGTGTCGGCTCCGGCCCCTGAGTCCGTTCCGGTGTCGGACCTGGTCCCCCTTTATAATGATATTATGTGTGCCGTTTTCCAAAACAATATCTTTGAATTATCTTTGTTAGAAATATTGAGATATTGCAGATATTGCGGATATTGATTTATGAAATTAATTTATATAGTGTAATTAATTTGATAATTTTTTTTTTTAGTGCATTACTTTATTTGATTATGAGACACAAATTGACCCACATTAGAAGGTATTTGATAAGCACTGGATATTTTCTAAACCCAAGACTGCCATTAAAAGTGGCAGCTTGCATGTTTTTTTGCAAGACTTTGAACTTTTCCTTATGGAACATCATTCTATATTCCGTTCTGTTCCTCGGATAGTTAGTGTAGGAGTTTGTGTGTCCCAGAATTTCATCATTCACTGATGGCTCCTCAGGGAGCAAATCCCTCTAACCACGAAGTGAGACATTTCAACTTCACACAGATTCTGATCCCCAATGTGTGAACTCTGAGTACTTACACTTCAGTCGGTGTCACTTCCTGTTTGATATGTGAAAGGGTGTTACTGCAGCTATAGTCACCCATGACTGGTTTGTTACTGAGAAAAACAGATAAGCTAAAATGAACAGATATTGTATCTGATTTGAAATGACAAAGCTTTGAATTTCTGGAAAACCGCAGGACGTGCATATGTATCTGTTTACTGCAAACAGTGGAACAAGTCCAACGCATTTCCACCTTCCAATTATGAGAAATCCCAAACTGTTAAGTTTAGAATGTGGGAGAGCAAAATACAGCAGCAACTGTTTTTTAATCATCTGCTAGTTTATTGTACAGAGCAGTCTCAGGGTAGCATCATCTGAAAGGAATCTCCTGCTGCAGGTTGTTTTATGATTCAATCATTCAAGCAGATGAGAGTATCTCAGGAACAAGATGAGAGATTCATAGCCTTTATGAAGGTTCAGTTATGTAATATAACCTACTTTCAATCATGTTTATGGATAGAGCAACTTCAGCATATATGCTGCAAAATGGTGACAACCGTGTTTTAAGAAATGACCGTTCATTTTAAAACTGATTTTGTGTCACAGTTTAAACAGTGCCAAGTGAATAAATTGAGTTATGTGAATACTCATTCTGATTGGTCAGTCGTGCCAGCTGTCAGATATTGTGAATATCAGTCTGCTTATCCACATAACTGAAACTGGTACTATAGAGTTCAACAGTGTCCACCTACTATTACAGCGGCCTTGTTTTCGGAAGTAGTTTTCCATTAATAGTTAATAGTCGTTTTTTTAACACAAATATTAAAAAAATATGCAGGCTGATGGCCTCAGTAGAAGCATATATCATTTACTGTAGATGACAGTATTTCTTTCATTAAAGGTTTATAAGTTATTGTTAAAAATCTATTCCCTTATGGGGGAAATGAGTGGGATTATTACTTGCATAGCCCAGCTGTTGCACTCTATATATGTCTCTCATATCACACAGATGACTCACAACTGTCGTCATCTTGCGTCTCAGTAATCGACTGTAGTGAAAATGACCTCAGAGGACTTCAGGATTAATATTACTTAATATTGTTTCAGTGTTCATCTTGTTAATGGGATGACTGTTTTGTACATTTATAGTAACGGACTATTTTTAGCTGAAGCTTTAAGATAATTTAGGCATAATTCTAAAATAATTGTAACTCAACTCAAATAAATAAATAAATATATACGTTATATTGCTGCCTGCCTTTACGTGCACATGAACTTTAATGACATCCCATTCTTAATCCGTAGGGTTTAATATGGAGTTGGCACATATATATATATATATATATATATATATATATATACATATATATATATCACACACACACACACACACACACAATTATATATTATAGGCATAACGCATAACACCACCTTCCCACTATTGTGTTGGTCCCGCTTTTGCTGCCAAAACAGCCCTGACCGGGCAAGGCATGGACTCCACTAGACCCCTGAAGGTGTGCTGTGGTATCTGGCAACAAGATGTTAGCAGCAGATCCTTTAAGTCCTGTAAGTTGCGAGGTGGGGCCTCCATGGATCGGACATGTTTGTTCAGCACATCCCACAGATGCTCGATTGGATTGAGATCTGGGGAATTTGGAGGCCAAGTCAACACCTCCAACTCGTTGTGCTCCTCAAACCATTCCTGAACCATTTTTGCTTTGTGGCAGCCATATTATCCTGCTGAAAGAGGCCACAGCCACCAGGGAATACCGTTTCCATGAAAGTGTGTACATGGTCTGCAACAATGCTTAGGTAGGTGGTACGTATCAAAGTAACATCCACATGGATGGCAGGACCCAAGGTTTCCCAGCAGAACATTGCCCAAAGCATCACACTGCCTCCGCTGGCTTACCTTCTTCCCATAGTGAGGCCCAGTTCTGATGCTCACATTTTTTTTACATCACGCGGATGGCTGGGTGCGTGTGCGTCGCTTACGTGGGGAACACATGGTTGGTGCTTTTGGCGGTGGACGGGGGTCAGCATGGGCACCTTGACTGTCTGCAGCCCCATACACAACAAACTGTGATGCACTGTATTCTGACACCTTTCTATCAGAACCAGCATTAACTTCTTGAGCAATTTGAGCTACAGTAGCTAGTCTGTTGGATCGGACCACACGGGCCAGCCTTCGCTCCCCACGTGCATCAATGAGCCTTGGCTATATATATATATATATATATATATATATATATATATATATATATGTATGTATATGTATATATACTGAAAAAATGATTCTGAAAGCTTGTTATACTGCAGATCTCATATTCATTTACTGTGGTTTCACATTAGCAATAACTGTAATAACGAACTACGGTAGGCTACTTGGAGAAACGATTAGTTTAGGTTCTTCGGTAATGTAGGTTAGTCATTATTATCACTAGAGAATAGAAATGGACAGGATGGGAGTATCCCATGAGCAGTGACAATCTGACTCATCTGCTGCTCATTAAGATGCTGTTTGGGCAGTTCGCTTGTGGTCAAATACAGTTTAGTTTGCCTGAGTTGCTTGTATATACAGAGTCACGGTGAAATGAATTCAGGCGGTGGTTGGTTTATAAATTGGACAGTTAACGCTTTCATTCCCATTGTTGTTCAGAACAGCAGCTCAAAACCTGCAGATGTAAACAGACCAGATTGGATTATATGCAATCTGACATGAAAAATGATGAGGTTAAAACTGATGTCTGTGAACATGCGACCTTTTCAGTTGCTAGCTATTATACATAATATCCACAACACTTTTTGATTAGAGCGCCATCTAGCGGCATATCAATTTTTCTCTTAAATTAAACTCTCTTTTGTTTTAAATAAAACAGCTATGTTGGTGGAAAATGATAGTAATGTATGCTTTATGGGTTTATTAGATTGCATTATTAGGTTTCAAATCATTAAAACAGATGTATGCATTAGGACAGAGGTTTTCTTTAAATTATGACCTTTAAACGGTTGCATATCTGTAAAGTGGGCACAAGGGGGCAGTTCAGACCTAGTAGAATCACATTCACACCTGACCTGTACAAGGGGAAAAGAGAAGGATGATGTATCATTGCATTTACTTAAAGATTGTTTGCATGTCCTTTTCTTACAAACTTATAGCAAATATAAAGAATTAAGACAAGTCAGGTGATTAATGCTTTTTACAATAATAATAATAAAAATGCTAAAAAAAAGTTGGGTTCAATATTGACAAACCCTGCGATTGGGTTGTTTTGAACCAGCAGTTGGGTTAAATGTTTGACCCAGCTTGCTGGGTAGTTTTTTTTAACTCAACTATTATTTAAAAATTAGTATATGGCTGGCTTTAAATGAAAACTAAAAAATCAGACACATAATTACTAGAGGAAACAGTAATTATCAAAAAGGTGAACAAGTATTAATAAGCAATTTAATAAATGTTTATTATTTACTTATTATTTATTAAACTTGCTAATGTTCATTTATGAAACATATTAATAATTGTTAAATTTCAACGTTTTTTGGGGTTAATTTGAAGTGAGCAATATAGTAGTTGAGTTAAATAAAAAGTACCCAGCAGGTTGGGTCAAAACAACCCAACTTGGGTTGTTTTTAACCCAGCATTTTTTAGAGTGTAAAAAGCATTATTCACCTGACTTGTCTCAATTCTTTATATTTGCTATGAGTTTGTAAGAAAAAGCCTCAGGTCATGCAAACAATCTTTAAGTAAATGCAATGATACATTGTTCCTCTTTATTTTTCCCCTTGAACAGGTCAGGTGTGAATGTGATTTAGTAGGCTTACAGCAGAATAGCATTCTTATAAGTTACTTTTTCAAGAGCACAGTAGTGTTGGAGCAGGATTGAGAACTGAGGAAATCTCTCTGACTTGACTTTCTGTCAACCTACCCGGGAATGAATGATCATATGTTAACAGACAAGACTTTAACCTGACATGATTAGCCCGGGTTAAAAAGTCATTGTTAGTGGTTTAAATAGGAGTTTATGTTGATTCTGAACAGTGAATCTGAGTTGAGGGTGTAAGGTGTTCAATTAAATACAAATAAAAATTCTGAATAGTTCTGTACAACATAAGATACTAGTAATAATGCCGGTTCATCAACAAAAAAAAAAAACTCAATTCCTTGAGGCAGACATTTTGGACTATATAGTGTCATACCTGCTGTTAAGTCTAGTGGAAAAAGCTTAACTTTTGGAACTTTTGAGGAGCTCAATGAAAGATTAATGTTGCGCTTAATTAATGCCAAGCAGGGAACAGTGAAAATATTTTTGTCAACCCCAAAACAAAGCAGCATTAGCTGCCATTGATGTTAACCTTTAGCTGGCAGTTTGACAGCACTCTGAAATAATGGAATTTTTTACTTACTATTCATTCAGCAGAACTTTGTAATTAATTCCAAACAGCACTTACAGACCTTGGTTACTCTGTAAAGAAACTTGTTAAGTGACTTCATGTTGGTAGGTGAAAGGGATGATGGCATTTGCAAAATGTAATTTTCACTTTTTTTAATCCAACAAGAAAAAAAAAAAAAAAAAAATACAGGGAAGCACAAGAAACGAAAGCAAATAAAACATATGTTCTACACACTATCATACAATGTGAAATAAACCACTTTAAATTAAATATTTACATGTTAAAATACCTTGTAGGCTTTTCAAAACGCTATAAAATGAAACATATTTCTGCTAAAATATTTTCTTTCCACAGTGTGCAGCAGCGTATGCACCAAGTGTCAGCTTGAGGGTCCATCAGGCAGAAATTGTATCGTGCTGGGTGTGGATTCAGCTTTGGCTCAAAGCAGGATTAGACCAGGTGACCCCTAATGTGCCTTACTGACCACTGAACAGCTGGAGGCCCTGAGACTTATTAACAACTGTTTAAAAGTTTAGGATATAAGGGGTTTCTATTGAGCGAGCTTGTTTTATAACTGAGTAACTTCTGATGTTAATGATCTATGACTAATTTATTTCTAAGCGCCTCCTCCGGCACAACTTTAATATGAATTTATCTTTCTGCTCATTACTATTTCAGCATCAGTTATAGCACTCATCTCATGCAAATATGGTTTTAGGCCAAATTTGAAAGTTTCAAAACAAGATATTGTGTAGATTAATCACATTGGGTATAAAATAATAAAAGTAAACCACTTTGATTATGAGAACAGAGTTAATTAGAGACCGTTTTAGCTTTGAAAATGATGTACACTATATCATTCAAACGTTTGGGGTCCATAAAAGACAAAATTCATATTTTTATACAGCAAGAATATATCAAATTGATTATAAAAGACAGTAAAGGAATTTATAATGTTACAAAAGACAGCACAGGAATAAATTACTTTTTAAAATGTATTAAAATAGAACATTTATTTTATATTGTAATAATATGTTGGTATTATTGGTCAAATTATTGCAGCCTTGGTGAACATAAGAGACTTCTTTCAAATACATTAAAAAATCTTACCTCAAAGTTTGTAATGATAGTGTATCTTTACCTCTAAGTGCATGAAATGGTTGTTTAGACAAGATGCAGATATGAGTTATGTCTAGATAAGACTAGAAGAATGTAGCATTTTTATGGAAGTTCACAGAACAACTCATAACGCATATAAACAATATGTCTTAATAGCATTTTTTCTGTACATCTAAAACTATCTTCATAATTATAGATGATGGCATACTTTCTTTGATGTTTTCACTCCATATCCATTTCCTTATAGACTCAAAGACAAGCCCAGACATCTGCACCGTTGACACATACTGTTTTGACCTCTGTTTGCTGACTTGAACTCGTATGCCATAAAAATTGTGTTGACATGTTTTAACAACAAGCTTCCCTCGTCCAGCCGGAGAGCATGTCTAATCAAAGACAGAGTGCAGTAGTGAACTAAAATAGCACTAATGAGATATGTGGGCTGCATTGTCACAACCAAGTGCATTTCAAGCAAAAAATAGACCCGATAAGCTCAGCAATTGTTGCAGTGGAAAGGCAGAATGACAACTGCGAGTCTTGGCAGCTATGAAAGCTGAATTCCACATGGAAAATCGGCAGCATCAAGAGCATAGCATGTTTTCTTTATCCATATTATGATGTCATAGCTATTCATTTCTCCTGTTAAAGGGTTAGTTCAGCCAAAAATTAAAATTCTGTCATTAATTACTCACCCTTATATTGTTCCACACCCGTAAGACCTTTGTTCATCTTCAGAACACAAATTAAGATATTTTTGATTAAATCCGAGAGGTTTTTTTTATCCCCCATAGAAAGCAATGTAATTAAAATCGTCAACGTGACTACAGTGGTTCAACCTTAATGTTATGAAGCGACAAGAATACTTTTTGTGCGCAAACACAAAACAAAAATAGCAACTTTATTCGACAATATCTTCTCTCCCCTGTCATTTTCCTGTGCTGTTTGCGTCCAGCACTTCCAGGTTCTACGTCAGAATGGTGGCTCAGTATTGGCCGAAGCTGTTCACTTGATCAGAACGATGCATGCATGTGATGTTGACGCAGGAGCCGGCCAATAATGAGTCAGTGTTCTGACGTAGAACCTGGAAGGACTGAATGTAAACACCGTACGAGAATGACATAGAAGAGAAGATACTGCTGAATAAAGTCATTATTTTTTTGTTTTTGCGCACGAAAAGTATTCTTGTCGCTTCATAACATTAAGGTTGAACCACTGCTGTCACGCTGACTATTTTAATAAAGTAGTTTTGTTATTAAACCATAGAACAGTCTAATGTTAAATAGTGTTAGATGGTATTAAGACTTCGTCACTGTGCATTTTTACTGATCTGATAACAAACACACCTAGTGTTAAAGCCCTCGAACATGCATTTAAACTAGACAGTGATCTGATTAAACCACAGAGTAGATCAAATTTATATGTTTTGCACAGATTCACAATATTGTTCAAAAGTTTGGGGTGATTTTCTTTAAATGCACACAATTTTTTTTATTTTTAAAGCGCACATATGCTGCATTTATTTAATCAAAAATATAGTAAAAACAGTAAAATGTTGAAATATTATTAAATTTATAATCTTTTTTTTCTTTCTTTTTTATAGATTTTAAAATGTAATTTATTTCTGTGAATGCTAAGCTGTATTTTCAGTGTCACATGATCCTTCAGAAATCATTTTAATATGCTGATTTGGTGCTCAAGAAACATTTCTTGTTATTTTCAATGTTGAAAACAGCTGATTAATATTTTTGTGTGCACAGGATTCTTTAATTAATAGAAAGTTCAGAAGAACAGAATTTATTTGAATATTTTGAAACATTATTGGCTAAACGTTACTGACCCCAAACTTTTGAACGGTATTGTATGTGGCCAAGTCTAAATGTAATCCATCTAAGTGCATGAAGTGATCAGGTGTAAGTACCCCCTCAGGGAACAAATGCACTGAATAACAATCAACCAACACGTCAAGTCCGGGCACACAACCACAGATGATGTTCTGGAAAAACTATGCAGCAAAAAGAAGACAAACCGTTTTACTGTCTGGTACGATACTCATAAAAGCAAGGAAGGGGTATTCTTAAATCAAGCCTCGAAGAGAACATAAACTCCTAAGTGGAAAGTCCCCTAGAGGAAGTGCTTTAGAAAATAAATGGATTTGAATGGAGCACAGGTAATACTGGGTTTATACTCTATAGATAGAGATGTAGAGAGCTCATGCTGTAATTGTCGAGTAGGATCAGACTGAGGTAATGACAATAATCTGGGCTCATGCAAGAGGATGTAGGAGGTTTCTCAGTTTCTTACATTTTCTTGTACTGTTACGTGACTTTATCACCATGACAAGTAATGTAAAAGCA
The DNA here is from genome assembly GCA_037101425.1 of Elopichthys bambusa. NCBI lineage: Eukaryota > Metazoa > Chordata > Actinopteri > Cypriniformes > Xenocyprididae > Elopichthys > Elopichthys bambusa. Next base: position 12,631,263 of record CM074444.1, read on the forward strand.
TAAGACATATAAAAGATTAAGAGTGCATTTCATGAAAAATGATCAAATCTGTTTAAGATGTACATGAAAATACAGGCAGACTAACTAACGCTCAAACTGCTGACTGTTTTACTGCTGCCTTTCATCTTTTGAGAACATCTGCAGCTTCCTACACATCCAATAAGACCAAAATAACCATTATGTTAAATACAGGGCAGCAGCCAGGTGATGATAAACACTCATAGAGCTTTCACTTTGACCATTTCCCTGAAGTCAGAGTTGGAAAAACCTTTTTCATTCTTCATGCAAGTCACATGTGAGAAAACACTATGCCAGATTAAAGGCAGGGTAAGCAATTTGTTTTATAAACACTTTTTGTTATACTGGTTAAAACTCACTTCACATCCTCAGAGCAATCAGTAATAAAAGTGGTCTAAATATTATAACATGTACATATATATTCTTTGGAAGTCACAGGACCAAAAAATGTTCGACAATGTACCTCCTACCTCCCAGTGATGTTCTACCCAGAGCTGTTCATGTACTCGGACTCGATTTTGCGGTTCTATGTCAACACTATCAACGCCAAAATGAATATGCAGCAGTCAAGTGGTACAACTAGAGCTCTGTAAGTTCTTTGTTTATTATTATTGTAATTATGTGCTTTGAAACATGAGGTAATTTAGCGCCAATCTCTCAACCTGTGACTCTTTGCAGACACTGCTATGTGCGTTGTGTTAATGGGCCCTATTTTAATGATCTAAGCGCATGGTCTAAAGCGCACGGCTCAAGTGCACTTAAGGCATGTGTGAATCCACTTTTGCTTGTTTTTGAGGACATGAAAAATGGTCAGCGTGCCTGGTACATGGTCTAAAGGGTTTTCCCTATTCTCTTAATGAGTAATGGGTGTGTTTTGGGCATAACGTGCAATGAACCAATCAGAGTCTCATCTCCCATTCCCTTTAAAAGCCAGTTGCGCTCGTGCCATGGCAGATTTGCTATTTACATGGTGGAATTTGCAAGCGGAAAAACTGAACACTTCTCTGGTGAGGAAATGGATCTACTTGTGCATGAGGTTAAAGTGCGTGAGCAGAAGACCATTGACTTTAGACCAGGTTTCAGTTGGTCAATGGTGCAGTCTATTTCAGTTGCTTCAAAATAGCAATGCGCCAACAATGTGCCTGAACACACCTCGTTTTCAGACCAGCACGCCCATGAGCGCACAAATGGGTGCAAATGCATTTGCTATTTAAACAACGTGGCACAGGATGTGAAAATGATAACTGCGTCAGGCTGAAACTAGCAAAAAAACTTGTCACGCCTGCCGCCGCATTGCGCCGGGTGTATTATAGGGCCCAGTGTGTTTTGGAGGAGGCGTGGAAGACAGGGCGTTATTTTATGCTTTCAAAGCTAGCTTGCTACTGCTAGCCTGTCCGAAATTGCCTACCCTACCTTTAAGTCTGGTAATAGACTGTGTCATACAATTGAGACCCTTTAAGCTCTTCTGATGATGAGCATTACAAAGAGAAAAACTGCAAATATTTCACGAATGGGCAATAGGTCCATAAATCAGCACTAGGCACCTCTAATCTGATCTGTCTGATTCACACTGGGGGTGTTGACAGGGCTGAATTCCTCTGTGATGTGCATAATTTTAAGCCTTTCTGGAAACATCAGCCAAACAGCAGGATGCCAAAATAGTTGGCTGTGTGAGTTTGTATGACTGTGTGTGTAGATTAAGGTTTCTTTGTGCATTTAAGGCACTTCTAATTTCTCAATAAGAATTGTGCAGGGATGTTTACAAATATAATGTATTAAAATTGGTCTCATGGTATCATTTATGCAGAATTTTTACTAATACATTATTAAAATCAAGAGTTGTATTTGTTAACGTTAGTTAATGCACTGTGAAGTAACATGAACAAACTATGAACGGCTGTATTTTTATTAACTAACATTAACAAAGATGAACAAATACAGTAACAAATCTACTCATGGTTAATTCATAAATGAACCTTATTGTAAAGTGTTACCACAAATTAGATAAGATGCTTGAATACACATGTAAGATTCAGACAGGTGAAACAATATTTTTGTGAGTTGGAAGAGTCTGAAAGAATGATTCAGTGATAGACACATTTTTAACAGTAAATTTATTGCCACCTAGTGGCGTAACAATGCAATCGATACAGTAATTTGAAGTCCAGTTACTTTCAGAAGGTAATTTATTATACATAAACATTAGCTTTTCTATCTGAGTAATAAACTTTTGTATACTTCTGTTATAACTGGAATAGGCCGATAGTACGTTTGAAAAGATTGTTTGTGAAGCTGTGTATATCTACACGTGACAACTTTCTTTAGATCAACGTCAGCGCGAACACAGATTTGAATGTCGCGATTTTATTTTTGTAAAAAGGTTTAATATACATGGGCGAATCATTGTTATTTAGGAAATAGATCATGTGGGTGATGAAATCGAGAACGCGATCTTTTAAAGATTAATCGTGCAGCTTTGGGCACCTCTCTCTCTCTCTCTCTCTCTCTCTCTGCATTGAAATCTGACGTATATGAGTAGCGCGAGGTCTTTTTTGAGATGTCTCTATTAAAGGATACGTTCCCTGCACTTCGCCCACCCATCACACCAGAAAACCAATATCACATTTGCAATCGTGTGTATATTTGGATTTGCATTCTCGCTCGTATAGTATCAACATTAAAAACAAGAACTCACAAAAGGTATGTTTTTGTATCAAGAGTTTGAATCTATGCACCTTTTGTGCCAGGCTATTTGTTCAAGTGCTAAATCTACAGGTACATTGTCGAGAACGGCAGTAATGTAGCGCGATTTGCTCAGGCAGCAGACTCTGAACGCAATCTGTGCACCCATGTGCAAGCTGCTTATGTGGAAATGGACGCTGTCAGATTTGACCGCAAAAGATGTGGTATTTTGATTAAATGTATTTATGTATTCATGCATTTATGGGATTGTGCCTGTTAGAAAATATATGGTCGGTTTTAATGTTATTTTAAGGTGAGGAAGAATCAAGTGAACGGCAACATTCGGCATTTTGTTCGCGTACCCCCTCTGTCACCTCACGTACCCCCAGCAGGGGCGAAGCCAGGGGGTGGCCAGCCCGCTCACCCCGCTTTATTAAGGAATTAATATATTATGACACATTTAATTAATAACAATTCATATATTACTTAATCTATTAATATAGACTCTTTATTAGTTGCAGATGCAGTAATCATTAATTAATGGTTTAGTTCTTCATGAGTCATACATTAACACATGATTATCTGTGCATTAGTTAAGCATGAATTAATGCATATTAGTGCATATTATTGTAAAGTGTTGCCGATATTTTATATACTGCAACTGTTTATGCCCCGCAGTATTAAATAAACCATCTTAAATGTATGTTTAAGCACAAATGGTGACTATACTATATAATTTACTATGCAAGCATTACTTTATTATGGTTTAAGACCGCTGTTGAATGTATTATGTTCTCCTCTCTTCCTCTCTCTCCAACACCTGCTCTGTTCTTTCACATCCTTTGGCAGCTGCACAGAAAGATGCGCATGTCTTATCAGTCAATGAAACCTATCACATGTGTGAAATACAGCTATGGTCCCAAGGAACATTTGACCTAAATAACTGACATGCTGATTTCGAGTCTCATTTCGAGGGTATTATAGCTGGAATAGAACAATACATTATTTGAAGGATAGAATATCTATAGTTTTTTTTTTTTTTTTTTAATGCCAATGACCCCAAATGTAAGAGACTCCATTCTTACAATATAAAGGTAGCTGAATATTTGAATGTATTCAGACCCATTTGTGATGTAAGAAACAGCAAGCATTCTATTATAAATACAACATGTTTGTAAGATTACAAAATGACAGGCTTTTATTTGGCAAAAATATATTTAAATAATATGTGGAACATTTTTATTTTGTATCAATAGGGTGTCTTTTTTTCTTTCCAGTAGAGCAATGTCAAATTAAAAATCAACTGACTCTATTGCAAAGAACAGAAAAACTTATAAATGTAGGGGTACTCAGTGAAGCTCAAAAGATCTACTGCACAATGAAGTTCATGATTTTATTTTTCACCACCAGAGAGAGCTGGCACAATGCACAGCAGCTATAATGTAGGTCTATATTGGACAGTTAAATTATATATATAAAAAAAATCTTTGCATCATCTTACATCATTTATTTTTTGCTTTCTGACTGTTTTTTTTTTTTAATGTATGTGTGTGTGTCATTGCCTGTCAAAGCAAATTGCCTCAAAATGAAGAGCACCAGGATTTATTTATTTATTTACTTTCAATCGTTCCAGAATTTATATATATATATATATATATATATATATATATACACACAACCCAGATGAAAAACTTAGAAAAATAAAAATATATGCTGTTAGTTTAAAGGAAGGAATGCTAAATCAGCTTGCCATAATACGCCACAACAAGTCATTCCTTCTGAATACATGCCGATCTGTCCCCGCTTGCCTTTGTGTGACAGTGCGTGCGACCAATCAGAGAACTCCGAACGAATTCCATCGTAAAGTTCAGCCAATAGCGTGAGAGCGGGGCGTGATTTCCCTCTCAAGGCTCCGCGAGGCATGAAGTTTATTCAGAGTGCGAGCTGCTCAGGGAGAATGATGTACCTTTGCGCGGATGCGAATGGGAGATTTTTCTGTTGTGCGCTTTAACTTTTAACACTTTATCATCTTGCCACGGATTGTGCCGAACGCGAAGTAGTAATTTTCTAGCACACATTACAAATGGCTTGGAGTATAACAGAGCAGCGACAACGTAGAGCGTGTCATGTGCACTTGTTTCTCTTTATATTGACTTTGATTCGCGATGCATCTACACAGGGATTTGAGAGTTTGGGATTAACCTACGGTTTAAGATCTGAACTTTCAGAGGATGCTATTCTTGTTGCCAATAATGGAATACGGGTTCCCTTCGGCAGATCTGTTTATATTGATCCAATCAATGATCTGGTTATCCAAGTTCAGCCGGGAGACAAGTGCACCATAACAGTTCTGGATAATGACCCACTGTCACAGAGACCGGGACAGATGTCCCCGAAAAAGTTTCCTTGTGAATTTGGTCCCAATGATGTAAAGTACTCGCATTTCGGATCCAGGAGCCCCTCAAAAGACAGAGTAAGACTTCAACTCAGATATGATACTCAGACTGATACAGTCATCATTCCCTTTATGATGGAAGTGGAGGTGATTTTCACTCAGCTTGAGATTCTCACCAAACACATGCCTGTAGTTGTAGAGAAACTGCTTGGAATGAGTAATCCTATTGATAAGAAAATCCTGGAGTTTACTTATGATAGAAATGCTCATTTGTGTAAAGTTACATCTCTGGTCAGTGGCAGCTCGTTACCCAGGTATGGAAAGCTGGTTGATAATGGAAAATTAGGGAAAACGGTGAACTGTGATGAATTTGTCAGAATGGACATTCGCTATCAGCACACTTTTGCACATCGTTCTCCAAACCGAGATTATATTCCCATGTATTTAGAGTTACAAGACAAAGAAGCGAATGTACTGAAGCAAGAGTTTTTCCAAATCGTGGTGCTTATAAAAGAGGGTGAGGAAAACACAGCACCTAAACCGAGTTTTGTAGCAATGATGATGATGGAAGTCGACCAGTTCGTAATGACTGCTGTAACCCACGACATGCTTGCCGCTGAGGATGTGGAATCTAATCCTGATGATTTAATCTTTAATATCACTTCCCCGCTTTCCTTTGAGGAGGGCTACATTGTAAGCACAGATGACAGGAATTTGCCCATCACATCTTTTTATCAAGCAGACCTGAAAGATCTTAAAATAGCCTACAAACCTCCTTCTGTAGATTCAGATGCGGAGAGAATTTTCCAAATAGAATTTGAAGTTGTAGACACTGAGGGGGCTATATCAGACCCTTTTGCTTTCATGATAGTGGTTAAGCCCATGAACACACTAGCACCGGTTGTGACCCGTAACACTGGCCAACTGCTTTATGAGGGTCAGTCCAGGCCGCTGTCCAGCTCACAAAACCTACAAATTAGTGACGAGGACAATTTAGACAACGTCCAAATCACAGTTATTAATGGGCTCCGCCACGGAGAACTCACAGTTCTGGGGTCCAGGCGAAAATTTTTCACCCCAGCAGATCTTGATGTAGGTAGCGTCATTTACCAGCATGATGGCAGCGATACGTACAGCGATAATATCATTTTTAGAATGACAGATGGCAAAAATGAAGTTGAGTTTCTATTTCCCATTACAGTGGTGCCAACTGATGATGAACCTCCCATAATCAATGCCAACACAGGTTTAGTTTTGTTCAAAAACCAAATGATACCCATTTCTCCATTAATGCTTAGTGCGGCAGATATAGACTCTGAGGATTCAACTATCAAATTCATCATAGTGCCTCCCTACTCTAATATCGGGGAAGTGATACTTCGTCAATCAGATGCACCAGAGGATCCATCCACATGGAAGTTCAATGCTGAGGACGAGATGTATGAGAAAGTAGTGACCGAATGGTTCCAACATGACATCACAGAAGGCAAGCTGTTTTACAGACATATCGGACCGCATAATACAAAAACCATCATGGACCAGTTTGTTTTCCGTGTACAAGATGACAATGACCCACCGAACCAATCAGGTGAGAACTCTTTCATCATCAAAGTTCTCCCCATTGATGATATCCCCCCAGAGTTGTACCCCGGGACCACTCTGCAAGTGACCGTTCATGAGTACCAGCTCACCTATTTTCGAAAGAAATTCTTGCGCTACACAGATTTGGACTCAGAAGACAGGGACCTGAAGTACACAATTACCCAGCCACCCACTGACACAGATGAGAACAGCCCTGGCATTCTGGGAAGCATCGTTCTAACTGAGAGTCCAAACTCAGAGGTCACCGAGTTCACTCAGGCACAGATAAACCATCACAAGATAGCCTACAAGCCTCCTGATCTAGAGCTTGGAATAACTCCACATGTGGTGCAGTTCCATTACAAAGTCGAGGACATGGCGGGAAACAGTGCCAATGGAGTTTTCACTATATTTTTACAGCCTGTTGACAATAAGCCTCCTCAGATCACCAACACAGGCTTTACCCTGCAAGAACGAGGGGTGCATGTCATCACACGTGCTGAGCTGGACACCACAGATGCAGACACGGACAGCTCACAGATACTGTTTACAATCACCCAGCCTCCAAAGCACGGTCAGGTTAAGTACACATTTACTGATATGACTAAAGGGAATTCATTCAATTTGGACGATATATCTAATGGCAGAATATCTTACATTCATAATGGTGATGAGTCAACCAGTGATTTCTTCCAGCTTGATGTCAGTGACGGCGTCCATGTTGTCACAATCACAGTCAGGATCAATGTGAAGCCTATTGATGATGAAGCACCAACCATCAGTCTTCCAGAGGGCACTATCGGTTCTTACATAGATGTTTTGGAGAACGGAGCGACTGAGATCACCACCAACGTCATTCAGGGTCGAGACGAAGACACTGATGATCTCAGGTTGACCTTTATCGTGGAGGATCCACCAGTGTTTGGTGAAATATTAGTGAATGGCGTACCTTCCAATAGGTTTACTCAAGCAGACATCATTAGTGGATTGGTAGTGTATGCACATAGTGCTGGAGAAATTGGCCTGACAACAAAACACGACTTCTTTAATCTGACGCTCACTGATATGTCTGATGAATGGACAGTTGGGGGAAATAAAATCAAAGGGGTTTGTGTGCAGGTCACCATTCTGCCGTTGGATAGTCAGGCCCCTGAGGTCTTCGTGGGCCCCCAATTCATTGTCGTGGAGGGCGAGAAAAACGTTATCGAAATTTCGCATATAAGTGCTAATGACATTGACACCCCTAATGATGACCTTCTTTGCACAATTATTGTACAGCCCACCTCAGGATATGTAGAAAACATCTCCCCTGCACCAGGCTCTGAGAAATCCAGATCAGGTATTGCAATTAGTGCTTTCACCATCAAAGACATTCGGGAAAACCACATTTATTATGTGCAAAGTATTCATAAAGGCGTCGAGCCAGTTGAGGACAGGTTTACTTTCAGGTGTTCAGATGGGATAAATTTTTCAGAGAGACACTTTTTTCCAATCGTGATAATCCCATCCAATGACGAAAAGCCAGAGATCCATATGAGAGAGTTTGTTGTGATGGAAGGCATGAACATTGTGATTGACACTCCAATATTAAATGGCGCTGATGCTGATGTTCCAGCGGATGAGCTCACATTTATTATTTCAAAACCCCCGAAACATGGATATATCCTCAACCAGTTAACCTCAGGCACTATTCCTGTCACAAACTTTACTCTTGATCAGATACGAGAGGCTTCAAGTATTGTCTACGAGCATGATGATTCAGAAAACACAGAGGATAGTTTTGAAGTTCTTCTTACTGATGGCAAATTCAAAGTGGAGAAAACCGTCATGATTATGGTAATTTTGGTTGACGATGAAACGCCAAGGATGGCGATTAATGATGGCCTTGAAATAGAGATAGGAGAGGTGAAAATAATCAACAATAAAGTTTTAAAAGCGACTGATCTGGATACAGAAGACAGCATTCTGACCTACATCATCCGCTATGGTCCAAATCAAGGGTTTTTACAAAAGCGAACACCATTCGGAACACTAGAAAACATAACTGTTGGAATGAACTTCACACAAAATGAGGTTGACCAAGATATAATCATGTACATTCACAATGGACAAGAGGGAGTTCGTGACCTTATCAAATTTGATGTTACCGATGGCATTAACCCCTTGATTGACAGATACTTCTATATAACTGTGGGTGGAATAGACATGGTGTTCCCTGATGTGATTAGCAAAGGTGTTTCTCTGAAAGAAGGAGGAAGGGTGACTCTAACCACAGACCTGCTCAGCACCAGTGATCATAACAGCCCCGATGAGCATTTGGTGTTCACCATCACTCGTGCCCCTATACGAGGACACTTAGAGTGCACTGATACACCAGGGATGCCCATTAGTTCGTTCACTCAGCTTCAACTAGCTGGGAATAAAATATACTACATCCACACTGCTGATGACGAGGTGAAGATGGACAGCTTTGAGTTTGAGGTGACTGATGGTTACAACCCTGTGTTCCGCACCTTTCGTGTGTCCATTACGGATGTGGACAACAAAAAGCCTGTGGTCACCATTCACGGACTGGTTGTTAATGAAGGCGAAAATAAGTTAATCACTCCTTTTGAGCTGACGGTGGAGGATCGTGATACAGTCGACCAGCTTTTAAAGTTCACAATCACCCAGGTGCCTGTACATGGCAAGTTGCTGTTTAACAACACCCGACCTGTCACTTCCTTCACCAAGCAGGACCTAAATGAAAACATGATCCGCTACAAGCACGATGGAACTGAGTCTCGTTCCGACAGCTTCTCATTTACTGTCACCGACGGAACTCACACAGACTTTTACGTGTTCCCTGACACAGTTTATGCAACTCGCAAACCCCAGATGATGAAAATCACAATTTTTTCGGTGGACAACGGAGTTCCGCAGGTTGTGACTAATAAGGGTGGTACAACATTAAGAATTCTCCCTAATGGTCACCTTGGATTCCTAATCACTAGTAAAGCATTAAAGGCAGAGGACAGAGACAGCCCTCAAGGAGCAGTGACGTTTAAAATTACTGTGGGTGCTGAACATGGCTATCTCATTAACTTGGGAAAAGGCAATGCCACTATCACCACATTCACCCAAGGTAAGTTTTGTGATGCTTATTTAATGCAGTATAGGTTATATTAATTTAAAATATTTATGAATTAATATTAACTGTAGATTAATGCTTAATGCATTAGAGTTGAATGTGAGAGAATACTGAATTAACATAAATGTGAGAATACTATATTAAAGGGAAAAAAATGAAAATGCTGTGAACATTTATTTACATGTACCCTCATGTTGTTCCAGACCTGAAAGACTTTCTTTCTTCCATGCAACACAAAAGGTGATATTTTTGAACAGTACCTTGGCTGCTCATTTCTATATAATAAAAGTGAATCTGGGTCTGTCAACCCCTTTTTGAAAAAAAGAAAAAAAAAAAGAAGAAGAGAAAAGCATACTAAAAATATGCTTAAACTAGCCAAAATTGTTTTGGCCAATGAAAAATGGCCAAAACCCCTCTAAAACCACCAGCTTAGGTTGGTTTAAGTTTTTTTTTTTTTAGCCAGGGAGTTTACACAAAGGCACAATAAAATTATCATACAAAATAGCAGGAGCAGACTTAAATTTAAAGGGTTAATTCACCCAAAAAAAGCTACTAAAAACATATTTAAAGCAGTTCATGTGACTACAGTGGTTCAACCTTAATGTTATAAAGCAACAAGAATCTGTGTGATTTCAAAATTCGGATTCGGAGCGCCAACGTCACATGATTTCAGCAGTTTGGCAGTTTGACATTGACAGTAACTGTTTTAAATATGTTTTTAGTACATTTCTGGGCACTGAAAGTGTAAATTAACTTGCTGGCTATAGAGGCCTCACTGAGCCATCGGATTTCATCAAAAATATCTTAATTTGTGTTCTGAAGATGAACGAAGGTCTTACGGGTGTAGAACGACTTGAGGGTGAGTAATAAATTACGTTATTTTCATTTTTGGGTGAACTAACCCTTTAAGCAGTTTGTCCCCCAAAAATAAAACCTTACTTTGTGAGGTGCTTTGGATTGTTTCATGACCAAACAACATTGACTTCAATGGTTTGAGTTTGATTTGAGATCAGCTAACAATGCAGAGGATTTTTAGTGGGAAAGTATGTTTATCACACAGCTAAAATACAGTATGGTTTCCTAGGTTAGACCCCTTTTATGATGCTTTTTCCATTTTGGAGCTTGACAGCACCAAGTGTCTTTCATTTTTATTAAATGGAGAAGAGCAGCCTGGATAGGAGGGTCAATAAATGATGACAGTTTTTCTTTTTGGGTGAACTATTATACAGTATCCTGTCTTACAATGTTCTGAGAAGTGTTATGAGGAATGATTTGTCCTGAAAATCTGGAAAAGTGCACACATTGCCACAATGGCGTCAGTATTCTTTGTAAGATGTTTTTGACATCGATTAGGACCAGTAATTAAGTCTTTTTCTTTCACCAATAGATAGTACAAAGCAAACAGTTGTGATTGTGTTACACGAGTCATAGAGTTACAATAAAGGGCTTTTTGAGCTTTCAGGCATATCAGGAAAGCCTAAGTATAGTTGTACAAAGTTGTAAATGTCAGAACTAGCAGGGGACATGCTCAACTTGCCACTGTGCTTCCCAGTTCTAAATAAGCTCCTTTTTGAGGATTCTCTTTGAATATTTCAAGGGAATTTAGCACAGTTGGGGGTGGGAGGGAGGGGGTGTTGGTGTAGGCTACTGACAGTAAATAAAGTTGCTGCTCCCTTGTGGGCATTTGAAAATGATGGGTTTACATTTTTATGAGCTGGCCGCTTTGAAGAGAAATGTTTTGACATCAAATATTGAAGATAGGCTAGTGCTGCGGATGTAACACCCTCTCAGAGAAAACACATACATGAAATGCACTCTAAAGTTTGAGCACAAGAGAGGGTGATGGAGAAATTAATAGATGGGTGCCAGCTGGAGACCTGCTGCTCTTTGTGGCTCTTTTCAGTCAGAAGGGAATTGATGTACCGTGGCTTTTTTGCCTTGTATTTTTTTTCACTCTAAATTAAACACTTGCCCAGCTGACGAATCTCAGACATAATGCAGTCTGGTGCCTACAACCCTCTGTGCAGGAGCAGATGGGCAGATTGGTTCATATAGACCCTTTTCACCTTTTTAAAGTCTATTCTTTGACACATGGGTTGTTGGCTGTTGAATAATAGTTCCTGTGGAGTTCACATCAAGTGCACCATTTGGGATGCCTACACTTTTAGGAAAAATGTGCAAAAATTTTACATTTAGGACTTATCATTTGTGCCTTTTCTCCCCCTAAAAGGTGTGCATTAGTACCTTGGCAGTACATAATAGTACATTAAGACAGGAGTTTTCAAATTGGGGTCCAGAGACCTGCAAAGGCTTGCTAGGAAAATATGAAAAAATTTGCATTGAGCCAATATTTATTGTGAAATGTGATATACAAATACAATGTAACTATTTAAATTATATTATTGGCTTTAGTACAATAATAACAAATGCAATTATTTAATTTATACATTACAGCTGCGTTTATATTTTTGGGACTTTTTCTCATGGGGATCATATTTGGGGGTCCTTGGCATTAAAAACGTTTTAAAAAAAACTGCCTTAATCTACTAATATCTACTAATAATATTTCTCTACTAATATCTTTTAGGTGTAGAAAAGATACTTAAAGGTATAGTTCACCCAAAAATGAAAATTCTGTCATCATTTACTCACCCTCAAGTTGTTCCAAACCTGTATGAATTTCTTTCTTCTGCTGAACTCAAAAGAAGATATTTTGAAGAATGTCGGAAACCAAACAGGCCCAGGGCCCCACTGACCTCCATAGTATGAAAAAAAATTAAATTAAAAATAAAAATACTATGGAAGTCAATGTGACCCATCAACTGTTTGGTTACTGATATTCTTCAAAATATCTTCTTTTGTGTTCAGCAGAAGAAAGAAATTCGGGTTTCAAACAGCATGAAGGTGAATGTGATATTGGATAATGCTACTGGAATAGATTCTGAAAAATGTTTGAAATGCAAGGCAAGGCAAGGCAAGGCAAATTTATTTATATAGCACATTTCATACACAATGGTAATTCAAAGTGCTTTACAGATGAATAATAAATGCATAATAAAATAGATCTTGATCTATATAGTATCTATATAAAGCAATATATTAAGCTAAGTTGCATCACAACTTAGCTTAATATAGTTTTAAAAAGTTACTTATCTGTCTGAATGTTTCCTTCTTCAGCCGACATTGATGACATGCATATATGCTATGTGCTTCGAGATGGAGACAATGCCACAAGCGACATGTTCCACTTTTTCATTGAAGACAATGGTAAGCCATTTCAACCTCTATTTATTATTTTGGCCTCAGGATGTTTTAAATATGACTGGTTGGATTACAGAAGTGTGCATTCCTATCCACATCATCCTTCATCTCTTTGTGTGCTTGACAAGTGCTTGTGAAGGTGTGACTGTTCAAGAGCAATAACTAGAGTTAGTTCTGTCTGAAATGTCTTTTGATTGACACCTTGGCATATTGGGCTGGAAAACTTTAATACAGCTTTGGTTGGGTTTTAATCATTTTATTGAAAAACATTTTTCAGTCCCAGACTTTCACTCATGGGTTGAATGAAACTGTCCAATTATAAACCTACCAAGTGCATCCAGTGTGGTAGAAGTCCCAGAATGCAATTAAGGACCTATTGCTTGACTGCCAAGTAAAATTAGAGCTGATATGTTAGAAACAAGTGTTCTACTTTGAAGATCACTTATGTGATGAAAGCTTTCGTTTATATTTAGCCACTATAATATCATTTGAGAAGGATGACTGTCTGTCTTAATGACTGTCGTTGTCGGGCTAATTAGGTGATGCTGAGTAAGTTTTATGATAGTTTTGTTTGAAACTCTGATTGATTAGTTACCTTCATTATTTGATTTTCTTGTCAATTTACAGTCCTACTTGTGTTCCTTTATTAGTTTTTGTAATCACAGCCCACTTGAAAACATTAAAGGCTTCCGCTTTTACATATGCAAATGCCAATTGCTTGTTTTAGTGGGCTTTTGAGGATGCTTTACGTTTCGAGACCCTCCTGACAGCATGTTTATTGCTCTCTTTCACCATGGCTATAAAGAAATATGCTGTATTTTATGGCACAATTTTTCTTTTTCCCATGAATATGAAGAAATGCTCTCACCTCCCACTCTTAATCCCAATCTTCTGTAGCCACAGTGGAATCAGCTGGCGAAAACATTTTGCATGGTTCTGTATGGGAAATGTAGATGTATAAATTTTTAACGAGGATGAGAGAAGACTAAAACAAAGTGTTTCGCATGGTTTACTTCAGATCTGCAGTATGAGTTTGAACTCTTCCTGAGTAGGTTAATTTTTTAATCTTTTGCTTTGTATCATAAAAGCAAAAAGCATAAAAGACTGACTTATTTTTTTATGTATTTGACATTCTCTGCTGTTTTTCTGTGTGCATGCTAATTAGATTATTCATTTGCTGAGTCAATTGACTGGCACAAAGAGCCTGTGTCTAACAGAAGTTGGCACGAGATGTGTGTGTCTTCTGAAGTCTGGCAATTATACAATGGGATTCTGCAGAATGTTGTCATACACTCTGTTCAGAAAGGGCTCAAGATGCCCTCATTGTGTCTTATGGCTGTTTGTTTTCTAAATGAAGTTTTCCCCTTTCATTTTACTGCTTGTCAAAAGGTATTAAAAGGAATTTTGTGCTTCTTCAGTAATAAGCACTGTGCCCAGTGGACTTTACAAACTATACAAACTCTGAAACATAATCTCATCTCAACAGTGTATATTCACCAATTACTAGAGAATTTTGTAATTTTCTGAAACATCATGATCATTTCCACTGCATCACAATTATGTATTTTGTTCAAGTTCAATTTTGTGGTGCAAATGATGTTGATGGAATGACTCATTTGTCTCCCTAAGGATAAAGGTAGGGTAGGCAATTTCAGATAGGCTAGCAATAACACCCTCCCATCAGAGCACTCTCCAAAGTCACGCCTCCTCCAAAACGCATGAACGCGCACAGCCAGAGCAGAGTCTGCAAAGCGTCACAAGAGACAACGTTAAATTACCTCATGTCTCAAAGCACATACCATTACAGTAATAATGGCTGCTGTTTGTTTGTGGCACTCGGTGACTATCTGTCTACAACTCTACATCACCTCATGGAACACGCTGATGACGTATGATATCTGCGCAAGGATTTTTTGTGTATATATACTGTATATACTGTATGCTAAGTGTATCCTAAATACACCTAATAATATTTCTTTAATCAAAAATACAGTAATATTTTGAAATATTGTTGCAATTTAAAATAATTGTTTTCTATTTTAACAAGTAATTTATTCCTGTGATGCAAAGCTGAATTTTCAGCATCATTACTGCAGTCTTCAGTGTCACATGATCCTTCAGAAATCATTCTAATATGCTAATTTGGTGCTTAAGAAATATTTATTATTATTTTTATTAGTGTTAAAAACAGTTGTGCTGCTTAATATTTTATGGAAACTAATACATTTTTTTTCTGGATTCTTTAAATAGAAAGTTTAAATGAGCAGCATTTATTTGAAATGGATATTTTTTAACATAAATATGTTAAATGTATTCAAATTAAAATCACTTTTAATCAATTTAATCCATCCTTGCTCAACAAAAGACTTAATTTCTTAAAAAAAAAAATCTTACTGACCCCAAACTTTTGAACAGTAGTGTACGTACATAACAGTGGGTTTATGTATTAGTATCAATACATACATTTACATAGTTTATGTAAGTAGTATCAAAAGTGATTTTTCTTGATTTCTCTTTAGTTCCCTCCCATATATTAAATGTTGTCTCCTTAAACACATAAACTAACTCTTAAAACTTTTAGTGGCAAAATTGAGGGACATGCGTTGTGCAACTCCCTGTAATGGTTTACACCTCCTTAAATGGACAGAATTTGTCCTCACCCTCATGAAACGTTTGTGAAATGGACTTGATAAGATCTAGAGGCCCTCCTGGACCCTCGTGCAGTTCAAGTATGCCTTAACATTTGCTTACTCGTGAGTTACTCATGTTCCTCCCCATGAGAGAGTGCCTTACATGTTTAAAATTGTGCCCAGCAGGTGAACCGATGACATGCTGAGGGCTTCAAATCTCCAGGCCAGGACTTTGCTTTAATGTGCTCACCTTTTCTTGCATATAGCGGATATTGTTACTTTAATCATATTGGACTTTTTTTCATTAACCATTCATTAGTCTTGGTCATTAGCTGCATCCCAATTCCCTACTCATTTGACTCATTTTGAGGCTTTTTTTTCATACTGTGTAGCAGTCAAGGTACACATATTCAGATGCAGGAATTGTGATTAGATATTCAACCTGACCCGGGGTTAGCTTTTAGAATTTAATTTGTGAATTGTGTGCTTATGAAACTCTAATACTGGATCATTGATAGCGAGGCCGCCAGGCTGCTGATGTTATTTGTAGGCATGAGAGCCACTGTGGCAGCCACACTAAATTCCCCAGGTACCCCCTGCGGCTGTTTCAGTGGCTGTGTATCAGGCAGCCACACTGGATTGTGAGTGCTCAGATACAGCTGTATCCTGTCATGTTCCAGCAGCCAAAATCACTCTGCAGGTTGTGCTTGTATAGTAAGAGAAAAAATGGAGATGAATCCAAAGGACTGTTTATTCTAATGCAACATAAGGTGAGTGAGCTGCGGTACAGCTCATACAGGTTGTAAAATAGGGCATTTTTGTTGCTTATAGAGATTGTGTTGGGTTTATATAGGGTTTATTTAGGCTAAGCTGAATAAAGTCGAGAAAATGCTACTAGATGTGTGGTCAGATTAAGCAGTTTGTTTTATAAGGTATTGCTGTGTTTAAAAGTGTATCTGTCATCTCAGATAAATATATTTTAATCTCAGTCTTGAGCTATTGGGAAATTTAGCCAGTCGTAGTGGGAAAAAAAACCCATCAGTATTCTCAGTCAACAAGTTTGAGGGCTTGCTTTCAGAATCATAATCAGATTTTATGTCTATTAGCAAAATAAGTTGCACATATAGGGAATTTGGCTTAAGAGAACACTTTAAAACACGCCATATCAAATACTCATGATATGACATTATGTATAGGTGTATATACAATACATATGGGGTGTATACAGTAAGTAAATATATCCAGTAAATGCAATGCATTATACAGCACATGCATGCAGCCAAGTCTGTTATTCATCGAGTGAACTGAATGAAATGTCTTTCTTATTGAATCATATACAGAGTATTTACATGCGTAAATCCAGTGTTATTAGTACTAGCATTTGCTTTAAGTATAATTTTATTTTAATTGTTGTCAAAATGAATTTGTTTTGCCAATAACCTTTTGCCCTTCTCCTTCTCTAATGGAGGCCAAATTACATCTAGTGTAAGTAATTAATTAGCACAATTTTATGAGAGGTGTTGAAATTGCCCTTCAAAATGATGCTGTTATTTGGCAGCAGATTATTCAGTTTAGTTGTCTCTTTGGCTCATGTTCCCACTGATTAATATAATTGGTCTCCCAAAGGATTATTAAGTTTGCAAACTTTGACACAAATATCAGCAGGTGGTTACTCGAGGATCCAAAGCTGATGACTGTTTTTGGATGATTCCAGTTTTCTTAGTATTTGGGGAAGTGGTTACATTGCCAAAAATATGCCAGAAATTGTACGCTAGAAGATGAAGATGCCAGTAGATATTATGCTTTAGATGAAGAAACAGACACACTGAAAAAAAAAAAAAAAAAAAAATACAACAAAATATGGTTTCATAGCCTAGATGTTTTGTGTAATTTCGAATATAATATAAATGTGTTTGAATTGGGTGGTAACATGCAGTTAAATACTTTTTTTAGTGTTGCCATTGTATTGTTTATATTCTAATTGCTGGTGTGATGATTTGCTGATTCCTTGTACAGATCGGTCAAAGAACTGATGAGAGTCTTGTAGCACCATAATTTATTTTAAAGGTAGTGTAGGCATTTTTATATATATATAATATATAAAAACATTTTGTTGTACTGGTTGAAACTCTCTTCACATCCTGAGGGCAATCAATAACAGAAGTAGTTTAAATATTTAAAAAAATGTACATATATCTTCTGTGGAAGTCTCAGGACCAAAAAATGTTCGTCCAATACAATGTCCTACCTGCCTGTCAGCATACACTATATTGCCAAAAGTATTGGGACACCCCTCCAAATCATTGAATTCAGGTGTTCCAATCACTTCCATGGCCACAGGTGTATAAAATCAAGCACCTAGGCATGCAGACTGCTTCTACAAACATTTGTGAAAGAATGGGTCGCTCTCTGGAGCTCAGTGAATTCAAGCATGGTACTGTGTTAGGTTGCCAACTGTGCAATAAGTCCATTCATGAAATTTACCCACTACTAAATATTCCATGATCAACTGTTAGTGGTATTATAACAAAGTGGAAGCAATTGGGAACAACAGCAACTCAGCCACGAAGTGGTAGGCCACGTAAAATCACAGAGCGGGGTCAGCACATGCCACCTCCAAACTTCGTGTGGCCTTCAGATTAGCTCCATATTAAACCCTACGGATTAAGAAAGGGATGCCATTAAAGTTCATGTGCACGTAAAGGTGGGCGTCCCAAAACTTTTGGCAGTATAGTGTATGTACAGTATTTCCATATCTCTGCGCACCGTGCTCACGCACATTACATGTCATCAGAGCATCCGTATGGCTATGCAGAGTTGTAGACAGATAGCCACCGATACGCTAATGGGTTCATAAAATACAGCATTTTCGTACAAAATTCAAAATGGCCGATATGGGAAAATCGGTTATCATTCGACTCGGCATGACGCCCGAATCTAACGTAAGATTTAGGATTTTTAGACAAAACCATCAGAAGTTATTTATAAGCAAAAATAGCCATTATTGTATCTCCAGACCAGTAGGTGGCTCTGCGCCGAAACATTGCATGTTTCCTCAGGTCATGCTTGTGATGACATGTTGCAAGTTTGGTCTAAATACGATAAAGCGTAGCGGAGATACAGCCTTATGTTTATTTTCACAAGCGCTACGTAAAATTTGTATGTGCGTTTTGCGAAAACGGTTCGATTTGAATTCCATAACTTTTTGTCAGCATGGTCTGAAGATGATCTGGTTCAGTTTTCATGTAAATTGAAGCAATGGCCTAGGAGGAGTTCGAAGAAGTAGAAATTTAAAATGGCGGAAAATGTTTCTGTTCCGTTTTCATAACGGAAAATTACGGTTTTATGGTTCATGTCATAACCATAATTACTAGATGGCAACTGGTGACATTCTACCCAGAGCTGTTCATGTCCTCAGACATGAATCAACGGCGAAATGGAGCTGCAGCAGTCAGGTGGTACAAGTAAAAGCTCTGTAAGTTGTTTACGTTTATTATTATTTTAATGTCATATGCTTTGAGACATGAGGTAATTTAACGTTGTCTCTTGTGACACTTTGCAGACTCTGCGCGTTCATGTTTTTTAGAGAAGCCGTGGCTTTGGAGACGCTCTGAAGGGACGGTGGGATCTTATGCTTTCAAAGCTAGCTTACTACTGCTAGCCTGTCCGAAATTGCCTACCCTACCTTACCTTTAACTACAGAAATACTATCTCACAGCCCTCAATGCAGAAAAAATAGAACAAAGATCATTGTGACTACTAGGTGGTTCTGATTTGATCAAAAATACTTGGCTTAAAAAGTTTGAGAAGCACTGTTCTGCCTTTTTCAGTTCCCTCAGTGTTATTTAATACAGTTTTAGACTGAACACTGCTCAACAATAAACAAATGAATATTACTTGTCATGCTGTCAAATAGACGCTGAAATGGCAGTTACCTTAAGGCACCTCATGAAAATTCTCAGCAAAGTTTTATAAAATGTTTGTCCCACACTTCACAAACACAATCTAGTGGCTAATTTAACATTCTTGATGTAGACTACAAAGGCCTGGTTTCCTCATTTTTGATAAATAATACTCTGTTTATCAGGTACGACATTCTTTACCACTTTTTTTTTTTGCATTCGTTTGAATGAAGGAAGCTGCTAGACTTGAAAAATGGTATAAAGGAAGGATAAACTCTGGAATAGGAGACGAAAGTGGCAATAATTGTTATTTGTTAGACCTGTCAGGTTGCTGAATGGAGATTAACAGAGAGTGGATACTTGTGCTTTTCTTTGGCTGAACCCAGCAAACTCTCTCACCTTTCTCCCTAAAGATTCCCCTCGGCAGTGGTCAAGCTACAGAGACTGTGTGGATAAAGATACGTAGATGGACATGGAGGCCTAGAGGCTGCTTTTTGGCATGTTTGTTCACTTAATTGTTCTGTGTAGCCACCCTAACCCCTCCCTTTCATTTTCGCCTCTGATTCTTTTCCTCTGCCTCAGTAAATTGAGCTTACCTGAGCACACACACAAGTTCTAGCACTGCCTGTGGGTTGTTTGTGGAGCTTTAGAGAAGCTGTCTGCCTCCAACCTCTAATCCACTTAGTCAGTCAGCGGAGGAGACGTCCCCACTGACAGATTCCCGCCTGCACCTTGCTCTTTGTTTTCAATTCCTGCCTTTTCTTTCTCTCTCTCTCTCCCTCTCCTTCTCCCTCTCTCACTTTACCGACTTGTTTGTCTCTGTGCTTGCACCTGTTTTTTGTTTTTTTTGGCCAGTTCTTAATGAAGTTGTGTCTGTTCACTCTCTAAATTTGTGCTATTTTAAATGTGAGCAGTCAGTGATGATGTTTTATTCATTATTTTCTTTTCATGGCATGATGTTTTTCAAGACAAAAAAAAAGTATAGATTCCAATCCAACAATGCAACAAGTTTGCATGCGTGCTTCCTCAACTGTTTTATTACTTTTAACTTTTACAGCAAAAAAATGGTGAACATCTTGGTACACTTTTGTAAGTATAAAAGTAGCATTGTATAGTTTCATATTATAATTGTCAATGTCATGGCTGACCAGGCAGTCAAGAGGAGAAAAGGGATCTAATTGCAGCACTTCAAAGTATAGATAAACCAAAAACAAAGGATTGGAAACAACAAAGAATAAACAGAGAAAACATGTGGCAGCATAAACAACACAAGACAAAGATTAGAACAAACTGAGGGCTTTAAATACCTACGATAATGAGAACTATAGAAGAAACAGGTGCGAACATAATCAATAACTAAGGGAACAAATGAGAACATACTTAGAAACCATGAGTGTGTCCGAAATCGCCCCATACACTTAAATAGGGCACTATTTGAGGGGACAGCCATTTGTATTTGTGGCTGAAACCATAGTGGACATTATCGAGTGCATTCATTCAATCCCGTAATGCACCGCAATAATGAGTGTACAACTAATGTGCACTCAGCGGCTAGAAAATACCCATAATGCACTGTGAGAGTCGCGCACTGAATGAATTCCCGCATCTGACCAGAAGATGCCGCCTGCAGGTGTCCTGGTTTAATATAATATAATATAATTATATTATAATTATATACAATAAATCGCTGAATCGCGAATCGAGAAATTATTCTGGATCGATTCTGAGATTTTTCCGAATGCATCACAATTCTCTCTCGATTTGATTCTGAGCTTAGTGTTTAACAGCAGATGGCACTGTGTGCTTTAGAAACAGCTGTACTTGAACTCGATACACACAGCACTTGAACTTTCTATAAAATAATCATTCATAAAGTTCGAAAAGGTTGACGTGAATTACAAGGGTGTTTGCAGCGGGCTGTTTACATTAATCTCACATCATAAAAGCATTCTGAGGTGCAAGACAAGTATATAGCCGAACGCACGAGAGTTCTTCTTCATCAGCATGTGAATGTGCAGTTAAAAACTAGCCTAGAGCGCCATCTGTTGTTAAAAACTAATCTCAGAATCGATTCAAGAGAGGATCGCGATGGATTTGGAAGATCTCAGAATCGATCCACGAATCGAGATTAATAGATTTTTTTTTTTTGTCCCAGCCCTAAATATAATATAATACAATATAATATAATCCTTTTTCTGAAGCATTTTTATTAAAACTTCAATGGCCCCATGTTTATCTTAGCTCAGCAAATTTTGCCCTCATGGGATAGTAAAGTGTCCACCGAATGCGCACTTTAGAATCTCGGTGGAAGTATTAGGTCATGCATTGACTTTTTGCCTAGTGTTTTTCGAATACTATGTATTCAGGCATACTATATAGTATGGAATTATTTGATTTCAGACACAGCGTTTGTTATGCGTCTACTAGCAACGAGGCACATGTTTCTGCATGAGTTTGTTGTGTTTGGGACAACTTGAAAGTCTGGTAGTGTGTGCTCCTCATTTGTTTACTGTATAATGCTACTTCTCTGCAACTAGTTATAAAGATGGCAAGTGTATGATGCCTTGTGTTTTAAAACTTGTTCATATTTTAAAAGTCGTGAATAATGTATTGCAGCCTTTATTCTGCATTTATCATAGTAAAACCACCAAACACAATGCTTTTAAAATGTATATATATATTTATGTATATGTATATGTATATTTATATATATATATATATATATATATATATATATATATATATATATATTATTTTTATTTATTTTTTCATGAATTGGATGAAGAAAGCATGTGCAAATAATCTACTACACTACATTCATTCTTAGTGAACTCCCACTGTGTTATTTCATTTACTAGCAAAACATGTGCAAGCGTTGGTCGCTCAACACAATCTTTTGTGTTCATTCATAACCATTGACATTGGAGGGTCTCTTTCCAGCTCATCTCTGAAGCACCACCTTACTCCAATCTCAGGTTAGCAGAAGGATTATGTTTCACCACATGCCATGAAGTGCAACAAAGACAACAAGCTCATACATGCACCGGTCAGGTCAGAGAGTCTCTTACAGGCTTTATCCTTCATCTTCATAACGGATGTGCATAGATCAGCATATTTTTTTCCATTCTCTCATCTGTTTGCATTCCATTATTAATGAAAATACCACCTTTGGCTCTGCAGAATGGTGCTTTAACAGTGGTACAGATCCTCCAGCGTTTAGAGCAAAGTCATTCATAATTACAGGATAAGCACAATCATAAATCGCTGCAGCCTATTTTGGGTCGTAGACAAAAACGTGCACATTCATTGACGGCAGGCCGTGTAAGTAGTGATTTTAACATTATAGACACTGATTCACATAAACCATCTGGTTGCGGATTATAGACCATATACAGGTAACATCTGCTGATCAGAAGGGTGTCATTATTATTTTTCTGCATCGGCGCATCTGTGTTTCAGAGGAAAATGTGAAGTGGTTTGATTTTAATATCCCTTTCATTTTTTATGTCCACTATTTTGAAATATAGGCTCATAGTTAAAAAGTAAAATAGTTACAGTAAAGAAGTAACAAGTTCTAAACTTGTTGATGTAACAAGCGCTCCCTCATCCTCCTTTGCACACTTGTTCTGCACAGCAGTACCTTCAGTACTCTTGAGTGGGAGTTTTGTTTCTCAGCAGTGGAGCTTGCTTACAAATACATGAGGTTAGCAGGTCATGAAAGCATTGTTTGAACTCCACTGCCATACTTATCCGTTCTTTTCCCTCTCCGTGAATTGAATACTTTAACACTGGGGGTTGTAGCGCATCTCAAGTAGGAACCTTGACAATTGTGTCAATGTGATGTTGACTGTAATTGTGAGTTAGCGATTCTACTGCTGGCAGCCCTGGTAATGTTAATGACACAATATATTGGTACCATATCAGGTATTTGCAGTTATTAGAGGATTTTTATTATTAGAGGATTATGGATATACAAAGTTCTGTCATGAGGCACAGGCTGATGGGTCCTTGACTCAGTCTGCTTGCAGTCAAATTATTCTCTGTAGGGCATAGCTGATTGGTTCATACTGTATCAGTAGCCAATGAACTCGCTGCTCAACCTTCAAATACTTGGTCAGCATTTGCTGTAGCAGTTTGCAGCGCGCTTTCAGAAATCTGATTTTTATACTGTACATTATAATGTTGTGATACCTAATTTTACTTGAAGCATTTAAATTGATTTGATTTTAGTTTTTAATGTTTTGTTTTATTTTTCATTTTAATGTTTTTTTTTTTTTTTTTAGAATTTCAGTATCAGCTTACTTTTATATTGTGCATCCCTATATTGCAGCTAAATATAAGACAACCAAATTATTATTTTTCTTGCTGCTGAAAATGAATATTCTGTACAGCATCATATATCATCATCTATTTATTTTTGGCTGCTAACAGAAAATTTGCAGGTTTGGCGGCTGAGAACTGTGGTGTTGCTGAGATCGTTTTATCACATTGTGCCCTAGAGCAAGGCATTTAACCCTAGGATTCTCTAGGGTGAGACTTCCTGGAGTCCTGGAATGGGTTTTAAATCAATTCAAATTAAAATAACTAAAATTGGCAGTTGACAAATGGAGTTATATATAATTTGATATGGTAACTAAATTGGTCAAATTCTTGCTGTGAAGCCAACGAGATGCTAACCCTCATAATTGTTTTGTACTATCTTTGTATTGAAATTGTGTTTTAGGGTCTCTTTCTGGATTTACATGCCCAACATACATTCTCCCCATTCTGTCCAGGCTTGCCCTGCCGGATCATTCGTGTGTCGTCATTCCCTCCCTCAGGATGTTGCTCTTGCAGTGGAGGGTTTGAAGACGAGTTTTTATCAGGTTGCACATTCCATTCCAAAATCAAAGTTTACAGAAAACCAGCTATTAAACTGGGTCAGTTTTTCCATGCCAGTGCACATCAAGACCTGTTCTGCTATGGTAATTGGCTGTTGAAGTATGGAATAGGGCTGGGCAGTGCTTTAGAAAAAAAAAATCAGTTTTTTTTTTTCATATAGAAGCACTGTAAAAAGTGGTAACCAGCAACTGTTACCTTAAAGTTTAATTTCTACTTGATTTAACCTATAAAAAATAGTTTTGTTGGTATAAATGAACGTATATAGGTTGGTTCAGTGATGTTAAATAATAATTTTAACTTGAATAAAATCAGTTAGTTTAGATGATACCGTTTTTAGGTTACCACTTTTTCAGTATAGATACAAATGAAGAGTTCAGATGCAATAACCTCTAATTCATTGGTTTTTAACAAATTTGACTGTCTTTTGCTGCAAAACCAGCTAAGTCCATGTGTGCTTTTTTGCACACTTTTTGCAACTCTTTGGACAACAATACATAGTAAAACATCAGTTTCTATCAATTTTACAGCAGCAAAAGGAAAGTAAACACTGATGACAACTTACAGCTAGGCAAATGAATGCCAGCTCATACGCACACTGTCATTCATCTTGAAATCGTATGATTTGATTTGCGTTTTCCAATTGGTTCTTCTGTGGACTTTGGATTTTGCTGACAAAGGGAAACAGCTTTTAGTGGTTTCAGCCAATGAACCGGTATTTCTGAATGGGTTTACGCTGGGATTTAGTGGATTTGAAGCGAAAGTATTTGATGAACGTATACAATGTGAGGAAAACATTCGCTCAATATCATTATCTCATTTTTAATGGAGGTGGCGTTTAGCAGCTTTCGCATCTGAACTCTTTAAATATATTGTAAATATTCAATATATTGTTCAACGCTAGTTAAATATCCAATGTAAGTGTTAACATTCCAAACATTTTTAGACTATAAGCACTAAAATAGACTAAAAATCACAGGATGACAACTGTGACACAATATATGAAACATCGTCAAGACAGTGATACAGTTTTCATGTTGGCACTAAGCATGAATGCTCTTCACTGTAAAGCCAATCTTTCATCTTATTTTTTGTGGGCCTCAGTCATGGTTTTCAAAGGAAATATCCTGCAAACAAAAAGACCATGTTTGCTGTTCTTTCGGATGCCCCAGTGCTGCAGACACGCTGTCACTCTGCATCTGTAAGCCTGGCACTATCACTCAATACATCAGCCTGCATAATGCTTCCCTGGCCTTCAGTTTCTCACCGCCTCCTTCTTGCTTCTGTCTTTGAGGAGCTGCTGACAGCAAGGGCCAAGCTGCAGCCTCGCAGTCCCTTCCCGCAGGGCCTGGGTGTCTTGACTTGAATCTGACAAGCTTTCCTCCTCCCTCCCCCCATCTTTCCCTCTATCTTTTCTCTCTCGCCCTCCTACTCACTGACACAGTCTGAAAGTGATAGCTCACCTCATCGTACAGCTCCGTCAGAGCAGTGTACTGTCTTGAGAGCTTGGAGAGGATTTTGTGGTGGATTTTGTGCTGCTGTCCAGTATGGAATAAAGTGTTTGAAATGTTGGTTTTGGACTGCACGATCTTTGACTGTGGTGTAATTTTTTCTTAAATTTAAATTTTCTATAGCCCACTCTAATGTATGTGAGCTGCCATATATGTTCTGGCATTGTGCTGATAGTCAGATGTAAATATCTCAGGGGAGGAAGGTGTGAGCAGCCGGTGCTGTTGAGCATCTCCTCCTGGGAGATAACCTGTGAAGCACTACCCACCTGCCCCCGCCTCAACCTCCCCTTGGGATAAGGGAATTTTTAGAGCTGTGTAATGGCTGGGAGGAAGTGCAAGGGGAGATGAAAGATAGAGATGTGGCTCAATCCCTTGGAGTGGTTATGAGCAACTTCCTAAAGCCCTGAGCCATGTCACGCCATTCTTTCATTCTGTTGCCTCAAATAAATTCTAATTTCTGACTTCTAGCTATTTACTATTGCGTGGCTCTTCTGACAAAGCGTTCAGTTGAAAAGAAAAGCACAGTTTAGTTTCATTCTGCATTTTCTTAAAGGACTAGTTTGCCCCAAAATGTAAATTCTGTCATCATTTACTCACCCTCATGTCATTCCAAATTTGTATGACTTTATTTTTTTCCATGTTGAACATAAAAGGTCTTATTAAATCATACAATATTTTTTGCTGAAGAAACAAACCAAAAAAAAAAAAAAATGTTATATACCTCTGATATATTATATATTATATACGATCCATGGTGCGCAGTGGTGTTGTTCTCTACTTGACTACATTTGTGACCTTGGACCATAAAACCAGTCATAAGGGTCAGTTTTTTGAAATTGAGATTTATACATCACCTGAAAGCTGAATAAATAAGTTTTCCATTGATAGGACAATATTTGGCCAAGATACAACTATTTGAAAATCTAGAATCTGAGGGTGCAAAAAAATCTAAATATTGAGAAAATCACCTTTAAAGTTGTCCAAAAGAAGTCCTTAGCAATGCATATTACTTACATATATACATTTTTGGAATATTTACATTAGGAAATGTACAAAATATATTCATGGAACATGATCTTTACTTAATATCCTAATTATTTTTGGCATAAAAGAAAAATCAATAATTTTGACCCATACAATGTATTGTTGGCTATTGCTACAAACAGGTTCCCATGCACGTGCCTTGAAAGTACTTCAATTTCAGACACATGAATTCAAGGCCTGGAAAGTACTTGAAAACAATTATTGTTCCTTAAAAGTTTTTGAATTAAATTTGAAATAATTTTTGTGAAAATTATAACATGCCCCACTTAGTCCTAGTATATTTATTTTGGAATATTATTTTACAATCAGTGTCTGAGTGTTTTCCATTGTGGTACTTCCCCTTGCTTTGTTATAGGTGGGGTTTGGACATTTGAGCAGCTGTGACACTTGCTGTGTCCGAAATGAACAATCTTATAAGTGTGTGCGATTTTGATCGTGGACGATCTGCTTTTGAAGAAATATCGTGCTATAGTGCTTTCTGTGCCTCCGTCTCAACATGCTGTGTATACAAAGCGACATATATTCACATCATGTTAACACAGTGGTAGAGTTATACTCACGGAACACTGCAGTTATTCACATTCACAAAAGTTTATTTGCATGCGTTTCAAAGCCTTGCTGGTTAAACATTTTATCCGTGTGCTGGTCTGACATGTGCTTTTCTGAGCGGATACACCCGAAACGCGCACACTCTAAAAGCCTGTCTAACACTGCATTTACTGGCCAGAGTTATCATTCAGATTTTATTCTGCTAATACTGTCAAATACACACAAGGTTTGCACCATTGGTTAAGTGTAAAGTGAAAGTTAACAGTTTAGAGAAAATTGGATGCGTGTCAATATATTAGATACGCGCATAAGCCTAAAATAGAGACAGACAACTTGTCCTTAAAGGGATAGTTCAACCAAAAATGAAAAATGACAACTTTGTTCACAAAGTTGTTCCAAACCTGTATTAATTTCTGTCTTGTGCTGAACACAAAAGAACATATTTTGAAGAATGTGGGTAACCAAACACATTTTTAATATAGGGAATTAGTTTGACTGTACTGCTCAGTCACTGGCAAAATAGTAAAACCAACATGAAAAAGATTTGTGATCAAATCATGAATCGTGATATGATATTTTTGCCATATTAATAAGGCACATTATTACTTATTAATAAGTAATAATATTAATACTTATAATACTTACTAAATTAGTACTTATTAATAAGAACATTATGCATATTATGTAGAGGCAATCAGAAGAGCCCAAAATATGAACGGAATTCACCAAATTGAACGTTAGGTGCTTTTAACCTGGTCTCATGAATTTATTCTAAATTTATTTTTTTTAATATCACTGTCTATAATGCATTAAGTCATGCTATGCATTTTCTTTATAACTTTTCTATGAGTGGAATGCATTGTTATATTATATTTTTAGTATCTTGAACTTTCCTGAGCAGCGTTTTGTATTCAAATGACATGGGGAGTATAGCACCCTCAGGCGAGCGCAGGTGGGGTAAAATGCCCCCAGTCAGACAAAGCAATTTGCTTTACACATTTCCAGCAAAATTTCCAGCAGAGTACAGGAAGTTTTAGCTTAAAATTAAAAAGAATATAATCAGTTATGAATAACAAAATTATAACATCCTATTTTAAAAATATTGTTAGCTAACTAGCTACCTGATGTTAACTTTTAAATTTGGTCATTTTTAAACATAAACTCCAAATATTTTTATTCAACCACCTAGTTAGATTACATTTGATGGTAAAACAAAGAATTTGATTCTTAGAACAGAGTAGTAAATATGATAGAGGGAAGCCATTCCCCCTGGGGGCATTTTACCCCCCAGACTAGGTTTGAAAAAAAAAAAAAATGTCATTCTGAAAATATAATTATTTTCCTTAAATAAGACCTATCTACAGGCCTTACTATTCTCTTATCATATATTACTGTATGTTCAACAAAACAGCAAGCTTTAAAACACTTTTTCTTACTGCTGAAAATTAGATCATTTACAGTGAAATCCATTTTCTTTCAAGTAGGCTACATCACCATAAGCTTCATGGTGAATACTTCTTCATCACTCTTGTCAACATAGTCCATAGTTACAACAAAAATATATCTTGACTTTATTTAGTGGAATAATTTTGGGAAAAACAGTAGAGGGGGCATTTTCCCCCACTCTACCCTAAATTCACAATTGCGAGTTACAAAGCCACAATTGTGTCTTATAAAGTCAAAATTAGATATAAATTGCAATTCTGATTTTTTTTTTTCCTCAGAATTGCAAGTTTATATCTATATTATATTGTATATAATATACTGACTTTATAAGCCACAATTACGATCCATATAATCCTTTATTTTTTATTTTTATAATATTCTTTCTATATTTTAATGTTTTTACTCAAGTAATGATTCATAAAAAATGAAAACCAAAACTAGTGTGAAATAATTGTTAACATTAGGGATAAGAAAGCGGTTTTCAAAATTAATGTACAAATCATTCTGTACCTCTTCCGGGTTAAAATGGATGCAAATGCAATAAGAGGATTAGAATGTTAAGTACTGTCAGAGGTCTTTCATGACGCTCCATATGCTGGGATGTGAATTTGATAGGTGCTTGATATAAAATAAATGGTGCTTTAAAAAGTCCTTGAAAGTCCTTGAATCTGGTGTTCATGAAAGAGTGGGAACCCTGTACAAATATATCCGTGTGACTTATGACTGGTTTTGTGGTCCAGGGTCACATTTCTGAATAAGTAAATGTACTTTACTCCAATACTTTGTGATGAGTAATGCAATTACTCGTTACATTTTGCGTGGCACCTAACTTTTTCTGCACCAGTTTATTTCTGCTACAAAAGAAGTGATATAACTACAGGGCATTGAAGGTACTATATCTTGTGTGCTTTGCCCTTACCTAAACTTGTCAACAAGACTGCATTTTATGAATGCGAGTAAATTAGCAGGTGTTGACTAGTGCATCTTTGAGCTTGCATTCAGTACAAGTGAAAATACTTGTTAAAATCAGATACTCTAAGACTTTTACTCAAGTAATATTAGAATTGGTGACTTTTAACTTATAATGGAGTCATGTCCGCTGTAAGGTATCTGTACTTTTACTCAAGTATTGTTTTCAGGTACTCTTTACACCTCTGTTGGTGCGTTTATGAGAAAAGGAGAGATCATTCTCATTCTTTTGAATTAGATCTTTTCAATGAATCAGTTGACCATACCAGCAGGTCTGAATGATTTGTTCATGAATTTTGCTGATTCTCAAGTTCATCTTACTCACTCCATGATCCATTTGGTGAGGTTAACAGCTCACTGCAGGGGAAGATAATTGAACGTTAAAAAAGAAAATTTGGAGAATTATATGTCATACACTGTATAGTGACTCACTTCAGCAAATCAGGCAGAATTACTTTCATGCTAATTCTAAACCATACTGGAGCCACATTAACCATAATTCAAACATTTTCAAACTGTTGTTTTTTGGTGCACATTTGAGTTCGGAAAACAGCTTTTACAACAAAACTAACAAATATCTGACATACTCTGTATGCTCCTAAAGTTTGTAAAAGCATAATTTTCTAGTTTGGATGACACCAGTACTCATTTAACATGAATGATGAGTGCTGTGACTGAGCAGCTTTAAGGACCATGAGGGATAAAGCTAATGAAAGGACAGGCTTTTAAACCCCCCTTTTTCCTTCATTCAATCAATTTATTTATTCATTTATTCATGATTAGTCAATAGATGTCATTAACACTGCATGTCTTTAGCACTTGTCTAATCACCAGTCAACGCTTTTGCCCAAGATGTAGCACTTTTCGTCACTGTCCTTGTAACCTTGAGTTTTACAAGGAACTAAAGGGGATTTAGCGCATGTTGCAGACTGTGAAAGAGCCATCAGTGAGCGGAGCCCAATCCCAGGGGATGAAAGTCAATCTGTCCCGGCTATGAGTGTGACCTTCGTCCTGTAAATCAATGACACGCTCGCTGACCGCCTCTTCAAGCCTCAGGACAGCAGCGTGAGCACCTTAGTCTGTAAAAGCTGCAATACGTTTCCCATTCGCTGCTCTTCATCACAACGCTGTACTTATGTGCAAGCTTCAGCATGCCTCTTTTGCCCTACTAAATCAAGTAAATCACTTGATTTATGTGTTTTTTACATGTTGTTGGGACTTTAGTCTGTTTGGGAACTTGTCCGGGTGCCTGAAAATGGCCAGCGTTTAGCAATGTATATTTACATAGCCATAAGATTTATTGATATTCAGATTCCAGGGACTTCTTTACTTCAAAGCATTTGGAATACACCCTTTAGATTCATTTCTTGTCAATAGCAAATCTGTGAGTGTTTTTATAGAGCCAATCACCTCCTGTCTTGTCTCATTGTTTGACCTCCAGGTTAACTTACCCCTGACTTTAGTTAGCTTTAAAGTCATTGGCTCAGATATTTATATACTTTTTCCACCCTGTACTGTGACTTTTTTACACGGTGTGTTCATTGAAGACATAATTTTTTTTTTATTATTATTTATTTATTTGAAGCACAATGTTTTTGTCTGTTATAGTAACTAAAGAGGCACTGATATTAAAATTTTGATTAATTATTAATATATAGAATAAAATAATTTTCATGTTGATGTAATATATACATTTCCATATATGTGTGTGTGTGTGGATACAGGTGCTGGTTATATAATTAGAATATCCTCAAAAAGTTGATTTATTTCACTAATTCAATTTAAAAAATGAAACTTGTATATTATATTCATTCATTACACACAGACTGATATATTTCAAATGTTTATTTCTTTTAATTTTGATGATTATAACTGACAACTAAGGAAAATCCCAAATTCAGTATCTCAGAAAATTAGAATATTGTGAAAAGGTTCAATATTGAAGACACCTGGTGCCACACTCTAATCAGCTAATTAACTCAAAACACCTGCAAAGGCCTTTAAATGGTCTCTCAGTCTAGTTCTGTAGGCTACACAATCATGGGGAAGACTGCTGACTTGACAGTTGTCCAAAAGACAACCACTGACACCTTGCACAAGGAGGGCAAGACACAAAAGGTCATTGCAAAAGAGGCTGGCTGTTCACAGAGCTCTGTGTCCAAGCACATTAATAGAGAGGCGAAGGGAAGGAAAAGATGTGGTAGAAAAAAGTGTACAAGCAATAGGGATAACCGCACCCTGGAGAGGATTGTGAAACAAAACCTATTCAAAAATGTGGGGGAGATTCACAAAGAGTGGACTGCAGCTGGAGTCAGTGCTTCAAGAACCACTACGCACAGACATATGCAAGACATGGGTTTCAGCTGTCGCATTCCTTGTGTCAAGCCACTCTTGAACAACAGACAGCGTCAGAAGCGTCTCGCCTGGGCTAAAGACAAAAAGGACTGGACTGCTGCTGAGTGGTCCAAAGTTATGTTCTCTGATGAAAGTAAATTTTGCATTTCCTTTGGAAATCAGGGTCCCAGAGTCTGGAGGAAGAGAGGAGAGGCACACAATCCATGTTGCTTGAGGTCCAGTGTAAAGTTTCCACAGTCAGTGATGGTTTGGGGTGTCATCTGCTGGTGTTGGTCCACTGTGTTTTCTGAGGTCCAAGGTCAACGCAGCCGTATACCAGGAAGTTTTAGAGCACTTCATGCTTCCTGCTGCTGACCAACTTTATGGAGATGCAGATTTCATTTTCCAACAGGACTTGGCACCTGTACACAGTGCCAAAGCTACCAGTACCTGGTTTAAGGACCATGGTATCCCTGTTCTTAATTGGCCAGCAAACTCGCTTGACCTTAACCCCACAGAAAATCTATGGGGTATTGTGAAGAGGAAGATGCGATATGCCAGACCCAACAATGCAGAAGAGCTGAAGGCCACTATCAGAGCAACCTGGGCTCTTCTAACACCTGAGCAGTGCCACAGACTGATCGACTCCATGCCACGCTGCTTTGCTGCAGTAATTTAGGCAAAAGGAGCCCCAACTAAGTATTGAGTGCTGTACATGCTCATACTTTTCATGTTCATACTTTTCAGTTGGCCAAGATTTCCAAGAATCCTTTCTTTGTATTGGTCTTAAGTAATATTCTAATTTTCTGAGATACTGAATTTGGGATTTTCCTTAGTTGTCAGTTATAATCATCAAAATTAAAAGAAATAAACATTTGAAATATATCAGTCTGTGTGTAATGAATAAATATAATATACAATATAAGTATATTATATATAATATAAGTTTCACTTTTTGAATGGAATTAGTGAAATAAATCAACTTTTTGATGATATTCTAATTATATGACCAGCACCTGTGTGTGTGTGTGTGTGTGTGTATATATATATATATATATATATATATATATATATATATATACATATAATTTTAATAATACATGAATAATATATTTTCATGGCTGATTATTACATTAAATTATCTACATAAATTAAAAACAAAACACTGAAAACTAATTTTTGTTGTTTTAAATGCTGCATCACAATATTATAATTTACAGTATGAGAAATATTCATTTTAAGATTTGCTAGATTACAGATTGCGTTAATAAATTATTAGTTTTTAGAGATTAACTTAAGTGTTAAAGGGTTAGTTCACCCAAAAATGAAAATTCTGTCATTAATTACTCACCCTCGTGTTGTTCCACACCCGTAAGACTTTCGATCATCTTCGAAACACAAATTAAGATATTTTTTATGAAATCCAAGAGCTTTCAGTCCCTTCATTGGGAGCAATGCAATTTACACATTCAAGGTCCAGAACGATAGGAAAGACATCATTAAAGTAATCCATGTGGTTTAAGCCCCTGGAGCCGGCGGTATTGCTGGCGATACCACCTTGCTTTTTTTCCTATCAGTATGAAAGAGACTCAAAATGTTGTGCTTATTGCAAAATAAAGAAAACTAACATCACTGCGTGATCTGTCGTCTCCCTCTGAACGAAGTCCAATCTGATAGTCCTTAGAAAATGAACTGTAACTTAGTGAATACTCAGCTTGAGAGACAAATGTCAGAACTAGCAGTTTCAACTGAAATGCCAGAACCACTCCCCCTACGGGTCATACATAGACTGTCAGTGACAGCATTCCCTATGGCCAACAGCCCAAGCTATAATCCTCCTACCAAGGCCGCTCAAAGGCTTCTGGGACCAAACTTCCTTCCAAAGAAAGAGGGTACCTCTGAGGGAATGTAGCCAGGGGACCCGAAGGAACCCTAGCCAGTCACTTGTCAGGGGAACAAAGTCAGCCCTGATTGCCACCAGGGAGGTCGACCTGGTCAAGTTAAAGAAACCTAGTTTTGGCCAACAACCTGTCTGTACACAGGGTCTCAATTCACATTTTTCAGAGCAGATATCCAGCAAGAGGGACTGCAAAGAGGCAGTTACCAACTCAGACCAGATCGTAGAGATGTGCATCCTGGTTTTACTCCCCTTACAAATGAGGGGAGTAAAACTCTGCTCAATCCTAGGATCTACTCAGCGCTTGATTATTTGCACTGAGGAGGCTGTACACTCTAAAGGAACCCAACACAGGGAAGTACAACCAGCCTAGGGGCTGATCCTCAACAGGGAGGCTTCAGAGAGGCCTTAAACCACTGCATGTGAAGGCCACACACCTAAAAGCAGCTCAATTGCTGAAGAAGCAAGAGCCCACAAAACATGGGAACTCATTTTGACAGAAACCAAGTTTAACTAGCAGATAAGACTGTAGAGTGCCCACATAACAGTCTACCTCAACACATTCCAACAAGCAGTGTACTCAGTAAAAACACTTTTTACTCTTTAAGCAAGAGGAGTACAAACTTACGCCATCATGCTCTGAGGGAGGCCCAAACAGGGCCTGCGACTCCAGAAAGACATGTGGTGTCAGCTAGTGGCAGTGTTTAAGGTCTAAGGGAACCATATGTGAGAACCAAACTATCCAGTGAGGTTAACTATATAACTCAACCTGAGCTTAATCCTATTCACACATTCCAACAGGCAATGTACTCAGTAAAACACTTTTTACTCTTTAAGCAAGAGGAGCACAAAAATTACGCCATCATTTTCTGAAGGAGGCCAAAAACGGCCTACTACTTCAAATGATCATGGGCATAAACCTGTGGCAGTGCGAGTATTAAGTGATCAACTCTGACTAAACATCTACCAACAAAACTTGTTATACAACAAGCTATTGTGCTCTGTGCTATTGTGCTATTGTGCCCAAACAAGAGCCTTCTACTCCAAACAACAATCAACATCTTGTGGGAGTGTTCAACTCTAAAGGGAGCTACATAAGAACCAAACTGAAAAGTGAGGTTCACTAAGCAAACTCAACCTGAGATATGCATTCCAACAGGCAAATTACTCAGTAAAAACACTTTTTTAGGGGAAAGAGGAGTAAACTTAGTCACCGTGCTCTGAAGGAGGCCAGAAAAAGGCCAACTACTACAGAAACAGGTACTAACCTGTGGCAGCAATAGAGTTATTGGGCTCACATTGTGTAGGGCAATTAGAACTAGAGCATTAACAACCCTGAGAGACAACGGAATGCTACATTTTTCATTCATACTACCCTGAGACAATTTCGAGGGTGGGTACTTTTCACCAAAGACAGGAACATTTGTACTGAACCCTAGGGAACAGGAGCTTAAATAAAGCTAACACTGTCTCACTCAAGCTTGAATCTTAATTCAAGGAGCTCAGGGGAAAAGACAAAAACAAAGTAAAGAATGAAAAAGTTCTATAGAAGTGGAGCCACAGCAACACAAACATTTACTTATTCACATAGTGATAAGGGGCCTACCACCTGAGACAATGGCACCAGGGAGACTGCTACCTTAGCTGCTATCTATCTTGCACCTACACCAAAGGGGTAATGGGCCATGGCCTGACGACTCTATAAGAGGAGGCCAGAACTAGGAAAACTGCACTCACCAGACAGGGGTAGTAATAAAGGGTGAAGTGCTTTCAGTATATAACCTAAACTCTATATTGCCAACACAAAGAGATAAATCGTTCTAGCCAACCTAATGGAACCTCAGGCACTTAATTCCCCTTCTCTTTTTTTACACACCCAGGAAAAAACGATACAGGAAACTAAGGTCAATATATTCAAAAATATACAGTGGGTACGGAAAGTATTCAGACCCCCTTAAATTTTCCACTCTTTGTTATATTGCAGCCATTTGCTAAATTAATTTAAGTTCATTTTTTTTCCTCATTAATAGACACACAGCACCCCATATTGACAGAAAAACACAGAATTGTTGACATTTTTGCAGATTTATTAAAAAAGAAAAACTGAAATATCACATGGTCCTAAGTATTCAGACCCTTTGCTCAGTATTTAGTAGAAGCACCCTTTTGATCTAATACAGCCATGAGTCTTTTTGGGAAAGATGCAACACATTTTTCACACCTGGATTTGGGGATCCTCTGCCATTACTCCTTGCAGATCCTCTCCAGTTCTGTCAGGTTGGATGGTAAATGTTGGTGGACAGCCATTTTTAGGTCTCTCCAGAGATGCTCAATTGGGTTTAAGTCAGGGCTCTGGCTGGGCCATTCAAGAACAGTCACGGAGTTGTTGTGAAGCCACTCCTTCGTTATTTTAGCTGTGTGCTTAGGGTCATTGTCTTGTTGGAAGGTAAACCTTCGGCCCAGTCTGAGGTCCTGAGCACTTTGGAGAAGGTTTTCGTCCAGGATATCCCTGTACTTGGCCGCATTCATCTTTCCTTCGACTGCAACCAGTCGTCCTGTCCCTGCAGCTGAAAAACACCCCCACAGCATGATGCTGCCACCACCATGCTTCACTGTTGGGACTGTATTGGACAGGTGATGAGCAGTGCCTGGTTTTCTCCACACGTAACGCTTAGAATTAAGGCCAAAAAGTTCTATCTTGGTCTCATCAGACCAGAGAATCTTATTTCTCACCATCTTGGAGTCCTTCAGGTGTTTTTTAGCAAACTCCAAGCGGGCTTTTATGTGTCTTGCACTGAGGAGAGGCTTCCGTCGGGCCACTCTGCCATAAAGCCCCAACTGGTGGAGGGCTGCAGTGATGGTTGACTTTCTACAACTTTCTCCCATCTCCCGACTGCATCTCTGGAGCTCAGCCACAGTGATCTTTGGGTTCTTCTTTACCTCTCTCACCAAGGCTCTTCTCCCCCGATAGCTCAGTTTTGCCGGACGGCCAGCTCTAGGAAGGGTTCTGGTTGTCCCAAACGTCTTCCATTTAAGGATTATGGAGGCCACTGTGCTCTTAGGAACCGTAAGTGCAGCAGAAAGTTTTTTGTAACCTTGGCCAGATCTGTGCCTTGCCACAATTCTGTCTCTGAGCTCTTCAGGCAGTTCCTTTGACATCATGATTCTCATTTGCTCTGACATGCACTGTGAGCTGTAAGGTCTTATATAGACAGGTGTGTGGCTTTCCTAATCAAGTCCAATCAGTATAATCAAACACAGCTGGACTCAAATGACGGTATAGAACCATCTCAAGGATGATCAGAAGAAATGGAAAGCACCTGAGTTAAATATATGAGTGTCACAGCAAAGGGTCTGAATACTTAGGACCATGTGATATTTCAGTTTTTCTTTTTTAATAAATCTGCAAAAATGTCAACAATTCTGTGTTTTTTTGTTAATATGGGGTGCTGTGTGTACATTAATGAGGAAAAAAAATGAACTTAAATGATTTTAGCAAATGGCTGCAATATAACAAAGAGTGAACAATTTAAGGGGGTCTGAATACTTAGCGTACCCACTGTAAATATAGACCAAGCTCACCTTCCTGCAGCTCGAAGAACGAAGACTTAACATCATAGCAAGGATGGAATCCATGGTTCTCTCAAGCCTGAAAGGTTCTGAGCGGTATGCAGATTTTTTAAATGCTGCCGAGAGCGCCTTCACCTCTTAGAACTTTCCCATCACCGCCTCGACGGAGGTGCCGAAAAGTTCAAAGGGCGAAACTGCCGCATCGAGGAGAAAGCCTTTTTCTTTCTCCCCGATGTCGGCCATGTTCAACCACAGATGCCT
This sequence comes from Elopichthys bambusa, assembly GCA_037101425.1. Taxonomy (NCBI): domain Eukaryota; kingdom Metazoa; phylum Chordata; class Actinopteri; order Cypriniformes; family Xenocyprididae; genus Elopichthys; species Elopichthys bambusa. The sequence continues at coordinate 12,669,321 of CM074444.1, forward strand.
CTCCGTGGCCACTATTGCTGCCATCGATCTTCCCACTGAGGCAGCAGTATGTTTAGTGGCCCGGAGAGCAAAATCCATAGTGTGACCCTGCCCCTGATCCAGATCCTTCAGCAGATCAGCCTTGTAACACTGCCATCGTGTGTAAAGCAGCACCAGCCTGACTCGCTGCCACATATGCCCTGCCATTAAAGTGGGATGTCATCTTAAGGGGCTTAGAAGGCAGGACCGGAGCTTTCAATATCGGTGCCCACCCTGTGATGAGATAGTTTGCAAACATCTCGTCAATAGGGGGCATCGACACATACCCATGCTGGCTCATTCCCTCAACATCAGCGAAATTAGCTCTAGAAATTAGTCCCTTTCTTCATTCGCTCTCATGGCAGCTGCAGCTTGCCAGAAGCACGCTCCATAACCTCAAGCAGTTCCACATACGTGGGGCAGGGAGGTCCTGAAGTTTCAGAAGGATCACCTTCTTCCTCTTCAACAGCCATCTCCTGCTCTCTTGGGCTTGAAGCCAGAAGAGCACTCGCTGCTGGATCCGATGATGTTAAAGAAAGAACATCATCATCATCCAGCAGCTCACCCCTGTCAGCCGGTGGGGGATGCGAGAGATTTACACCTCTCTCAAACTCCTCAGCAAGCTCCATCCGTGAGCCCCATTATTTCAGTCGCACAAAAAGTATTCTTGCCGCTTTATAATATTAAGGTTAAACCATTATAGTCACATGAACTGTTTTAAATATGTTTTAGTACCTTTCTGGGCATTGAAAAAGGAAATGATCTTGCTGACAACGGAGGCCTCACCGAGCCATCAGATTTTATCAAAAACATCTTTATTTGTGTTCCGAAGATGAACGAAGGTCTTACGGGTGTGGAACGACATGAGGGTGAGAAATTAATGACAGAATTTAAATTTTTGGGTGAACTAATCCTTTAAGTGAGTGTTAGGTTATGACAAATGTTATCTAAATGTAAAAATAGGAACTAAAAATGTAACATAGGCTGATATTTATTTTGTGTGTCTCTAATTGCGACTTATTTAAATTTCATGGCCGATTTATGCATGCAAATCTACTTTTTCCTGTATCTGATTCTAAAGTATCCTCTTATTCGCAGCACATTTGATTGTCGGTTCTTCCTTTCAGCTGTGTTGCTAGTCTGCTTTGCACAGCCTCTTAAATGAAGATCTCTTGGAAATGGCACTCTGAATACCACTTTTCAGTGAAAAGGTCACCGACTGTCCAGAATGCATCATCACGCACTCTAGAACATGGTAGTGGCCTTTCACGCTTGTACACCGAGACAGTTAAGGGCAATGTGCATTTTTAGGCACTCTTCAGGACTGTGTATGTCACATCTGTATGTCACATCAGACTACTCAGGTATGATGCTCACAATATTTTGTTACTTCAAACCAGTGTTCATCTTTATAATAATTTTCTGATTTGCTGGTTTTCTCCCTGTCTTCTATTTATTTATTTATTTATTTTGCTTCATTTATCATAAACCACAATGAAACTCTTACACATTCAGGGATGCTATCTTGTACTTTATTTCTTAATTAATTGTATGTACGGCCACTAGATTTTTAGACGTCAGTTTGGTCTCATGTGAAAGTCTTTGTGCATTTGAGATGAATGGGGTAGTTTCAGGGGAGACAGGGAATAAACTAGGCTTATACTGAATTAACTCGGACTTTGTCAGTCCCATTAAAAAGTTTTTCTTAGCCTCTGGAGTTAGACTGAAAGGGACATTTGGAAACTTTGTTTAGAGCACTTTGTTTGGGGTTTTTGTGGTGTGCTTTAACACCAAATAGGCTCATTTAAAGTAAAGCCTCTGTTGGCTGCTCAGTACTTAAAATTCATGTCTTTGCTGATAAGCAGTGAAATGGTTGCATTTAATTAACTGCGATGAAAGAACAGTGTATAAAAGCATAAATATGTGTTTTGACTGCAGATTGCACTAACTGTGCTAGTCAATAACATTTCTTTGCGTATGCCATTTGACCTTCACATAAACCAGTGTTGACCAGAAGAACATGTCTGTATACACTACTCTTCACGCTAATAAATTTTGATATGATTGATCTTGATATGCAAATATTATAGTACTTGCGATAGACACATTAAATAAATGATATGTTTTAAATATTATTTGATATAAATATGGATTCATTTATGCGTCCATCGCAAGTACTACCGTCCAAATGTGTGGGCTTTGAGCGTGGTAAGTTTCAAGTTTTTACAAGTCTCTTATGCTGCATTTGATCAAAAATACAGTAAAACAGTAATATTGTGAAATATTATTACACATTAAAATAACTGTTTTCTATCTTAATATATTTTAAAATGTAATTTATTTCTGTGATGGCAAAGCTGAATTTTCAGCATCATTACTCCAGTCTTCAGTGTCACATGATCCTTCAGAAATCATTGTAATATGCTGATTTGTGCTCAAGAAACACTAATTGTTATTATCAACGTTGAAAACAGTTGTGCTGCTTAATATTTTTTTTGGAAATCGTACTTTTTTCAGGATTCTTTGATGAATAGATGTTTTTTTATTTTTTTATTTATTTATTTGAAATAGAAATCTAATAGTCTTTACTGTCACTTTTGGTCAATTTAATGCATCCTTGCTAGGTGTGTGATGAGACAGTTAGGGATCATCCACACAGAATGCGTCTTTGTGTCTGAAAACGAGACAGTGCTCAGAAATGTTTTTTAAAAAAGTGCAGCGTAGAACACGAGGGTCTCGAGACTTTTTTTGAGACGTGATGCAATAATGACAATAACGGAAATAATAGAATAGGCAAACAGCAGAATTGATAGATACGAGTTTTGACATGGAAAAAGAAAATAAGATAATAATGACGGCCTCCTCCGCCATGTTGCCGTCAAATAAAACGGCCCTTATAGCTCACGAGACGAGACAAGACACGAGATTCAGTTCATGAGAAAGAGATGAGATTTTTACACAGTATTGTTAAGAAATCCTCAATGATGAAATACATGCCTATAGAAAAATAGTCTGCAGGTGCATTTGAAATGGTTTAACTAATCATCTTGTATTGAATGTCATTTCAGTTCTACTTTCTGAGTATGAATTATCACATGCAGTAAAAGATAATACTCAAGCACTGTAAAAGGTTTTGCCACAATCTCAACTGAACTCAACTCTCTCCTGTATGATTTCATAGGAGTCTCTTCAGACCTTAAAACTGTAAATGATTTATGAGCTTCTCCAACTTTTAACCTCCTGAACTCCTTTCCACAAATTGGTCATAGAAATAAAAACAGTATAAATAAAAATTAATAACAGTTTTCTCTTAGTCTTATTATGTGCAAACAATAAGTGCAACCATAATCAAAGTACTCTCTCAATATTCAAAGTGCAAATAGAGATCCAGTTTTTAGTGGTGCTTGCCTCTGGCAAAGCATCACTATTGTTGTTGCTCATACTTATTATTCTTCTTCTGGACAAAACTTTGGCGCATAACTCGTCCCGCACTGTTTGTCATAGACTCATGAATGACAAATCGACCGGCTCATTGAGGAGAGGTGTGCTGTGACTTTTCTAAGTGATCGGACCTACGATGTTCGCACAGCGGACGGAAAAGCGGGCAAAAAAGTCCCATAGACTTACATTGAAAAATTCAAATTCACAAACATTCCGTCAATCTCAGCTTTCACACACACACACTTGCAGGACCCGAGGAACCCTTTCTCTCTCTCTCTCTCTCTCTCTCTCTTTCTCTCTCATTTGACTTATCTTATCAAGCAGCCAATAAGTAATAACCTAAAATCTTCATAGCCACACCCTAGCAACCACTTAGAGCACCCTAGCAACCACCCCATAGGCTTCCATTGAAAAATAGATGAGAAGGATATAAATGAATCAGAGCATTATAGAGACATGAGTTTGGCTCTTTTGATTTCTTTTTCCAGTCTATTAGTTTTAAAACTACTAACTGTCTAGCCATGCCCTAGCAACCATTTAGAGCACCCTAGCAACCATATACTATCATGAAAAATAAAAAATTAACAAGCCATATCTCAGCACCACTGTATTGTAGAAATGTGGAGTTGGGCTTTTTTTGACTCAGACTGGCAAATAATATTTAAATTTCATCCCATAAATTGTATAAGCACACCATAGCAACCATATAGATGACCCTAGCAACCGTACAAACAAATGAATAAGCCACGAATCAGCACCACATATAGACATGGGGATGGGCTCTTTTGTTTCAGGTGAGAAACCAGTCTGTAAGTATCACCATGGTAACACACCCTAGCAACCACTTAGAGAACCCTAGCAACCATACAACACATGAATATCTCAGCTCCACAACAGCTTACAGACATGGTGGCTGGCTCTCTTGCAATCATGCAGGACACTGTAGCATCTGACCAGTGCCGAGTTTTGCCACTGCAAGCACCACTCACATTTTCATCAGGAAATGTACATTCTAGTATGATACAGATCTAAGAGATGGTTACAACTACACAACCCAGCCTAAGATAGCTTTCATACTGGGGGATATTTGCATGCATCAGGGAGCCGCTTTCAAAATGCAGAATATTGAAATTGCGTTTGAATGTGCACTCAAGTTTTACTTTTGCTTTCGATTTTACGATCGCAAGTACTCTGTGAATAGGGAGCAGCGGTGCTAAACGCGAAGTCTACAAGACATTTATCAGATGCTTAGGCTGTTGTGCAACAAATCCTCCGCCATGGTCTTGTCAGTCATCTCGTCACACTTTAATCTCACCCCTAATCCTTGCTGAATTAAAGATTCTTTATCCAAAACTTTTGAACAGTAGTATGCAATATCTTATGAAAAGCACTATCTCCCACTACCCAATTGATTTCAGGCAGCCCAGCTTCTAGCCCAATATGCTATGCACTGCTATTTTTCATCTTTTTCATCTCCTACATGTTATGCAATAGAGTCTTGAATCAAATGTTTCTCCTTTTAATCACTTCCACAACACAGACTTTCTTTTAAAAAGAACTTCAGAATCTTTGTTTTTGAAGTGTTCTGTTTTTATCTTTCCAAAATATATTTTCACATCATACGCTGCTTTTCAGTAGCTAGTTAAAGTTGAGAAACGTCACCATAGACAGTCTTTTTCCAGTAACTCCCCATGTTATCTTTTTGACAGGTCGAAAGCAGTTGTTTCAGGCAGCGCAAATTGGCATTCTCTCTCTGCTTGAATTTGCAGGAGAGATCCCTTTTTTTGAGAAAAGATTTATGGCAAGCCACTCAAAAAAAGTAACAAGTGACTAATGCTGTTCAAACATGTCCTTATAAAAGAGGCAGCTCAGTTGGAACTCTCCCAGAGGGGAGAATAGGCTCGCCACAAACAACCTGAGAGCTATTAGCATGAAGCTCGACAGTCAGGGGGCCCAGCTTTTACTCGCCGTGTCCTTGCGCTAAAGCCATTCAGCAAACAAGCAGCCATTATTCTGCCTGATGAGCCAACAAACACTGGGCATTGAGGGGTCAAGAAAATCCACAGTCCCTCTCTCATTGTCACGTCCCTCTCATCCTGAATCGTTATATGCCTGTGTTGTTTTTTCCTTTCTGCTTCCAGTGTTCTCACTCTGGCCCCTTCACCGCCTCCTCTTCAAGTCATTGAGATTTTCATTGGTCCAGCAGTAAGGAGAAATGCACTATTGCTTTTCTAAGTTTGGTATATAATGCTCCTTTCAGCCAGTTGACATGTAAGTCTAGACTTTGCCAAACTTGTCCACTTGAAATGACGCTACCATGCATGATTTAAGTAATTACAAATCTTTTACTTTAGCGGAACTGTCAGTGGCATTGCAACAATTTAAATTGGGATAGCAAACAAGATGCTAAATTGCAATTGAGATTTATAGGAATTTAAAGTTAAAATGAATTCATATATGAATTACAAGAGGATTCTATGGAAGTCTATTATTATGGCCTCTACTCAGTCAGACACTCTCTTCCTTAATGGATTAGAAGGTAATGGCAACCTGCTAAAATTTCCATGTTAAACACTTTTTTTTTAAGTGCATTTGGCCTGCCAGTGTCAGCTCAGTATTTCTGAAACGTTTGATCAATGTCAGCTCAGTAGAGATGTTCTTTTTGAGTGCTCGGAGGCTGCACATAATTGCTACTTTCAATATTTAATCGTCAGTGACCTTTATGTGTGCACACTAGAGGTTTTGCCGTGCTAAAAGACTAAACTTTGTTGTTGCTTCCAGTGCCACCATGAATTCTTGATCTTAACATCATAACAAAGGTGGTAATTAAACCACTCAGTGGGTGGAGAGGACTTTCCTATGGATATAATAGCTGACAAGGACATTTTTGAAGTCTCTCATCATGAACTGCCTGTACTGACTGCCTGATAATTCCTTTATTCTATTTCCGCTTCAGTTTTCCATTAGCCAGTCAGTGGATCGACAGTGGCATTACAGCGAGTTGTGAACACAATGTCCACTTTCCAAAATGCACAAAGATTGGGAATGTATTTGTGCTATTAATTGCTATTTCTTTCCTTGCCATAGAAAAAGAAAAGGGTTGGATTAGCCCGGAGAGGTTATGTTATCTTTCCTGAAACTGAAGAAAGTAGAGACTCACTTTGACTTGCTCTTTTTTTAGGGGGAGGAGAGTGTACATTAGAACAGGCTCAATAATGTGGATTACACCTACTATCGCTTACTTGTATTCAAACACTTGCTTGATCCTCAAGAAACTGTTTCAGAGCAGGCTATTCAATCAAAAAGCAGTGAAAGAAAGCACTGTTAAATAATCTTGCGTCCATCCAAGTCTGCGCTCTAATCCTCTTTTTTTAATGAGCAGCGGTCAAGGATAAGACCCGACCTTGGTGCTTTGGAATGACATTCCGCCTTTCTCTGCCTTTAAAGGAGATCACAGGGAAGAGAGAGAGAATGTTTCTTCCACTTAGTTTATAGTTTTGGATGAGGAGAACCTTTAAATAGCTTTTCATTTTGTGACATTCGAAATGGTATAATATTCAGCTCCAACATCTTTTAATGTTTAATGCTACCATTCAAATGTTTCAAAAAGTTTTGGGGTCGGTAAGATGCTGAGTATTAAAAGAATCTCTTATGCTGACAAAGCTGGATTTATTTAATTAAAAAGTAAAACAGATTTAAAATAACTGTTTTCTATTATATCTTTTAAAAGGTTAACAAAAATGTACTAATATATATATATATATATATATATATATATGAGAATTATATTAGTTAGGTAAGTACCACTTTCTTCAGAAAATATTAAAATCTAGTTTGGCCCATAAATACCTGGGAGAGGGACAGGTTTATGCTTTTGGTTCAGAGTCTAGCATGAACTTATGTGAATAAACTAGTGCTAATAGGATTAAACTCTAAATTACAGGATTTAGTTTTTGTGTGCCAGTGTTTTCCAGGCATATAGGGAACACTGACCTTCATAAAATCCCCCTGCCCGGTGTGATAGCAAAGTGCGTGCACAGCAAAGAACACAGTATGAATGCGATGTGCTAAATGAAGGAAGTGCACTTTAAAATGTTCAAAGAGTGTTAAAACACCTTGCACAACCAACATCTCCGGAGAGCTGAGAGGTGAGAGACGTCTGCAGACAGGCTTTATGGGTGAGAAGCTTTTACTGACAGGTTTGGTGGAAGGCCATCTCGTTTTCTCAAGTCTCTGTCATCCTGCACTGTTGCAGGATTTAGTGCTCTTAGAAGCTTCTACATTCTCTTAGCTTGTCCTTTTTCCATTCGAAAAAATGCATAGTGAAAGGCATTTTGCAATGAAAAGACAAGCAAGGTATTTTCTGGCACTTCTCAGAGTCCTCTGTCAGTGTGTGTGTGTATGGGGGGTTGGGTTGGCAGGGGACTTAAGCCGGTGTGTGAGAGAACTGACCTCAGCAGTGATTGCAAGTGCAGTCACTAGAGCATGGTGCAACTCCCAAGGTTCAGTTTGACCTTTAGTCACTAACACACTTTATTTCTCACTCCCTGTCTCCTTGAGACACACGTAAATGAGCAGCGCTGACTTCAATGAATTCCAGACAGCTCCTCCTCACAAGAGTGCATGAGAATCCTGCTTTTGTGACCCAGGAAGTGAGCATCAGAATGGTTTCCACAACAACTCTGCCTTGCAATGTGGAATCAAAAAAAAAAAAAAAAAAAAAAAATGAATGAGAGAGAAAGTGTGACGTTTTCTTTATGCGTTTGTAAAAATTACAAATTAGATCTATTTAATGTCTCATTTGTTTCTCCTACAATGGAATTTGTCTTGCAGCGCTTTTATTTTTCATTTTTTTAAAATAATTATTAAATTTAACAACAATTCAATTTAACATTTATTTTATTTAAAGGGTTAGTTCACCCAAAAATGAAAATTCTGTCATTAATTACTCACCCTCATCTCGTTCCACACCCATAAGACCTTTGTTCGTCTTCAGAACACAAATTAAGATATTTTTCATAAAATCCAATAGCTCAGTGCGGCCTCCATTGCCAGCAAGGTAATTAACACTTTCAATGCCCAGAAAGCTACTAAACACATATTTTAAACAGTTAATGTGACTACAGTGGCTCAACCTTAATATTATGAAGCGACGAGAATACTTTTTGTGCGACAAAAAAGCAAAATAATGATTTTATTCAACAATATCTAGAGATGGGCGATTTCAAAACACTGCTTCATGAAGCTTCGAAGCTTTATGAACCTTTTGTTTCGAATCAGTGGTTCGGAGCTTGTATCAAACTGCCAAAGTCACATGATTTCAGTAAACGAGGCTTCGTTACATCATAAGTGTTTCGAAACGCTTTGAAATTTCAATGGTTCACCTGGCAGTATGATACATGCTCAAACCACTGATTCGAAACAAATGATTCGTTAAGCTTCGAAGCTTCATGAAGCAGTGTTTTGAAATCGCCCATTACTTTTGAATAGTCATTATTTTGTTTTTTTGGCGCACAAAAAGTATTCTTGTCGCTTCATAACATTAAAGTTGAACCACTGTAGTCACATGAACTGTTTTAAATATGTCTTTTAGTAACTTAATACAATTACTGTTTTAAATTTAAATTATTAAAAAATATATACACTACTGTTCAAAAGGGTTAAGGTTTAGGGTTAATATGTTTTTTATACTTATTAATCTTGGATGGATTACACCAGTGGTCGGCACTAGGCAGCCCACCGGCAATAATACCTGGCCCGTGCCTGCAGCCAGATTATTTTGATATTATTTTGATACTCTGAACTCAACAAAGCTACCGTTGCAAAGCACTTGGACTACGTCAGAAGCAGAACGGGGAATCCGTTCACAGACGGGAATGTGTTGCTTCGCGTGACTTGCGTCGCACCGCGCCGCATCCAGTGTAGACAATATCACTGATTAAAATGGGTTCTATTATCTATCTATTGCAGATAAGACACACTGGCTTTAGAGGCTTTGAATTTACAAAACTAGGTAGGATGAAGCATAGTTGTTCTTTGTATGCTGTCAACTTTCCTCTTTACACTCTTTGATAGTACCATTTTCAAATTATCATTTGACTACGTTCTGGCCCACCATCTAGTGGCGAAATTTTTTTTTGGCCCGGTGCCAAACTTAATTGCCAACCCCTGGATTACACTGATTGTGTAATAAGTGACAGTAAAGACTTATACATTGTAACAAAACATTTATTTCAAATAAATGCTTTTGAACTGTCTATCAATGTTTACACAAAAACAATAAGCAGAACAACTGTTTTTAACATTGATAATAATAAGAAATGTTTCTTGAGCAGCAAATCAGCATAGAATGATTTCTGAAGGATCATGTGACAAGACTGATCATGAAAATTCAGCTTTGTTATCACAGGAATAAATTACTTCAAATATATTAAAATAGAACATTTTAAATTGAAATAATAGTTCACAATATTACTAGAATACTATTTCTGTTTTCACTGTATTTCTAATTAAATCTTGATTAGGCTTTTTTAAAAAAACATTTTAAGAAAATCTTATTGACCCTGAACCTTTGAAAGACTATTTGTAATCACGTGAAAATAGTAAAGAAAGCAAAATCAATAAAAGAAGTGAAAAACATTAACCTCATGTTTGTCAAACAAAACCCTGGAAAATTGGGACCTTTCTTGTATCCAGTAACAATAGATACAGATTTTCCATTTTGCTCCAAGCTGGTCTTTAATTTAGGCACAGACAAGTCAGTGTTCAGCAGTGATGCCTAACAGGCAGGTTTGTCTGATGGAGGGAGAATGATGGTGGGCACTGTGGGCCCCTCGCTCTCCTCAGTGACCAAATAAGGGTAGTCTGCAGACTCAGTCAGTGCTTATGCAGGAGACAGGGGGCACACAGTTGGCACAGCTCAGGCTGAGCGGAGCCTCCGGTCTCATTCATAACAAATCTGTCCATCAAAAGCCGATGTCATGCTTATTATCTTGTGGTGAGAGACAGGACATGCAATGTTAGGACTGCAGTAACTACTAAATCTATATTTGCTCTGCCCAGAGCATTAATCGTCAGTGACATCATAATTTCTGTAATGTATAAAGTAATGGGCTTGTTCATGAACTGATAGTTCACCCTATGCATCTTATTGATCTTCCATACATAGGTTTCTTTTTATCTTTCTTTTCACTTTAAACTCCGCCCCTTTTTTGACTGCTGGCTCACATTCAGATCTGCTTGCATCCAATTAACAACCAATGGATGAACCAAGTCTCCTACATTTTTTTTCTTTTTCGATAATCCATTTCACTTGCATGTACATTACAATATGAAGAAATCCACTATATTCAGGTTGATTTTTGACTTGAGGAAAGCAATTAGATATTTTATTATATTCCGCAAAATATGTAGGAGGTAAAAAGATTCACTTATTGTCCATGTGTTTTTTAAGAGGTGATGAATGTTCTTGCTTAAATTGTTTTACAATATAAATAATTAATAGTTTATTTTCTGTAACATATTGCTTGCAGCAACCAGCATATCATCAAAGGAATTAGAAAAATACATTTTAAGTTGTTTTTCAAAAACCTTTACAGAGTGGGTTCGGAAAATGCACTACACCGTGACCTAGAAAGCAGGACCTTGAGAAAACATTGGTGTTAATGAAACCCCTGCTCAGCAATCTTAACCTACAGTTATAGATTAACTGGAAGGTTTTCCTTGAACTCTTTGAAGTCGGTTTATCCAGCTGAAACACAGCCTCACCTCTAATACCTCAACTATGGGCTGGATCTAGAACAATGGTAGGCCTACCATATGTTGGTTGAACATGACTTATCATATTGCATTTAAAATATGTGCGTGTATGCGCATTGAAATCAAAGCTTGAGGTGGTCTTTCTGTGGGAAACCCATGTGGTAGGCTGTTGTATGAATTGCCTCTGGAAAATGCTCTTTGAAGGGTTCTTGCAGATAAGGTCAAGTGAATGAACTTGTTGAATTTTCTTTGTTTTATCAAGTTGACAGACACTATTGAATGTTTGTCGCAATAAACAAATGTTTATCGTCTTTGGCACATGAACTATTTGATTTCACCCACACACAAAATCAACTCCTATACAAAGGTCATTCTGTGCAACCAAAGGTCCCTTTGATTTCTCAGTTTTTACACTGAGGAGGATGAAAATCATTTAGAGTTGATACTTTGACATACTGTATGTTGTCTTTAGGGGCCAAACCTCTAGAAACTGAATGAAATTTCACCTCACATCTTTCCTCAAAGGTAAAGTGGATCCTGTTTATTCACTGTCACAGAGAGCAGTCTTCGGTCAAGTCTAAAAAATCTTTGTGTTCTGCGAATCTCGAATTCTCTTTCATCAAAAGCATGTTGACACAGCCAGTTATTCTGCAAAATGTCAGACTTTGAAGATGAGCCAGGTACTTCAGCTCAGATCTGAATCTTCTGTCATTTTCGGTTAATTTTTTCACTCTGACAGGACTTCATCGAGCTCGTTCTCTTGCAGTTTGAAGACGCTTTCTTCGCTTGTTACGTTTCATAAAAGCAGTTCTCACAAATCCTTCAAATAAATTGGCAAAGTGTCTCTTCTAGCTGTTGATCCATATTTGTCAAGGTTAGAATTTGAAACATCAAAGGCGACACACTTTAAGAGGGTGTTTGTTTGTGCAGTAGTGCTTTATCATTTTCTTTTGTGCATCTTTCTCATTGACCATGCTAGATATTTGGATTGATGGGATTTTTTTTTTTTTTTTAAGTGTAAAAATACATGAAAAGCTCTTAACAGGTGCTACTAGCAAGCTTTACACGCACTCACATTTATAAAACATCCAGACTTGTGCGTCTCGCCCTTTGCATGAAAGGGGAATGGGGATAGTTGGACGTGATGGGTTTGCAGAGCGTGACAACTGGACAGAGGAGGAAGGAAAGGAGGAGTGTGCAGGATGGGTACGGTCTGTGTAGTGTTGCCAAAAGCAAACAAACCGCAGTCTACTGATAGCTCAGTACAAAGAAGCCAGAACAGAACAGACCTATAGATTGAAGTCTCTCTCTCTCTCTCTCATGCTTACTTCCTCTCTATCTCTTATCCTCTCTTAAGATGCCAGCTGGACTGGACTCTATAAATGATGCCAAATGCTGATTGGACGGGTCCATCAGACAGATCAATCTTTCTTTGTTATACTAAGAATGTTTTTTGTGTGCAGTGTGTGTGTAAGACTCACAATTTTCCATTTCCGCACATTCCACAATTACGGTAACTTTGTTGTCCTCCTACTAAAGGCACAATTCCCATGTTTTTATGTGAGATAGACTATTATGTAACATAAAATTAACCTAGTATGAAAAATATCTAATATTAATCCCCCCTTAAAATAGTAATTTTGGCCATAATCTGTTGATTTGATGTTAAATCTATTAAATACATAGTTCAGTCATGAAACTCTAGATGGCGCAGGCAGGTCCTTAATGCAAGCTGATGATAATTACAGCATTAACTACTTCCAGGTCCATGCAGCCAATGAGCACTTCAGAGTTCCTCTAAAACCCTACACCTTCCCCAGCTCCACCTGTATAGATCTGCTATGGGTTATTGATATATGCTATTTGTGCAGCAGCACTATGTCTTACTCGCAGCAGCGTATCGGTGTATGTATTGGCAGTAGCAAGTTCCTGTACTTGCTCTGCAGCAGCAGCAATAATCTATAACAACAGCAATAATCTACAGCAGCAGCGTAGCAGATCTATTCCGCCAAGACCAAATACATTAACATTGTCATATCTTTTACCATGCTAAAAATCTTCAGAGACTGTCATGATTGAATTATTTTTCATGAATAATTAATATTTTTTCATGTTTAATTTTTTAATTTAAACTATTTAAATAATATTTAATCACTATTATAATTTTTATTAAAAAAATCTATATTTATATAATGTATTATACTTATTTTGTATAATAGCTGTGTCCCAGTTTTTTGTACAAAATGGTTACGAAAGCTTACAGATAAATTGCATTTTTTATTTTATTAAACAATATCTTGTATAATTCTATCTGAATTATAAATATTTAATTTAACATAGATTGACTACACTAGACATATTGCATTTGTATATGTGTCTATATTATATGTAGTTATTTTGTTGTGTATATTTTGTGCACAAAGCTTACAGACGGTCAAAAGCCACAGAATTCCAATTTTTATTTTATTAAACCACATCCTGAATTTACATAATTGTGTCTGAATTATGCATATTTAAATTTAACATAGATGGGCTAGACATATTATATATTTCCATTTATTTGCATTCCTACATGGGAAAGAAAGACATGTTTTTGTGTGTGTTTGATGTCTTTGTGTGTGGCTGTCTTTGTGTGCAAATTGTAACTGGTAGGGATGCCCTCCAGGAGCGAGCCCTCACTTTGAATCGCACTTCAAACACTGACGATAAAACAGACTAACACAGACAGAAAGCAGACAAACCTTTTTTATTTTAATTAGAAACGATGCAATTAAACCTGCGCTTTCCCTCACTGCTGCATCAGAGATTTTGACTGATATCACACTGTTCTTGTTGAGATGAATAAGGTACTCTGTATGAATTGGAGGATTCAGCTCCATTAAACCTCAGTGGGCCATATTAAAGCTATTACTTCAAAGAGAAAGCCTTTGCGTACTTCTAACAAAAAAGGATAGAGTTAAGTCTAACTTTTGTATGTTTGTACTTGTTTGTACAAGCAGTGCACAGAAAAGAATTCATACCCTTATGTAAAATCGATCCTTTCCAAATAATTACTGCACCTTTGATATTAATCCTTACCTGATTGTATGTTCAATATGTTTCTTCTGTAGGGGGCAACAAGCTAAAGAAACAACATTTCCGGCTAAACTGGGCTTGGATATCCCTGGAGAAAGAGTACTACCAGGTGGATGAAGAGGCTAAGTTTCTGGAGGTGGTCTTGAGACGCAGAGGTTACCTTGGAGAGACCTCATTTGTTAGTAAGTGATGTTAAGAGAGTACTTAATTTCCCATCATGCACTACTGATAAGATTTTATAAAGAAAAAAGCCTCTCTGTTGTGTTAAGTAACTGTGACCTCTAATTTGCTGATAGTAGTCTCTTTATAACATTATTATTTTGGGCTCTTTGATCCTCTGTAGATGTTGTTCCTCATGTCATCAGATTTGGTTACTTGATTTGCATCTAGGCATGGCTACACTACCGCCCACATACACAATGATAATACTTGTTTTTCTGTCCACCCACATATCTCTTCATTGCTGGTTCCCAAAGGGCAAAGTTGAGTTTCCACAATCAACAAAAACAACAACAACAAAAAAAACTTTCAGTCCCTGGAAATAGAAACCTCATATGGGAAAGTTCATAGATCAAAGTTTAGCTGTTACATTACCATATTTAACTGATCACTGCATAAAGCAGTTAATTAATAGGAGGAGGACACATAAAAATTAATTTCTGTTGTATTGGTGAGGATATTCTCAATTGATACACTATATTGCCAAAGGTTTTGGGACATCTGCCTTTACATCACATGAACTTTAATGACATCCCATTCTTAATCCGTAGGGTTTAATATGGAGTTGGCCCACCCTTTGCAGCTATAACTGCTTCAACTCTTGTGTTTATAGTGTGTTTATGAACATTTTTGACCGTTCTTTTAGAAGCGCATTTGTGATGTTGGATGAGAAGGCTTGGCTCACAGTCTTCACTCTAATTCATCCCAAAGGTGTTCTATCGGGTTGAGGTCAGGACTCTGTGCAGGCCAGTCAAGTTCCTTTGTGGCTGAGTTGCTGTTGTTCCCAATTACTTCCACTTTGTTATGATACCACTAACAGTTGACTGTGGAATATTGAATAGTGAGGAAATTTCACAAATGGACTTATTACACAGGTGGCAACCTATCACGGTACCACGCTTGAATTCACTGAGCTCCTGAGAGCGACCCATTCTTTCACAAATGTTTGTAGAAGCAGTCTGCATGCCTAGGTGCTTGATTTTATACACCTGTGGCCATGGAAGTAATCGGAACACTTGAATTCAGTGATTTGGAGGGGTGTCCCAATACTTTTGGCAATATAGTGTATTAACATTTGCTGTTTTATGCAGAATATGGACTACAGCCTTACATTACTGCCTATTACAATTGAAAAGTAAAATAACAATTTATTTATTTGGTAAGTAACAGTTTAATAAGTGGAATAATGTACATTCAGCTTTGTGGTGTGATTCTGATCACCATGTAAGGGTTTGTTTTGCATTCATTTATTGACTGTATATTCAATACTGTTCAAAAGTTGTTGTTTTTTTAAAGAAAAGAAGTAATATTTTTATTCACCAAGGATGCAAAGTAATGATGCTGAAAATTCAAATAATTTTTTGGTTAAAAAATGCATCCTTGTTGAGCATAAACCAAACTTTTGAACAGTAGCATGGTAAAGCATGGTTGTCAGATATGTGTATCTAAAATTCAAGAATTCTTGGAGAACAGAGAATTCATGACAACATTTCATGAATTGGAGATAAAAATTAGCTTGCTCAAATGAGGGTCAGAAATGAACCAAAATGCCATAAAAAGCGACAAAATATTGTTAAAATATTTTAAATACGACAGCAACAATTTCCCATATTTCTGCAGGTATTTAATATTATCTTTGATATATTTGATATATTTCATAATATTTTTATTCTAAGCCTAGAATAGTTTAGGATCTAGTTTTGAATTGGTTAAATTATTTGAACAAAATGCTGTGTGTTTTTATATGCTTAGAGAAAATTGCACTCATTAGGTTAACACCATTGTAAGTCAATTACAAAGTGTCATTGTTCAGCTGAATTCATTTCAGTGTTGATTCAGTTCTGTTCAATGTGTAAAGTTCATCAATTATGGAATGAGTTAAATAAATTCAGCTATAAAGCAGCTCTGCAGAAAACAGTGATATCATCGTCCAGCTCAGTTCAGTTCTCATCCCAACAGTCAGTGTCAGTGCAGTTAAATCAGTAATACTGCTGAATATGAAGTGTCCCCAACTAAAAAAGGTCAGATGTGACACTGGCAAGAGACCCAAACTCCATCAGGTTCTCCTCTGGCCAAAACAAAACTGGCATGGAAAACAAGGCTTAGACCTCTGCATGAGACTTGCAGGATCACACTGCCAGACCTCCACAAGTTCTCATCACAAAGAGGAATATTCCATCCACATGCTGAGCTTTACCACCATTCCACAGCTCACCTCGGTTCTGGTCCAAAGCCTCTCGGTAAGACAGGCTGCAGTCCTGCTGTTCATCTGCCACTGCTGGGCCTGGATCAGAGACCTTGCTGTATTGAAGTGAGGAGATGAGGAAGTCTTTGAAATGATGATTTTTATTCAATTATTATTTAGATTTTTCACTATCTCCCTCAGTTTCTCTTCAAGGACTGATGTTCTATGAATAATTGCATTTTATGCTGGCATGTGCGCAGGCAGGACATGACAGGACCCCTCCTTTTTTGTGATGTACCTTAATATCAAAGCGCTTCTTTCTAAATTTGCTTCAAAGTAGTCTTTCTTCTTTTGGCAGCTCAATTTCTCCTCCTTTGCTAGAGCTCATCATTATGTTTCCATCGTAACCTTTCCAGTCTGGCCTTTCCCCTGGCAGTTTTCCCCAGAATTTCTTCTTCTTTCTGTTATTTATTTATTTGTGGCTTATATTAATATCTCTTATTTTGTTGGTGACCTTTGAGACTTCTGTGTTGGAAAGTTAGTGTTATCGGGGACTCCTTGCCGCACAGTTGCTCACTAGCTGACAATGCCCACCTGGCACACCTGCCATAAAGCTCCTGGAACTGTAAAAACCCAAATGGACAGAGATCCACCAGCGGGACTGTCAGGCTAGGATGAGCATCTGATCTTCTGAGGGATGTTGATGGACTAGCCTTCTGACTCTTGATCTTATTCTCTTTCCAAAGACCTAAACACTGCTCTCTTTGAAGCTTTTATTACAGAATTGTTGCGTCACACATGCTGCAACTTCTCTACATTGGCTGTTAACAAAGCTTTGCTGTGATTTATAGAAACACGGAAGAGGTGATATAAACATTTTGTCACGTTCTTGTCAAAAGTGCATCTGTAAAACATTATTGTCTTAGTACTCCAGAGCACTGGAAAAGATTTTATCTATTTTTTTTGTTTTGTTTATTTGTTTGTATAGTTCCAAAAAAAAAAAAAAAAAATCTCAGGTCCCTAAAAAGACTGAAAAAAAACAACAACAAAAACTGATAAATATTTAAATAAAATAATAAATATTATCAATAAATTAGTCAATAAATCAAATAAATTTACTAATCAATAAATTAGTAAATAATATAATTAATTAATTAAAAATAAAATGAATATAAATCCTACACATACTATTGTATATTTTTGTTACTACACATACTATTATAACTTTGTTTTCCGTTAATCTAGCACTTAATCTACCATTAAATCTACTGTTGTTATAAAATATTAAATGCTTACATTTATGGGCTTTATCTAAAGGTTATTTATTCTTATATTGTTAAGGTATCGGCACCAAAGATGGTACAGCTGAAAAGGACAAAGATTTCCGTGGAAAGGCCCAGAAACAAGTCCAGTTTAACCCAGGTCAGACCACTGCTACCTGGAAGGTGCGCATCTTGTCGGACAGCCTGTACGAGCAGTCCGAGACCTTCCAGATTGTCCTGTCAGAGCCTGTCATGGGAGCACTGGAGTTCCCAGAGGCAGCAACAGTGGAAATTGTTGACCCCGGAGATGGTGAGCTCACAAAAAAACAAAACATGGGTTCCAGGTGCTGAGAATGGTTTAAGGTAGCAACAAAGATCAGTATGGGGGTTCAAAAGCCAGACAAGCTCAAACAAATTTCAACTTTAAACAAACAATCTCAAACTTCAGCCAGTCATTAGAAATGCTGATTTAACATGAACTATGTTTGGTCTAACATAGGTTGTTATATGTTTAGTCTATCACCTGCAGCAATGAAAGGCTTATGCATTAAGACAGTAAACGTGGTCAGTTTAGATTTAATAGTACAATGAATTAATGAAATGAGAAATATTACATTTTATATTTAATATGCTGACTGAGCGTTACTTGAAGGTAATGCAATAATTTGTGTATGAGACAAACAATCCGACCAGGCAAAAGGTAAGAGAAAAAATGTGGAGAAGGAGTGTCACTGGGGGCAGACATCACAGCTGTCACCCTTCTGTATAATCATAGCATAATATCTCCAGAACATCTAAATAACATCCTGGTTCCTGTTCATCAAACCAGAGCAGCCAAGCCTATGATGGCAGGATATATGGCTGATTTAGCAGGAGCAGTCCCTTTGTTCTCTTATCTGACTGAATGAGCTTTCTCCATAGATCTTACACTTACACTACTTTTCTTAAGATGGTGAATCTCACACCTGATTTCCCTAAAATATCTTGTGCCCTTACAAAAATGAACCATAGTATTATGTTTTCTTTTCTTTTCTATCCTTTTTTTTTTTTTGATATAGTGTTACCATGGTTGTTGTGGATATCGTATCATATGGCATTGATTGATAGTAGGAGTAAAAGTCTTTTCAACAGTATTTAAGTATTTTACTCATACTGAATATAGGCTCAAAGATGCACTAGTCCTCAACAGCTAAGAGACATAAATAAAGTTTGACACAACAGCCACTTAAACGTCTACAGATGCTCAAGTCTTAGTTAAGCTCAAGTGCTCAAAAAAGGTAAACCAATATCCTTCAAAAAGGTCTTTTCAATGTAACGGATAAATAATATAATGTTAAGTAAAGCTGCAGTCCGTAACTTTTTTTGGTTAAAAATTATACGAAATCAATTTTTGAGCAAGTACATAACCAGCCAGTGTTCAAAACTATCTCCTTACCTTAGCCCGATTCACAACGGTAAGCTTGTAATAATGTTTTATAATTCAGGTGGTACTGGTGGGTTTCCGCAGGAAATTTGAGCATGCAGCCGTTCATCTTTGTGTGACGGATCATTTATAGCCTTTTCTCACAGTGGCTGCAATTATTAAACGTATCATTTTGATGGCGGGTTTAATCCAGAAAGGTCCAAATGACAATCATCAGTGACAACTGGAGATTCACCCATAGACAAAAGCTAAATACTTGTTCAGATGACATTTTCCAGTGAAAATTCTTATTTTGGTCATACTTCCAAGACTACAATCTGTGATTCTGAAGTACAGTATTCATCGATGTGGTGACTTACAGCAACCATTAGATTCATCCACACTGAGGAGCCGGGCCGATGCACAACCCACGTAAATATGATAATTAGGCAAATAACTGCATATACTGTATGTATGTGTGTGTGTATATATATATATATATATATATATATATATATATTGCTCCAGAAAATGCTAATTTTTAAGTCACATTCATCAGAGATCAAGATTCGATCTCTTCAATCTTTATTTCAGTGTTTAATTAAGAGGATAACATTGAATAGTCCAATTGGATATGGAGTGACGGAGCAGGGTACATAATGCTCATTTGACATTTTTAAATTACAGTGATAAGCCTGTGTATTTCCTTTGCACAAGGACATAAAAGCAACTTAAAGCCACAGTCTGAAAGGTTAAATCTCATTTAATTATCTTCTGCCTCTAAGTGCAAAGAAAGCTTCATGCAGATTTGAACAAAGCATAATCAAGTTTTTAATGTCTTTTTCTGAAAGAAAACCCAGTTTGTGTCCTTAGAGAGCTTTTCAGCCATTGTTCCAATACTCCCTGAAAGTCAAGTCTTATACGGATAAAGGGGATTAATTTATTTGAAATGGTGACCGTGAAGTTGCCAAAAGTTTTTAACCCACAAATACATAGAGCTTAACACACCATAGTATTAACTTTCATGCTAGCTTCTGTGTTTTTGTTTTCAGTGCTACTCATATACCTGTTATTGTTTTATTCATTCCCAACTCTTCTGGTAAAGAGTTTTTATGTGTATCTCTCCCACTACAATTACATATCTTGGGTCTGTCAAATTATTATAAATTTCTGAACCTTTTGACAGCAGCTGTGAGAGATCAATCCCACATTAAAAATACAGAAACAGAAACTTAAGTTACACATACATTTTTAAAAGGTTAGAAATTTTGGTGTTTGTTTGAGGACATAAATGTCAAGATTTGACAGAACTTCAAGTCTGAAATACAACTCAATCCACCTGGACCCATGAAGCTCCTCACAGAATGATGATTTCAGTAATTCTTTTCTTTCTTTGTCTAAAAAATTGTTACTTTATGTGCATTTATATTTATGTTGCTTTTTGCCTTAGAATCCACAGTGTTCATCCCCTTGGCTACATACTCGATTGAGGAAGATATTGGAGAACTTCTGATTCCTGTGCAAAGATCTGGAGATGTCAGTCAAGAGTTAATGGTGGTCTGCTTCACACAACAAGGTGAATTATAATTGGAACTCAATAAAATTTAACTTAAAGGTATTTTTTTTTATTCCTTACTAACCAAATCAAACTTCGTGAACTTTCAAGCTCATCAGATTTCTTTAACTGCATGTTTAGACTAGGGGCGTTTATTCCTGACTAAACCTGTGAGTTTGAATGCTCAAAACTTCCTCTAATCTACCCTTTATCCTCTTCCGTGCAGGTACAGCCAAGGGCACTGTTCCCACTACTGTGCTTTCCTATTCTGACTACATTTCCCGACCCGAGGAACACCACAGCGTGCTGCGTTTCGATAAGGGCGAGACTGAGAAGCACTGCCGTGTGGTCGTCATCGATGACTCACTCTACGAGGAAGAGGAAAGCTTTAATGTCACCCTTAGCATGCCCATGGGCGGCCGACTGGGTCAGATGTTCCCCACCACCAGAGTGACCATCCTGCCTGATGCAGATGATGGTGAGATGCTTCACTATGTTGGATGTGTTCGATTTGTTTGGCATGCTTGCTGTTTCAGTTTATATTTCAGTTCGTAATATTGTATCACCAAGAGAGCATAGTTTGAGGTTGATGATCAGAGGCATTAAAAAAATAAACAAATTATCCAGTGGGATTAAGTTCTGCAGTACATTGAAAATATATTCACAAGAGTTTGTAACAGTACAGGACCTTTTGAGTGGGATTTCACTTAATCAGTAGTGTTTTGCACTGTTTAAGCAATGCACACAAAGACTGAAGCATTTTAAAAATATGTATGAGCTCTCTGAAGTTTTTTTTGGCAGGGCATCTTATAAAACAAACTACTCTTTTAAATCTTTGGGGTACTTGAAAACATTTTCTTGACAGGTGCTTCCATTTGAGGCAGCAGTCTGGGAAGCTGTCGGAGGCTTTGTTTTAACACAGTCCCGTAGCGATCTAGCACAGAAATTTGAAGGCAAGATCACACTGAATGTTTAATCTAAATTCATAGGATTTATTGAACACCACAGCAAACCTTGAAACGATTTTCCAGCCATAATTCCTAAAGTATGAAAGCAAAGAATGGTGCAGCCTTGTCTTAAAGTGGGGAAAATTGATTATTTTGTCTGTAAAGAGATAGTTATTATTCCAATATGATGTTTTGGATTTCTTTCTTTCTTTATGGTGCTTGAAAGAGCAACCTCTCTGAACCTTTCAGAGTGAAGCTGTGCTTGGGGGGGAAAAATTGTGGGGAAATTTTAATTTAATTATAAATATTTTAATTTAAATATTTAAACTTAAATAATTAAATTTAATTAAATTAATAATAATAAAATAAACAAATAATAATAATACAAAATTCTGTTATCATCTAAACATCTAAACACGTATATTTTCTTTTTCATACAATGGTAATTATCATTAAATTGTCAGACTTTTGAACTGACATTGGGTAAGCAACATGAAAGAGAATAGAAAATGGCATTATTTCCTTTTTTTAGAACTATAGAACTTTTAGAAATGAGTAGTTTTTAATGATAAACAAAACATAAATAACATCCTCCCTAGTGAAAAATAAATATACTAAAATGTATTTGAAATACATTTATTTTATGCTGAGTATACTACAATTTATGTACTTAATATAAATACCCTGCAATTGTACTTATATTATACTAAATTGGTATACTTAAAGTCTGCTAAACTGGAACAAGTATTTTTGTGTTGAGGTCCAACTGAAGATATACTTAAGTATATTTGATTGTGCTAAAGTGGAACTATTGTAAGTATACTTTAGGTACATTTTATATATCTTGCATTCAAATTATTCAGTGATCATACTATCCTTACTAATAGTAATGTTAAACACATTTTAGGCTTAATATTAAGAAATATGCATTGTGCAATAAAAAAGCACTTCAAATAAAAAATATTTATGTCAATAAATATAGTAGTCAACATTTG
The DNA here is from genome assembly GCA_037101425.1 of Elopichthys bambusa. Classification (NCBI taxonomy): domain Eukaryota; kingdom Metazoa; phylum Chordata; class Actinopteri; order Cypriniformes; family Xenocyprididae; genus Elopichthys; species Elopichthys bambusa. Next base: position 12,692,178 of record CM074444.1, read on the forward strand.
AAGTGGATCAAAACCTTTCATCAAAGTTGTCCTAAAACCTTCTTCTTAGGACAACTTAGTTCTTAGGACAACTTTGATTAACTTTTTTGATCCACTTCAGATGTTGACTACTGTATATTAATGGGTTTGTAGTTAGTGTGAAATGAATGTAGGCCTATTTTAAATACATTTTGGTAGGTTTTTTACTTGGGCAGACTCTGCATCCATTGCCTCTGACATGATTTCTCACCGTCACGCACCTAACTCGAAAACTCTTAAGAAAATTCAGAGTTACCTAAACTCTTAATTATGAGTTGTGCTGATTTTCATGTGCATTTTATCTCATAAATACATTCTTGCTGAAATGATTTGAAAACACTGTATCCTTGACCTCCACTGGCCTGCCCCAACGTCCTACCATTGGTTAAACCAGAAGTCGACACATATAGACTGCAATGATTGATGTCTCGAACACGCCATAAAGTGAATGCCATCACACTCACCAACAAACAGTTTAGCTGTACGTTTGCTTAACAACCGAACTCGCTGGAGTGCACACTATTGGAAATCTGTGTTGCAGTTTTGGCACATTTGTCTGAAGGAAACTAGGTCTAGAAACTCATTGTACCTAAAGACACAAGTCTCACCATGTATTTCATATCTGAGAATGATGAAATTATTTTTAGATGATGCTATATAATTTTTTAGATGAGACTTTCTTTTTGTGCAAACCAAAAAAAAAAAACAAAAAAAAAAACATGAGGTATGAACTGAAACATCTAGTTTGTTTCTGCTAACTGGCTGTAAGGGCAGAATTTTCAAACCTTTGCCTATACAGCTGAAATGTAACAATGAGCAATTTGCAAAAAAAAATGATTTAATTTGTTAAATATTTATGTAGCCTACTACTTCAGTCATTTATTTTTGTTGAATTCTATGTTGACCTGTTATGATTAAATGTACAATTCAATTAACTGTATTAGAGTATTGGCCTAGATAAAAGTTTACAGAAAATGTATTTTGAGCTGCAAAAAATAATCATGAAGTTTTATAATTATGACCTTTACCTTTTCAATAATTTGCTCACACTTTGAATATCAGGTAGGCTATTGTTTAATATATAGCACTTTTATAGCACTTTTAGGGCAGACTTATATGACCAGCACCTGTATATTTAATACAACTTTAGTTGAACTTTAGTTGTAGTCCAAAATTAGTTGTTCCATTTTAGCAGACTTTAAGTATACCAATTTATAGCGTGCCACAAATACATTTAATTATACTAAAGTACATACAATTAAATTGTGCTTAAGTATACAATTTTTTCACTAGGGCTGTCATGTATATTTTATCCTTAAAGTTAAATTTTATTTAATATGACATTAAATGTGCATCAAAAACAGGACTATCCAGTATGAGGTAAAAAGCAGTGTTCAGTCGTGTGCACATGTGCATCTGTGCCCCAGAAAGCACCTTATCGCTCATCTCCAGGCGTAGTTACAGGTGCTGTTCTGTATCATATCTCCCTACGGTGCCTCTTTGTTCAGCAACACCTCCGGGCCTCCCCTCCTCTCACAGCTGCCCGGCTATCTCCTGAGACCGATGCTTATCCTGCACAGACAGGGTAGACTGGAAGTAAAAGATCCAACAAAAACCGCTGATTTTTAATTTCTACCTACATGAAACTTAGATTCTGCTGTGAAAAACGAGCCCTCAAGTTTGTGGGAGGTCTGAAGTCTATTTGCATTTACGCACACACACAAGCCAGAAGAAAAAACTTTGGCAAATTAAATTTATTCAGTTTGTGTGTTTGATGTATAACAGTGTTTGAAGTAATTTGGTTTATACAAGCAAGTCTTTCATTAAAAAATCTCATGGAAAACAAAACAGCAGGGAAATCAGATGATGGACAGCTTATGGATTGAAGCTTCCATATCCATATTTATATATCCATATATATAAGTGATTTTATTACTATTTATGGCAACATTTTATGGTGTTTAAAGTGCCCTTTTTTTAGAGGACAAAGGTTACATGCCTGAAATTCCCAACAGTTGGTCGTTGCAATGTAATTTAAACCGCTGCATGTCGAAACTTCGTGTTTGAGACTCCAGGGTCAGCTCAGGAGGCGTCAGCACCACTGTGGTGCCACGTTGATGTCTCTGTCAGGATATTTATGAGGGTCGACTTCAGAGAATCTTTTTCAATCTGTAACTCCCTCCAGAATGTCATCAAGCCATTCCAAATGTAAGGAGAGTGAAACATTGACAGGAAGCATTTGGGGTAGTGTGAGAGATCAAGTGACTGAAATGGTGACTGTTTCATTACAGCTGCTTTTTTGACTTTTAGTTGATAATAGTTGACTATGTTTGCAGATAGATAGACAGATAGATAGATTTCGGAGCCAACAGAAATAGGACAAAATATATTTTGTTTAGCAATTTTTTTTAGTTTTACCTCTGCTCTTGATTTTCAAGGTGACGTAAATGACAATTGGAGGCCTCGTACGCATATCAGTTCGCAGGTTGATCCTATTTCTTACGGGTGATTTGTCAAGTATAAACACACAGGGTGGAGGACAGCACTGCCTTGTAGAAACTGGCTTTGTTTGCATCTTCATTGTTATCTTGTTTTCCAGTCCAGATTCTTGGCTTATGTCAAGAATTTCAGCAAGGAGAAAAAAAAAAAAGAAAGACCAAAAACATCGCCTGGAGCTACTGTCTGACAGCAGTGCTCGTTCGCCTTTGCAAATGACGCATACACCTGAAACCTGATCGACTGTTTTTAGAAAAGACAGCACCGTGTCAGCTTATTGAGTGCCACCTACTTAGAGAACTCAGAGCACGCACAGACAGCAGCAACACCAGGTAAAAATAGTCTGCTTAGACTGGACTTTACTATGGTGTTTTTTTTTTTTGGGTAGTTTTTCATTAAAACAAAAGTGACAGACAGACAGACAGACAGACAGATAGATAGATAGATAGATAGATAGATAAATTGTTTTTATACTGAGCTTATACTGAGAAAAGGGTATTTTCTGTTTTTTACCTTTACATTTGAACCTAACTTTTAAGGCCCATTTACACCAAGGACAATAACTATAAAGACAATGATAAATATAGCTGCAAGCAGCGATGACGGGCCCAAGCCCCAGTGGCTTAAGGAAATCTGTGCATGGTGGGCAACATACAATCTTAATTTAATTTAAATCAAACAATGATTTTACACAATATGAGACACTTCCTGTTTACCTTTTTTGTCATTACTTTAATCCCTCGCCATGGCAACACTTTAGAAGATATCCTATAATTGTTTGCAGTTTAGCGCAATTTATCTTCAGTGTTGACTGAGTTGGTGGCGATTGCATGAATCTTCTACGAAGAGTACTTAATAACTGATTATTCAAGAAATCCACATTCAAACCAAAATATCTGACTTCCTGTTGGTCGGAGCTAATGATTGTAAATTAGAAAGTCCAGCCTGATGAGAACAATATATGTACCGAGTTTGGTGACTGTAGGTAAGACTAACCCCCCAACTTTTGTCAAAAAGTGCCGTTACAGTGCCCCTCCTCCCCACCCATTTCTAAGGCTTTGCCCATGTCTACTGGCCGACAACTTTGATGTGTGTCGATTTTCATGCAATTTTATGCATGCTAAGAGCCTAAATAACACCCAAGAATATTATAAAAGTTTGACGTGTTGCCATGGCAACATTTAAGATATCAAGAATCCTTTCACAGGTCTATATTCACAAACAGAATGATACCGCCCACTGATGTGGATGCTAATATCTTTATAGTTATCGTTCTTGGTGTGAATGGGCTTTTATACAGACCTTTTCAGATTTTACTATTCTTGTATTTGGTCCTCACGATCCTTCTGTAATTGTATTGGTAACAAAAATCAGCTGGCAACATCACATTTATAAAATCTGCGTGTTGATAATAAGTGTGGTGGGGATATGTTCTCGCACGCTGCAGTAATTGCCGCTGGATACAACAAAAATCACTCTCATAAGCGTAGAGAAAGACCTGCGCGTAAGTAATTGTAAATGTAAAACAAGAGAATACTTGTACTGAAGGATCAGGCTCAGTAATATACTGCTTGATGTCAGGCAGTGAATGTTTGTTGGGCTAATAAAGCTATGATTATGGACCACTTGGAGAGAGAAGTTGGAAGGGAGTATCCGGAGAGAGCAAAATGAGTGTAGGTGGCTGTCTGTCTGGAGCCTATTATTAAGATTCAGTCTTCCGATTCTCTGTCAGCCTGGAGGAGACGAGGCAGATGTCCTGTGGTGAAGTTAGTGATTGAGGGAATCGTGTTAGGTCACGTTTCTTTCCTCAACCATTTGTTGTTTCCTGGTTGTGCATTATTTGAAGAAAGATTTGCTTCATGTAAAAAGAAAGATGAATAAAGAAAGATGATTCATGGCAAAATTTAAATCATTTTAAATTAAAATATGAAGTTATAAAAAATTTAGTCATGTGACATTCATCGGGTATTTAAATTTAAATACTAAATATATAAATTTAAATCTACATCTGAAGGATATTGTCAGCCTTGCAGGTTTCATGTGCATTAATCATCCTTTTTTTTTTTTTTTTTTTTGACTTTTGAGAATTTAAAAAACTTGCGATTATGACTGAAATCTTTCATTTGGTACACATTACATGCAAGAAAATTACCTGTCCTGGTGCTTTTTATTTTCAAGAAAATTACCTGTCCTGGTGCTTTTCTCAAGAAAATTACTGTAAATCAATTCCAATTCACTTGAGAGCTCCTGTGGAAAGGTGTACAATGTGTTCTCACTGAAAAACACTTAGCACTGTGTTAATGTGTTCTGCCATTTTCTTCCACCCAGAGGTCTTTGCTTTTTATAAATGCTGTCGCTCTGTGGGAATGCTAAAGAAAGTTCAAGCCCACAAACGTGTCTGTGCGTAGATGTGTGAAGCGCACACCAGACTCCCAGGGTACATTCTGTCTCTCTCCCCAGGCTAACGCCAAGTGTATAAATCAGATGTATGCTGTGCTATACATATATACATACATATATTCATTATTTTTTCACTCTAATGCTAAAACATTCTAAGACAATTACTATATAAATTAACAAAATATTCAAGTGTTTTTTTTTATATACAATGTAAGCTACCAGGAATTATTTATTGTGATAATTCTACATCTGGATAATATCTGACCAATTTAGCAGCTAATACATATGCAAACTGGGAGCTTATACTTCTACTTACTAGTTTCCACTAGTAGCCATCAATAGGGGGAAAACAACAACAACAACAAAACAACCAAACAGCTGTCACACTATACCAGGTCAAGACTCACAATTTTATGTTGACTTGCTGCATTTAAAATCTTTAGCTAGCTTAATCAAATTATGGTACCTTAAACTATTTTATTTATTGGTTTAAAGAGTAGAAAAATAGGCATTATTCATTAAATAATTTATATCATTGTAGTATTTGAGGGACCACCAGACTCTCTCTCTCTCTCTCTCACACACACAAACAATCCATCCCTTTATATACTTAAAATGGTGCCTTTGGAGGGCACTGAAGTGTTTAATCATTATCAACATATATTTTTAATAAAAAAATATATCTATAAATAAGTTTCAAATGACACTTATGTTTGAGCCCCACACTCTTCAGCGCTCCATAGCTCTAACAATGGATAGTTTGGACAAAAATAATAAAGTTATTTCTGAATTAAATGCAACACTTGAGTTCTTATATTGAACAATTAGTGGTACAGTTAGCTGTGTCTTGAATGGATGGTTCATGCAGTTTTAAACAGTGGAGTATGAACAGAGCCCATAGTTTTTTATTAAATAAAATAAATAAGCACACGTAAATGAAGCTGACATAGCTTATATGCATGTGTGCATTATCAACTTGGTGATAATATACAATAATTCACCTTGGCAAATCCTTTGCTTGCAGTGGTCAGCAATAATATCTGGCCCGCGCCCGCAGTCATGTTATTTTGATAGCGGCTGGTTCTGAAATAGATCTTCGTCTCGTGGTGCCGTCTAATATTATTACCGTGTCTACACCAGACGCGACATTTTTAACATTGCATTGTGCCGCAACAGCTGAAAGCTGTCTACACTGAACGCGACAAACCGACCGTTGCAAAAACAGAATGGGGAGTCCGTTTACTGTCAGGAATTTGTTGTGTCGCGCCGCATCCAGTGTAGACAATATCACTGATTATAATGGGGTCTATTATCTTTTGACGTGTCGCATCACGCCGCTTGCGTCCGGTGTAGACACGGTGTTATATTCATTGAAAACAGCGACAACTTCATTGCAGATAAGACCTACCGGCTTTGCATTCACAAAACTAGGTAAGAACGCATAGTTATCTTTCCATTCTTCTTTGTATGCCCTATTTTCGCTGTCAACTTTCCTCTTTAGACTCTTTGATAGTGCCATTTTCTCTCAACAGCAAGCTTAAGAGTTAACATCACTCTGCACACAACGTAATGCAGTTTAGTACGTGAGGATGCCAAGGAATAATTCTGAGTGTAAAAGTAGGCTACTTCAAATAATTATTACAATAAGTTAGGCTTCATTGTTTAACAAGCAAATTAAAATGAGATTTATTATTCGCAATATGGAAAGAGGAAATAAAACATAGTTCGTTAAGAGCATATGCCATTAATGGGCTTATTCAAGTCCTCTTTTATTTTTTTGAGTTATTTTTATCCATTCCGCATCTCCCAGTTTTAGCAAGGCGGTCAAGTTGGTGAATGAAGATACTTGCCAGGTCACTACTCCACTTTATTAATTTATCCAGTATAAAATCCAGACACCGCCACACAAATGTGGCTTTTCATTAATGACTGTCCTACTACAGGATTTAACACAGAGTAACAGCTCACTACCAGTTACCAAAGACACTGTAACAGTCTGTCACAGGCAATTCTAGTTGCATTTTTCATTAATTAATTTAAATTATCCTTTGACTATGTTCTGACCCACCATCTAGTGGTGAAAATTTTTTTTTTGGCCCGATACCAAACTTAATTGCCGACCCCTGCTTTACGGCATCAATGCAATTAGCTATGTTTGTTTTTTGTTCTAATGTGTCAGGAGGATGTTCTTAAAAAAAATAATCAAAGTAATATCATACCTTCTGTTCTCTTCTTTTTAAAGAACCTCAAAAGATGCGCTTGAACCGTTCTCCTGATCCTTTTGAACAAGCGTGAAAAATGATGAAGGTTTTCTTGACTGTGCGCAACGCGTTACAATAGTTCTGATTGGTCAGTCACTGTTATTTATAGTTTGTTAATTATCATACAGAAAATTTCAATCACTGTTATTTATAATTTGTTCATTATCATACAGAGAATTTTAAAATTTCGTTTACTTGATAAGTTTTACATAATTTTTACATAATACATAACTGTTAATCTAAAAGGGATGGTAAGGAGGTAAAAGCGTCTTTTTCAACAAGGGAGATACCAGCCAGAAATCATAGTTTTTGAAATTATTACATTTCCCTGCTTTGTTTTGGCTTTTTCCACCAGGAGGTTTAATTACAGAGAGTTGAAATGAGGTGAGAGGGAACTGTGCATTAATGTCATCTGCTTCTGTCCTTTGTGAAAGGGTTGTTGGCTGGTGTTACATTAAAGAGCAGCTTTTGACCAAAGTGGTCAAATGTGCAGTGAAGTAAAATGCCAGTTAAGAGTGAGTGTCAGAGCGTACTATAGTGGACAGGCCAGATCATTCAAGTTTTTGAAAGATAGTGCATTAGTGTACCTAACTGCAGAACCTTTAAAGAAAAGAAAAATTCAAATTTAGCCCACTAGCACAATGGCAGACTGCCACATGGGTAACCTAATCCACTCAGTGAAGCGCCTGAGTTTGGGTTTGGGTCGTGTAGGAGCCAATGGTTTGCCTTTCAGTTAATGGACTGTGGTGCTTTGAAGCTCACTGTTTGTCCTTTTTACAAATGAACCTTATCTGATTGTGGGAACAGTGAGACACACTAAAGCATACCCACACAACAAGCAAAACCAAAGCACTCATTTTATATCACCTTCCGATCGCCCACAGTACTCTGCAGGGACAGGCTCTGGCAGTGCCAAGGCACATCATGCAATTATATATAATGTGTCTCCAAGACCTAGATAAAGCTGGAGATAACTGCCTCTCTGTTTTTCTGAAGTGTACATTTTATAATGGGATTTTCACATCATGCGCAATTTTCGCCCTTGGACAAAACCTCTAGGCAGTGCCTAAAGACAGATAGCCCCCTGAGAGCTTCTACACAACTTCACACAGTTGTTATGTGCATTTTATTGCAGGTGAGGCATGTCAACTTTTTTGTGAGTTCAAGTTTAGCCTTTGATCATTAATGCAAGTAGTTAATTTAGTAGTTTCAGCACATTAAAAAGGAAATATGAAACACAAAATTATTACTGTTGCTCATACTTAAGCAATCAGTGACGGCAAGTTTGGAATAGAAAAGCACCACTTAAACTACCGTACAAAAGTTTTCAGGGTCATTGTGAATTTTTTTTTTTTTTTTTTTTTTTTCCCAGCGAAGTCTCTTATGCTCACCAAGGCTGCATTTGATCAAATATACAGGAAAAACTTTAATAATGTGAAATATTATTACATTTCAAAATAGCTGTTTTCTATTTGAATATGTATTTAAATGTAAATTATTTCTGTGATGGCAAAGCTATATTTTCAGCAGCCATTACTAGTCTTCAGTGTCACATGATCATTTAGAAATCATTTGGAGTGGTTCGGAGCATGAAAGTCATGTGATTTCAGTAAACGAGGCTTTGTTACGTCATAAGTGTTTTGAAATTTCAATGGCTCACGTGACTTTGGCAGTTTGATACACGCTCCGAACCACTGATTTGAAACAAAAGATTAGTAAAGCTTTGAAGTTTCATGAAGCAGTGTTTTGAAATCGCCAATCACTAGATATTGTTGAATAAAGTCGTTATTTTGGGGGTTTTTTTGGTGCACAAAAAGTATTCTCATTGCTTCATAACATTAAGGTTGAACCACTGTAGTAACATCAACTGTTTTAAATATGTTTTTAGTAACTTTTAGGGCGTTTGAAAGTGTAAATTAACTTGCAGTCAATGGAGGCCTCACTGAGCCATCAGATTTTATCAAAAACATCTTAATTTGTGTTACGAAGATGAACGAAGGTCTTACGGGTGTGGAACGACATGAGGGTGAGTAATTAATTAAAGAATTTTCATTTCTGGGTGAACTAACCCTTTAAGTTTTTTAATGAAAAAAAAAAAAAAACATCTCCAAACACTTTGCATGACCTCCTCAGTGCATTCCATCCTAATGTGTCAACAGTTCAGTGTTGGTTTAGGGGTAAAAATGAGCCTGCTGTTGTTGTTGTTTTATCACGTCGCCTGTGAGACATCCATGCCACACAAGAATAAAGCGAGAGGAAAAGAGTCTCATCACACATTTTGTTTATTTCCCTTGGGCTTAGATGCGCTTCCTACCGTGGACATACAGCAGCTTAAACTCCTTCAACACCCTCAATGTCTTACCCTCAATCAGATTCAGTACATGACACTGTGTGTTCCAAGAAAACACATTTGGAAGCTGAGTGTGACATAGACCTTTCACCAGCAGATAGGGTGTTAGCGAGCTATGAACAAGGATTTGACACTGGATTCTAAGATGGGTAAAGTGTTAATTGCAGAAAGACAGGTCCATGCTAGCCCGTCTGTCTCCACATCCCCTTACCTTTTGTCAAAGCTGCCCCAGCTCCTCATTCTTAAAGGGATAGTTCTTCACCCAGAAATTTCTGTCATCATTTACTCACCCTCAATACAAACCTGAATGACATTCTTTCTTCTGTGGAACACAAAATATATTTGGTTTTTTTTTTTTGTCCGTATAATTAAAGTCATAGGCGTCCAATGTTTTTGTGGACCCCACTGACATTCATAAAATGAACAATAACAGTCCTTCTAGATGTTTTCTTACGACATTACTCATGTGGTGACCTTGCTTATATCTAGATTGTTCCTTTCATTAAAAACATCTCTCTTTATTGTCTAACAGCACCAGTCTTTTATTTTGGAGAAATGGAGTACCATGTAGATGAGAGTGACGGTTATGTCGAAGTCCAGGTTTGGAGAACAGGAAGTGATCTTTCTAAAACTGGAACGGTCACAGTACGGTCTCGAAAGACTGACCCTGTTTCAGCAGAAGGTATGTATCAAGACAGCCACATATGGCATTTCTTAGTATTATATGTGTAGACACTTTTATATATAATTATTGTCAACATGCTCTGTTAATATAATACATTGACAAGCTTGTATTTCGAAAAATCCACACCATGAGACAATAATATGCCGTTACAAGCCCCACAGGCTTCATAACACACACAAAAATAGACAGCGCCAGAAGACGAGAGCCCTACTTACTCTAACTGACAAGGTCTTCAGCGCATCTATCTAACATTCAGGACATGTACAATCTTTTAAACACTTTCCACATTGTTGTAAGCGTCTGTTTATAGGTTGTCCTTAGACGATTTACTCAGACTATCGATTGTCTGATCTGGCTCACATTGTAGCTCATTCTGGCCAGTTTTGCTCAAATAAAGTTCAGTTTATTTACTGCTTGTCAGTGAATTTGAAATCAGTCACAATCACAACAATATTAGACCAGCATGTAACCACAGCAGTGGCAGTTCATTCAAACAATGGCACACAATGAAAAAATGCATAGAAAAAAATCAATTACACACACACACACATATATATATATATATATATATATATATATTCCATTACTAATTACTTTCTAAATCCCATATCAACCTCGACCAGTTAAACAATAAAAAAGGACAGACACTTTTGACTCTTTCAAATAAACAATATAGAATTGCATAAATTATATAAAACTTACAGCATTTATTGAAATTACATCAGAAGTAACTGTAATTAAATTACAGAAAAATTAAGAGTAATCCGTTACTCTACTTTTATAATGGAAAAGTAATTAAATTACTTAGTAATTAATCACACCCAACACTGTTAACCACAAATGTATTGTTTTACCAGTCTAATATCAGTATACTTTATTTGTTTTGCTTTATTCGGAATAAAAAGGTTGGTCATTCCTGCAGACCTGTGATACTGAAAGAGGCATTTATTTTCCCACTGTTATTTACCTGTGAGAAGAAATTGTTCTTTTGTCACTTTCTTAATTTATTTCTCCGTTGACCTACTAACTTTCTGCAAACCTTTAACACAGCTGGTGTGGACTATGTTGGGATTAGTAAGAACCTGGACTTTTCCCCGGGCGTCAACATGCACACATTCAAGGTTACAATCCTGGATGACCTGGGACAGCCAGTGCTGGAGGGGCCAGAGAAGTTTGAGCTGATTCTCCGTATGCCCATGAACGGTATATTGGGAGAACCAGGAAAAGCTACCATCTACATCAATGACTCCATCTCAGATTGTGAGTGGTCTTACACTAAACCTTAAATATATAAAATATGCAAAATCATTCACATTATCTTAGACAAGGCCAAAACAATAATAAGGTCAATTATGATGAACAGGATTTGGGTTTAAATTAGGGCTGCCGATTTAACTTGTTAATTTAATTGATTAGTTAAAATTAAAAACTCATTTACTGCACTCGCCTATCCCCAGACCTACGTAGGTCATCTTACATTTCAGACAGTTGATGAACATGATGCAGGGCAACAACTCATCATTCTGTCATCATTTACTCACCATAATAAATTCTATGTTGAATCAAATGTAATATTTCTTTCTAAAGCTACTCTTTGTAATATCGATTTGATGCTTTTCTCATTTAACACAATAATGACTTTAAAATTTTCAGCCAAATTTGATGTGTGATTAATTAGTTTAATTAATCGCCACATCATGTAATTAATTATATTCAGCTATTTTAATTGTTTGACAGCCCTAGTTTAAATATAAGACTTTTGTTTTTAGTGCCCAAGGTGCAATTCCGAGATCCTACGTACATGGGTAATGAGAATGATGGACAGATATCTGCTGTTGTGTACCGGAGCGGAGATCTGAGCTACAAGTCAAGTGTGCGATGCTACAGCCGTCAAGGCTCAGCCCAAGTCATGATGGACTTCAACGAGAGGCCAAACACAGACATCTCCACCATCGTCTTTTTACAAGGTATTGTTTTTGGAGGTATCAGTGTTGGAGAAAGTTACAAGTAATCCATTACAATATTGTGCCACTCCCTAAAAAAGTAACTAATTGCATTCCTTACGATGCTTTTCCACTGTATGGAACGACTCGACTCGACTTGGCTCGGTTCAGTACGGTATGGCTCGGCTCGCTTACTTTCGGTTTGCTTTTCCTCTGCAGTTTAGTACCGCTTCAAAGTGGGTGGGATTACAGACGGATTATTATAGTTTCGCTGCCTCTACTGCTGTGGATCCAATCCTCGGCTACCATCGAGTCTGCACCTCATCTGCTGACCACAATACAGCAATTTCTTTTTTCAAGTTCTGTTCGACGGTCATTTAAAGCAAGTCGTTTAAAAAAAGTTGCGCAAACAAATGATACTGCGGTGGCTGGTACTGACTATTTAAATCTAGCGGGTTGAGTGAGATTGCATTTCAAAATCAGAAATCAGTGAGATTGCATTTCACTGTTTTTATTCATTTTGATGAATACTAAATGTTTTCGTGCAAGTGAGATGAGTGAATGCATGTTCACATTTAGTCTAGAACTACAATAACCATCACGTTTACATAGCAGACACAACACCTCTCACTTTATTTCTCTCAACATGGGGACAGGAGAGCTGTCAGTCAATAAATGTAAAAAACTCGTTACTTATTTAAAAAAGCAACTTTATTATTTTGTTGCAAATTGAAAAAGTAATGCATTACTTTACTAGTTACTTAAAAAAAGTAATCTGATTACGTAACTCAAGTAACTTGTAATGCATTACCCCCAACACTAGGAGGTTAAGAATCTTTAAGCTATAAAAATGTCTTACTCTGAAGGAAATCCATTTTATTTTCCTAAATAATTATTTCGCTGTTTGATGTGCTGGCATATTTTATGCATACTTAACAACAACTCTCTCTTGAAATGATTACTTGTGTAGGAGAGGTGGAGAAGCCTTGTGTCCTCATCCTGGTTGATGACACTGAACATGAGGAAGATGAGGAGCTGAGATTGGTGCTGGGAAGCCCCAAGAGTGCGTCTCCGTTTGGGGCCTCCATAGGGGCTCAGAATGAGACACTCATCAAGATAAAGGATGATGCTGACAGTAAGACTTTATCTCCCAATTTCCCACATTTTTGTACCCACTTATGTTCACTTGCAATTGCTGTTATCTGTCAGAGTTCTAGAAAGTACTTAATTGGCCTAAGAGCAGAAAATGTACTGTAAGGCTATGAGGTGTTTTTTTAATTCAGAAATGTAGATATTAAAGATGTGGGAAAAGGAAAAACTTACAAATTGTTAGTATAATATTCACACACACACACACACAAAAAAAATATATTTTAAACAAGATGAAAGAGAAAGAATGCAGAATTTAAATGCATTTATCTGCTAGATACATTTAAAGATAAAAGTATAATTTTGTAAACATTTACAAATTCACTGGCAAATAGATTGCTTAAAATCTAATAGACCTGGACTCATTTTGATTTCATAATTTTTTGATCTTTAATCATCAGTCTGGTTAAGCTGATTGGTCGATATTAGTCCTGACTGAAGCAATTATGCGGTGCTGACATATATCTGTATTTTCCCACGATCCTCCTTCCCCAGAGGCCATCATCAAGTTTGGAGCAACTAAGTTCAGTGTCAGTGAACCCAGTGAGTCAGGGCAAATCTCAGTGGTGAGGATCCCGGTCCAGAGGACAGGAGACACGTCCAAAGTGTCTGTGGTTCGGGTCCACACAAAGGACGGCTCAGCTTCCTCTGGAGAAGATTACCATCCCATCTCTGAAGGTGGGTTTAAACAACATCATAGCAGAGTTTTGTAAGAAAATTTTACCCTAAAACCATCATTTCTAACTTTCAAATGATGCTGCTCAAAGAAAATTAAGGTTATTTTATGACCATTTGCATTATTTTCATAACAATAAAAACATTTCCTACCCATATTCACAGTACCATTATACAAAAGAAAAAAATAGTATAAGTAATGTCATTACTGTAATTTTTTTTAAGTATTTATACATCATAGTAATATTTGTTATATTTACCTAATTTATGCTGATTTAAAACAAATACTACTATGAAAACAACTGTTTTTCTTTTAAATCAGCATAAATGTTGTAAATACAACAAATACTACTAAATGTTACAATACAATTATTTTTCAGTTTACCTGTTTTATGCTGATTTAAATAGAAAAAGAATTGTATTCAGAATAGTGGTATTTTACATAATTTATGCTGATTTAAAAATAACAAATTCTATTATGAATACAATTATTTTCCATGTACATAATTTATGCTGATTTAAATTAAAAAAATGTTTTATTACTTTTTTTTTTTTTTTTAACACTTGTACTGTTCAAAATGGCTGCATTACAGAAACGAGAATCTAATCACAGAGAATCATTACTGAAAATAGGTGTAAATTACAAAACTTAAGAGTGAAAATATCTGAACACATGTAATGATAATTTAGACAGGAAATATCTTTAATTGAAAACAATGTCACAATGCAAAAAAATAGACTTAATTTTCTAAAAGGATTTTTTTTTTTTAAATTTTGGAGTGAATCATGAGCTGGACATGTTTTTGTGTTCCGCCTCAGTGGTTATTTGTCACACTTTTAAAAAGACATTATCCATGTACTTATAGAAGGTGATCAAAATCAAACATGAAAATGACAATTTCTCAACTACAGATGTGGAGTTTAAAGAGGGAGAGACAGAACACATTGTAGAGGTGGAAATCCTGTATGATGGTGTGCGAGAGATGAGAGAGGCCTTCACTGTCCACCTCAAACCTGATGAGAACATGGTAGCAGAAATTCAGGTACTTTAAAATATGCTTTTGCACTGGAATATGGAAACAAAGTATATAATCTGGCTGTGCTGTATCAGTAGTATTAGACCCACACTGTGTGCATTATAGCTTCTCTTCCACCTTCAGGTCACTAAAGCCATCATCTACATTGAAGAGACAAACAGTATGGCAGACGTGACCTTCCCCTCTGTGCCAGTGGTGGTGTCTCTGTTGCAGTACGATGATACAAGCAGGACAAGAGATACTCAGCCAGCTGCAGGATATCCCGTAGTCTGTGTCACAGTAGGTTCACTATATAGGGAAACAATGAGCAAAAAAACTATCTATCTATCTATTTGTCTTTCTGTCTGTCTAAATTATATATTAATTTCTTTGTATATTTATTATAGTCGTGCAACCCCAAGTATCCTGACTTTGACCGGACGGGCTCCATCTGTGTTGCTGAACACATCAATAACACCCTGACCCGGTACCGCTGGCTGGTCAGTGCCCCCACAGGACCTGACGGTGTGACCAGCCCCATGAAGGAGGTGGATTTTGACACCTTCTTCACCTCCTCCAAAACAATCACATTAGACTCAGTGTATTTCCAAGCAGGCTCGCGTGTGCAGTGTGCAGCCCGGGCTGTCAACTCTAATGGGGATGAAGGCCTAGAGCTCACCAGCCCCATAGTTTCCATCAGCCAGGAAGACGGTGAGTTTAGTGCATTACAGAATTCAGACAAAGAAAGAGAAGAAAAGACAAGTGGCTGTCTGATTTAATTTTCTGATTCTTTCCTCTTTTTTTTTTCTAGAGCTCTGCATCATTTGATCCTGATAAAAATTCAAATTTTAGCCTTGCTTTGCTACAGTATTGTAATTTCCACAGTCAAATTTTTTGACAGTAATCTCTATGATAATATTTAAAAGTTTATTTCTATTTTATTTTTCCCCTAAAGTCCACTTATAATGTTAGTCAAGGTTTCTTGTACCAAAATCATAGTAATTTAGTTTCACATTTTAAACACTCTGTCTGATCCTCTCGGAGGCCATCTTTTACCCCCTCTGTTATGATTGTCTGACCTCTTTGCATGTCCTTAATGCACATTGCAGGGCTACGTTTAACTCCACTTTTAGATATGCACTTGCTTCCCCTCGGGGGAATCCCGCCACCATTTTGCAGTGCGAGGGAAGTTTACTTGGACAGACCCTCGACCCCTTGATTTTGACCAAGGCAGTCTTTTCAATATGTACACTTCAGGCAGATATTGAAGTTACTTTGACATTTAACTGCATAACACTTGTAGCTATAACATAAGCTACCTTAAGATGACTGTTTTTTACACAGTTATAATTTGTTTGCATTTTCGTTTGTGCAATTCTTAATATTTACTCTAACAGCCCAAGCATACATACAGGCCTATAGAATGGTGCATAAAACAAACAAAACAGCTGTAAGTAATAAATCAGTTCCATAACGGATACCAAGTGATCAAGGGCTTAGTGTATTCCATTTAAACCCATTGTAACGGTTCTGCCAGCAGGGGGCTCTCGTGCAACATAAGCAATGACATACACCTGAGTTAATGAGACAGAGGGAAGTTAGCGTGGGTAAGGCATGAAAAATGGACTTAAACGCAGTCCACACTTGGAACGCAGTCCTGACTGAAGCAATAATGCGGTGCTGACATACATCTGTACTTTCCTACAGCCCTGGTCTTACTGTGCATAATTCACACCCAATATTGTGATCCAGTTTTCAGTTGAAAAAAATAAATCTTGTCTTCTCATTGAATATCCCATTTCACTTAGAAATGTGTCCTTTATGAAAGCAAAATGGGTTGAAAACATTGTTTCATGTTGACTTAACAGTGTTTTTTTTTTTATTTATTTTTTTATATGATACAGCCCCTTTAAGCTGCTGCTGTTTAATGTTTCTTCCTTTTGGCATCAGGTATGTGCCAGCCTCGGGTTGTTGGCACAGTTGGAGCTGAGCCTTTCTCTGCCAGACTGCGCTACACTGGAACAGAGGATCCAGACCATCTAAACCTCATTAAACTGACTGTTACCATGCCCCATATTGACGGTCAGTAGTACACCTACCATAGTGTAAGCAGATTTTGCTCATCAGACTGTCCCGCATATAGGGAATCATATCAATTACATTGACTTTTTCCCCCCTGTTTTATATTCATTTTCATATTTTTACACAATCATTTTTTGCAATTCATTTAAAAAGACTTGTGGTGTGACAGATTTTTTAAAAGCACAAATATTCTGTGTAGTCTCACAATATATATATATATATATATATATATATATATATATATATATACATACATAAATGCTGTTTAAAAGAGTTTTATCACTTACTGTGTCAGATCAGATCAGTGTTATTTTAGTATTATTTGTGTACTTATATAGTTATTATTAATATTTTGAATTAACTTTTATTTTTACATTTTCAGTATTAGTTTTTGTTTTTTATATTTTTTATTTAGCTTTAATTTAGTTTTTGTTTTAGTTATTTTAGTACTCTTTATGAATAGAATCCATCAACATTTCTATTTTTTTAAGTTTATCTAATTATTATTTTATTTTAGTTTTAATTGCTGCTTTATTTCAGTGACCAAAAATGATTTTTAATGTTTTTAGTTAACAGTAACAGTACTGGATCAGATACATCCATGTTAAATCATGTGCCTCATTCTTTTGTTAGGTATGTTACCTGTAGTTTCCACTCGGCCGCTCTCCAACTTTGAACTGACCCTGAGTCCAGACGGCACGCGTGTAGGAAACCATCGCTGCTCGAACCTGCTGGACTACACAGAGGTGCGGACACGCTACGGTTTCATCACTGACGCCACCCGCAATCCAGATGCTATCGGCGGGACTGCGCCCTACCAATATAGCATGACCCTCAGGGGCCAAAACACCCTAAGATTCTACCGAAACCTGCATCTGGAGGCGTGCTTGTGGGAGTTTGTCAGCTACTATGACATGTCTGAACTGCTCAACGATTGTGGAGGGACCATCGGGACTGATGGACAGGTGAGGAAAAAGAAGAAAACTTTTTTTTTTTCTAATTTAATTTAATCATGCCTTTAGCATCACTCAAATAAAAAGTTATATACACTACCGTTCAAAAGTGTGTGTGTGTGTGTGTGTGTTTTAAAGAAATTCTTACTTTTATTCAACAAGCATTGCATTAAATTGATCAAATTGACAGTAAAGACATAAAGATTTCTGTTTTAAATAAATGCTGTTCTTTTTCTATTCATCAAAGAATTCTAAAGAAAATTTTTGTTTCCACAAAAATATTAAAAGGATAGTTCACCCAAAAATGTTGTCATTACTTACTCACCCTCAAATTGTTACCTGTAAGAGTTTCTTTCTTCTGTTGAACACAACATAATATATTTTAAAGAATGTTGGTTATTTAAACAGATGACGATAGCCACTGACTTCCGTAGTAGAAAAAAAATACTATGGAAGTCAATGGCTACCGTCAACTGTTTGGTTACAAACATTCTTTAAAATATATTATAACAGAAGAAAGAAATTCTTACAGGTTTGGAACAACAAGAGGGTGAGTAAATGATGACAATTTTTTTTTTTTTTTTTTTTTTTTGGTGAAAATTAGAAATGTTGAACTTTAACAGTTTTAAACATTGATAACAGTCAGAAATGTTACTTGAGCAGCAAATCAGCATATTAGAATGATTTATAAAGGATCATGTGACACTGAAGGCTGATGCAAAATAGACTTATATATTTTGAATGGTAGTGTAAGAATGTGTTTTGTGCCCTTAAAAGCGGCTAACATGTCTCTGTTTTGTTTCAGTGTCAATTCAGGAATTTATTTAATGCATTTCAAGGTTTAGACTTCTGCTCTTGATATATGGATATCCAGTCTTTGCCAAACATATTAAAGAAAAGAATTATTTCACAGTTGTGAGATCACATCAATCTATTATGCTGTGGCTAACCATTTTAGCTTATTGGAAAAGGCACTTGCTTTATGTACCTCTAGTTTAAGTAGTCCACTGTTTGTCTTTCACCCACAATGAGTCAAAACTGACCTTTAGATCATAAAAAGCTTCTCTTTTTTTTCTGTTCTTCCCTTTAAACAGCTAACTAGACAAGGGTAGCCCTTAAAACAAGCTTTAGACAACTGTTTACATGCCTGTTTAAGCTAGTCGTTCATCTTCACCATGGACACAGGCTCTGTTGGTTTACTCTGCAGTTAATTAAAGTGGACTAGTGTCATTAAACAGGGATGGGTGAGTGTACAGGCCACATTCAAGTTCAGTGAATTCGATCTGTTAGCGGTTAGCAGACTAGGATGCAGTGCTTTCATAGCTAAAGTACTTTTAATTTAAGAGTTTAAGAAGAATTTCAAGAATTAAAATAATTTTAAGAGTTTTTTTTTGTTTGTTTGTTTGTTTTTTTGGTTAAATTTTTCTATTAAAAGTTTGTGATTCTGACTGTTAATGTAATTTTGTAAGTTTAAAGTTATTATTTCAATTCATTAGTAATTTCTTTCTAGGTAAACTGAGTGAGGCTTGCAGAGTTAACTTAAAGCAAGAACAACAACACCATCTACTGGTGGCATATATACATAACATGTATATACATAAAGCCAAGCCAAAAGCCTTTTGCTTCTATTAAAGGTCCCATGGCATGAAAATTTCACATGAGGTTTTTTAACATTAATATGAGTTCCCCTAGCCTGCCTCATTAAGATTTTTATTTGACAACCAAGGTATATGTGTAATAATTAGAAGTCTAATTCTCCTGTCCTTTAAGACAGTTTACCCAGAACACAGAACGATCCTATAATGGTGTCATAACATTCTAAAAATGTTCTCTGTAGGTTCTTTTTTGTAACCCAAAACTAATCTTTTAAGAAAATTTCAGGGAGGTTTTTTGTAACAACCTTTAGAGAACTTTCTCTAATGGTTATTTTTACAGTAGGTTTTATTTTTATAACCATAAATTAACTGTCCCAGAACTTGTTTTTTTTCTTTTTAGGTTTTTTGTGATAACATAAAGAGAACCTTTATGAATCTTTAAAAGTTATTTTTATAATCAAAAATTAATGGTGCAGTGTGTACATTTCTAGCGGTGAGGTTGGCAATTTAAAGAAGCTACGGTGGCCAACACAGGACAAAGATGTTGTTGTCTACAGCAGAGAGTAGCCAGTCAAGCAGATGCGCTCTGTAGAGCAGTTTGTCCAATTAGGGCTACTGTAGAAACATGTCGGCGCATAATGGCGACTTGACATGGAGGGGGGACCCGCGGTGTATGTAGATAGAAATTACTCATTCTAAGGTAATAAAAATATAGCGGTTCATTATGTAAGGTTGTTATACACCACTGAAAACACACACAACATATATATATATATATATATATATTATGTTGCATTTCTGTCAATACTATATATCCTCCTAAAATTTACACATTTCACCTATAACCAAACCTAAACATTCTCCAAGGGAATGTTCTATTTACGTAAAAAGAAAACTTTCCTTACTAATTAACAGAGTAACGATGTTCATTTTGGGTCGGTTCCAGGTAGGTTCCAAAAATTGTTAGCTGGGTACTACAGAATTTATCTTTCTGTTCTGTGTAGGTGCTGAACCTGGTGCAGTCTTATGTGACCCTGCGTGTGCCCCTGCACGTGTCATATGTGTTCCATTCACCCGTCGGTGCTGGTGGCTGGCAGCACTTTGACCTGCAGTCTGAGCTGCGTCTCACTTTTGTTTATGATACTGCCATCTTGTGGAGAGATGGCATTGGTAGTCCACCAGAAGCTGAATTACAAGGCAAGACAGAACTTTTTTCCTTTATCTGACAGTGTAATGAATTTTTTTTTTTAAAAACCATTTCATATTGTTTTTGCATAGTATTTACAGTATTTTTCAAAAGTTTGGCGTAGGTAGGATTTGTTTTGTGTTTTTGAAAAAAGCCTCATGCATTTATTTGATCAAAATTACAGTGAAACAATAATATTGTGATATATTATTTCAATTTAAAATACCTGTTTACTATTTAAAAAAAAAAAAAAAGTAATTTATTACTGTGATGCAAAGCTGAATTTTCAGCATCATTTTCCAGTCCTCAGAGTCACATGATCCTTCAGAAAATATTCTAATATGCTGACTTAATGCACAAGAAACAGTTATGTTGAAAACTTTGATGAATAGAAAATTCAAATATTGAAAAATCTTACTGATCCCAAACTTTTGAACAGTAGTATATATGGATTTCTTCATTTTGTGGAATTTATTTTTAGGGGCCCTCTATCCTACAAGCATGCGTATAAACGAACAAGGCCGTTTGGTTGTCAACTTCCGTACAGAAGCACGTTTTCGGGGGCTCTTTGTCACTGCACATTCAGGTGTGTTATTACACATATTAAATATACTACAGGTACCTGTATTATTTCATCTGGTTCTAATAATTGTTTTTCATTTGCTTTTTTGGCTCACAGCTTCATGAGAGCAATTATAGAATTGGATAAAACTCACAAAACTGTCACTAGTCATATTTCAATCAAAAAGAAAAAGAAACAAGAAATTATATTTTGAATATAGAAAATTAAGCTTATTTTTGAAACTGCTATTATTATAACTGTATTCTTATAACTGTAATACAATTAAAACAATATTGTAAAGTACTTTGTAAATAACAGTTGATGCCAAATGTAATGTTTATTCATATTTTATTTTTATTTGGGGGTGAATTATGATTTTTTTTTTTAATTTAATGGGACAATTTACTGAAACTTGTAATGATGAGGCAGTGTCATGTGATCTTACTTATGTCCATTCAGAATAATAACATTTCTGTCAACACAGCCTCTCTTATGACTTCCATGGTCATGTGTCCGGACCACCCTGGGCTGACCTTTAACCTTAGCTTGGTGAGAAGTGAGCCAACATACAACCAGCCAATGCAGCAATGGACCTTCATCTCTGACTTTGCAGTAAGTCTTTAGGGTGTCTAGTTGCAGCTGTATTTTTCTGCATTCAAAGCAAAATCTACTCCTGATACTACATGTTCATGTTTGCATTTGACATTATTGGGTCCTTTACTGTCTCTCCTGAAAAATGTTGAAATATTTTCCTCCAGGTGAGGGATTACTCAGGAACTTACACGGTGAAACTGGTTCCCTGCACGGCTCCTCCCAGTGTCGAGTACAGCTTCCGTCCTGTGTGCCACCCCAGAGAGCCAGTTACCTTTCATCTGGACATACGCTTCCAACAGGTCATTACTGAATCACAAGCACTCATCAAAGGGTGCACACCATTAGCTGTATAGCCAAGCTCAGAGTTTTCCTGTGTGTGTCTGGGGCACTCAAAGCAGGGATCACATCATACATCAGTGTTTCCCAGCCTTTTCCTTGCCACGGCACAGTTTTGATAAGTAAAAAATCCCATGGCTCACCACTATGCACTAAAACATCAAAATTGCACAAACATGCATTGCTTCAAGTGGCATATTAAAACTGGATGTTATATTAAAAGAAGTAGTCACATTTAATGTGAAACTGGAGCTTAAAAGGATAGTTCACCAAAAAATGAAGGGCTAAGGATATTTTTAAATATATCTCCGATTGTGTTCGTCTGTTCGAAAATTACATATTGTCGCTGCTGGGCGGAAACCTAGTATTTTTTTTATATAATTAAACATGTCATCAAAGTTGGTACTGTGGCTTTATATATGTCATACACGAGCATGTGTCATTATAATATTAACATTTTATGAAAATCAAGCTCAGATGGAGTTGCAAGGTATTTGACCAGCGAATTACATATTTTGTATGAATAGCCGCATCTGAGACAGTAAGTGCATCGCATTATACTTTTTTCATCAACTTACAGGTTAAAAGGTTTATTGTAGCTATATGAGCGCTCAGTTTTTCTTGTTGTTAAATACATTTGGACAAAATCTCATGATATAGTAGATGAAGCAGGATATTTAAAAGATTAGCATACTGGCTACAGCTAGACAGGAAATAAAACTCTTCTCCGCTTACGTAAAACATTAGCCTGTACAGAAGCAGAGATCTCCAAACAGCATGTAGCACTTCATTCACGATAGAGGTGGGGTGGATTTATGAGGTTTGACATTTATTTAATTTAATTTATTTTTTGGCATTTGGTCATTTTCCACGGTACACTTGACAACCTGTCATGGCACAATAGTGTGCTGTGGCACAGTGGTTGGGAAACACTGTCATACATACCTCTTTGCAAAGCCTGCATTACAGTGTGACAGGTTTACAAAACAATCCATTCTGAAATGTACCAGACTGATCTATTTTATTTTAACATTATGCAAAGCTGCATGTTAGTCCACAGCCAGGAACAGTGAATATAAAGTTCAAAAAAAGCATGTCTTTACTGTCAGTTTGATCAATTGAATGAATCCTTGCTCTCTCTCTCTCTCTCTCTCTCTCTAGAGAGAGCAAGGATTCATTAAATAGATCAAATATATATATATATATATATATATATGTATAGACTGGTAGTCAAGTCAAGTCACCTTTATTTATATAGCGCTTTTTACAATGCAGATTGTGTCAAAGCAGCTTTACAGTGATAACTGGTATATAATTTTGGCTGCACAGCAGCTCTTAAAGAAAATGGTGTCAGTGCAGGCAGATGCAAAGCACTGTTGAATATCAAATGTCAAGTGATGAAGTGATGAAGTGTTGATGAGGCCTTCACAATGGATGATCTACTTCAGGGCTGCGTTGTGGTCGTGTCAAGGCACAGGTCCTCGATCTCACCTGGATACGGCCCGGATCCGGTTGACTACGGTAAACCTCGGGATAAACAGAGAGACTAATATTAGAGTAGATGCCATTCTTCTTCTGATGTAACGAGTACATATGGTGTTCCTGGTTCCGGCTGACCTAATTTATGCAGCACAATAATCCTTTAACGAATTTGAAAATATAAATTGATAATGTGTTATGTGTATGCCAGGTTGAAGAGATGCGTTTTTAGTCTAGATTTAAACTGACAGAATGTGTCTGCTTCCCGAACAATGCTGGGAAGATTGTTCCAGAGTTTAGGTGCCAAATAGGAGAAGGATCTACCTCCTGCAGTTGATTTTGATATTCTAGGTATTATCAGCTGGCCTGAATTCTGAGATCGCAATAGACGTGAAGGACTATAGCCCGAAGGTGCCCCCCAAAATGGCTGCCCACCGCTCCGGGTGTGTGTGTGTGTGTGTTCACTACTCACTCCTAATGTGTGTGCACTAACTTGGATGGGTTAAATGCAGAGTATGGGTTACCACACCTGGCCTTCACATGTCACTTTCACATATATACAGTTGTGTTCAAATAAATAGCAGTGCATAAATAAAAGTGCAAATATTTTTAATAGCTTTTATTTCTATATTTCAAATGTACTGGAAACATTACACATTAACAAATTTGATCAAGTCTGTGTTATTCTTTTACAGGAAGCAAAGAAAAGGAATATCAATCAATCAACATTTTTCTCTCCAAACTCTAATTTTTTTAAGATTAAACTTCACTTTAAATATTTAGTTGCATAACCATTGTTTTTGATAACTGCTGCACATCGGTGTTGCATCGAATCTGGCACCTAGAAACCGGTTTTTCAGACCAGAATAAACAAAATACTTTCCACAGTTTCTGTGAATTCTGTCATTATCAGTTATTGTCAGTCACTCATCCGCATGTTGTTCCACACCCATAAGACTCGTTCATCTTCGGAGCGCAAATGAAGATTTTTTTTTTTTTTTTTTGATGAAATCTGAGAGCTTTCTGTCCCTCCTTTGACAGCTATGCAACTACAACTTCAAAAAGTTCATAAAGAGATCGTTATAGAGCCGTTTAGTCCAAATTTACATACACAAAAATACGTATACACTTTGTTCCAAATTATTATGCAAGTGACATATCAGTAGGATTTTAGTACAGTAAACATTCAGATTTTAGATTTTTGAAGAAAGTGTTTGTTTGTTTGTTTGTTTGTTTTATTTCTCATACCCTGATAGCACACGTACATCTCTAAGATGTCCATATGATGTGCGTGTTTACAAATGGAAGACATATGTTTTGGAGTGTTTGCTCATATGCAAAACGTCAATAGGATATTTCCTGTTAGATGTCAAATAGATGTTTAGAAAAAAATGTCTTTACGATGTTTATGACTTGTACAGTGTACAGTGGGTACGGAAAGTATTCAGACCCCCTTAAATGTTTCATTCTTTGTTATATTGCAGCCATTTGCTAAAATCATTTAAGTTCATTTTTTTCCTCATTAATGTACACACAGCACCCCATATTGACATAAAAACACAGAATTGTTGACATTTTAGCAGATTTATTAAAAAAGAAAAACTGAAATATCACATGGTCCTAAGTATTTTAGCAAATGGCTGCAATATAACAAAGAGTGAAAAATTTTAAACTGACATCTGAAAGACATCTATCATGTTTGTAACAGCAGATACTTTCCAGATGACGTTATCTTTAACACTCATCTTGCAGAAGGATGTGTGCCTTTTAAGATAACAGGTATGATTCTCAGACAGGTTTAAGTAGTTTGTCAGGTCTTTTTAGGTAAATAGAAAACCTGCCTAAAGAGGTTACACATCATTAAGCAAGTCACAGTTCTCATGCAATATGGGAAGGAAGAAAGATCTTTTTTAAGGTGAAAAACATCAAACAGCGAAATGTCTTGTAAAAGGCATGAAAACAACTCTGAATAGAGTTCCCTTTCAAGGGAACTCGCGTTGCGTCGAGAAATTGACGCTTTGGGAACGCAACGCGTGATGTCGTCATGAAGCACGTGTGAAATCAGTCCAATGGTGTGTCGAGACGTCAGAAGCAGGTGACGTCACGGCCAGGAAGCTATAAAGCACGCTCAAACAAAGCAACGCTAGCTTCTGTGTCTTCAGTCGCGCTCTGTGTATCTTGTATGTCTTATTTGGTGTTGTCTGTCACTTATATATATCTATATTATGGCTGAAAAGCAGTTTAGATCTTGTGTTCATCCCTGCCCACGTTACATCACGGGTGGGGATACACATGATCTTTGTGTTGCCTGCTTGGGAGCGGAGCATGCCCGGTCAGCACTCGAGGGTGCTGGCTGTGAGCACTGCGATCATCTTCCATTGCGGACACTCCGCTCCCGCCTGGCGCTGTTTGATGAGAGCGCTCAGGCTCGCGTTCCCCAGGGTTCGGGTCCCGCTGCTGCCGAGGCACAGCGTCGATCCAGATCTTGGGGATCGCAAATGGATCTGTCAGAGGGGTTTGAGACGGGCCCCGCCCTATCTCAGCCCTCACCTGACAGGTCCAGTGCTTTTTCTCAGTGTTTGGAAGTACGCTTTGCGGTTCCTTCCACACTGGGTGAAGTACCGGTGCTCAACGTATCCAGCTCCGAGGAGTTGGATGTGGAAAGCACCGATCTTGCAGAAAGTGAGGACTCGCCATCCCACTCTCCTGCTTATGAGGAGCTGGTGGAGGTTATAACTCGCGCCGTGGCCAAGTTAAACATAGATTGGCCAGCGGAAAGGCAGGACGTTTGTCCTAAAAGCAAGCTCGATGAACGCTTCCTGCCCTCGCGAGCACAGCCTCCTCGTCGGGGTCTCCCGTTTTTTCCCGACCTCCACACTGAGGTGTCGAGGTCCTGGAAGAAACCGGCCTCCTATCGTGTGCATAGTGCTCAAACCACGCACTATGCATCGATAGTGGGGCTCAAAGAGCACGGTTATGGGACGATGCCAAAAGTGGAGGAGACGCTTGCTAGCTATCTCTCTCCACAATCGGCATCGCCCCTAAAGGCCCCGACACTGCCCACCAAGCCCGTCAGGATTACATCTAGCTTGGTGGGCAAAGCTTATCAGGCCTCGGGCCAGGCTGCGGCATGCCTCCACACCATGGGCGTGCTGCAGGCCTACCAGGCAGAGCTTTTGGGGGATATCGATGAGGGAGGGGGAATTACCCCCGACGTAGTCGACGAGCTACGTCAGGCAGCCGATTTATCTCTCCGTGCCACTAAGGAAACGGCCAAGCCGGTTTATGGGGGTCCTACCCACCGTGGTGGGCCCCGAGCAGGCTCTGGTTCTGGAACAAGAAGTGAAAACTCTATTGGAGAAGGGAGCCATAGATTATGTACTTCCCTCCGACGCAGAGAACGGTTTCTACAGCCGTTACTTTATTGTTCCAAAGAAGGATGGCGGGTTGCGTCCCATTCTAGATCTGCGTCAACTGAACCAGTCCGTTATGAAACTCAAGTTCAAGATGTTGACACTGAGGCAGATCGTATCTCAGATCAGGTCCGAGGACTGGTTTGTTTCGATCGACCTCAAGGACGCATACTTCCATATCTCCATCCTTCCACATCACAGGAAGTTCCTGAGGTTTGCTTTCGGGGGCAAAGCTTACCAATATCGGGTTCTTCCATTCGGCCTAGCGTTATCACCCCGCACATTCACCAAATGTATGGACGCAGCCCTGGCACCTCCACGTCTTCAGGGCATTCGCGTCCTCAATTATATAGACGATTGGTTGATTCTGGCTCATTCACAACAGTTAGCGGCTCGGCATCGAGATGTCGTCCTCGCTCACATGAAGAGCCTGGGGTTGAGGCTCAACGCCAAGAAGAGTATGCTTTCTCCAGTTTAGAGAACCACTTTTCTGGGCGTGGTTTGGGACTCTGTTGCGTCTTTCTCCTGCTCGCATCGAATCAATCCTTTCTACCGTAAGCCGGTTAAAGCTAGGCCAGTCACTCACTGTAAAACAGTTTCAGAGGCTGTTGGGGCTGATGGCAGCGGCATCCAACGTGATACCTTTTGGTCTGTTGCACATGAGACCCCTGCAGTGGTGGCTCAGAACCAGGGGATTCTCCCCGAGGGGAAATCCTTTTCGCTTGATCAAGGTCACGCGGCGTTGCTTACGTGCCCTGGCCATTTGGAAGAAGCCCTGGTTCCTATCCCAAGGGCCCGTGCTGGGAGCTCCTTGTCGTCGCAAAATGCTAACGACAGATGCTTCCCTCACGGGCTGGGGAGCGGTCCTAGACGGACGCTCGACTCAAGGTCTGTGGGGCGCTCACCACCTCTCCTGGCACATCAACTGCCTGGAGATGCTGGCTGTCTTTCTGGCTCTCAAGACTTTTCTCTCAGATCTCAGGGGCCACCATGTTCTTGTCCGGTCAGACAACACATCGGTAGTCGCCTATATAAATCACCAGGGGGGTCTGCGGTCGCGCCCACTCTCCAAATTGGCGCGCCGAACCCTCCTGTGGTCCCAGGGGAAATTTCTGTCACTCAGGGCAGCTTATATCCCCGGGGTCCAGAATGTCGGAGCAGACGTCCTGTCGAGGCAGGGGCTGAGGCCCGGGGAATGGAGGCTCCACCCCGAGGTGGTGAAGCAAATTTGGGAAAGGTTCGGCCAGGCTCAGGTGGATCTGTTTGCGTCTCGAGAGACGTCTCACTGTCCACTCTGGTTCTCCCTCACGCATCCAGCTCCTCTCGGACTGGATGCTATGGTACAGACGTGGCCGAGGCTTCGCCTGTACGCATTTCCCCCGATCGCTCTGCTCCCAGGAGTTCTAGAAAGAGTTCGCCGGGACCACGTCCGGCTCACCTTTATAGCCCCGCGCTGGCCGGGCAGAGTGTGGTTCTCGGACCTAGTATCTCTCCTGGACGGCTCTCCCTGGGAGATTCCGGTCAGGAGGGACCTTCTGTCCCAGGCAGGGGGCTTCCACCCCCGCCCAGAGCTCTGGAGCCTGTGGGCTTGGCCTCTGAGGGGGCCCAGCTCATAAATTCCGGTCTCTCAACCGAGGTTGTAGGGACCATTCTCCAATCTAGAGCTCCCTCCACGAGGAAGCTATACGCCCTGAAGTGGAAACTTTTCACTTCTTGGTGCAGTAGTCGTCAGTTTGATCCAGTTTCCTGTCCCGTTGATACGGTTTTGGAATTTCTGCAGGAACGGTTCACTGCAGGGTTATCTCCCTCCACGCTAAAGGTTTATGTGGCGGCCATTGCGGCTTACCACATACCCTTGGCTGGTTCTTCTCTTGGTAGAGACCCACTTATTACTCGCTTCCTCCGTGGCACCTTGAGGCTGAGGCCCGCGGTACGCACGAGGGTTCCGGCATGGGATTTGGCCGTGGTGCTCCAAGGCCTATCCCTAGCCCCCTTTGAACTGATTGAGGAGGTTCCAGTTAAGTTTTTGACCCTAAAAACACTGTTCCTCCTCGCCATATCTTCCTTGAAAAGAATAGGAGATCTACAGGCCCTTTCGGTTGCCCCCTCGTGCCTGGAATTTGCACCTGGTATGGTGAAAGCCTTCCTTCATCCCAGACCTGGTTACATTCCTAAAGTTCCCACTAATGTGGCTAGGCCCATTGTACTGCAGGCCTTCTGTCCTCCTCCCTTCAGGACGTCAGACCAGGAACGCCTTAATTTGCTTTGCCCTGTTCGGGCCCTAGATGCTTACGTCCACAGAGCTGCCCTGTGGCGTAAGACTGAGCAATTGTTTATCCTCTTCGGGTCCCCCAATAAAGGGGCCCCGGCGTCTAAGCAGAGGATGAGTAAGTGGTTAGTCGAGGCTATCTCACTTGCTTACGAGTCGGCCGGACTGCCTTCACCTCTAGCAGTCCGAGCCCACTCTACCAGGAGTATGGCGGCCTCCAAAGCCCTCCTTTCGGGAGCCTCTCTACACGACGTCTGTGATGCGGCAGGCTGGTCCTCACCGCACACATTCGTCAGGTTTTACCAACTTGACCTCAGCTCCCCCGGGGCCCGGGTTCTCTCTGGCGATTGACGAGTCACACCAGACAGGCCCTTGTAACTATGGCAGCGTGGGTATTAACATTCCCAAAGCGTCAATTTCTCGACGCAACGCGAGTTCCCTTGAAAGGGAACGTCTCGGTTACGACTGTAACCTTAGTTCCCTGAAGAGGGAACGAGACGTTGCGTCGCCCTGCCATACTTCCGGCACGCCTGTCAGCGCTTACCTCAGACACTTTAAGCTAGCGTTGCTTTGTTTGAGCGTGCTTTATAGCTTCCTGGCCATGACGTCACCCGCTTCTGACGTCTCACAAAGAGAACTACTTGTACTATAGTCAACAATGTACCTTTAATTAAACCAGTCAAGCACTTGAGTCTTTAGGGCAAGAGCTACATGCCACAAGTTTAATGGTCATGCAAAATAGGATGTCATCTTCTGCTCTTCTTCTTCCACGCTGCTGATTGACAGTAAAGAACATTGATATTCTTTACCTCTGGCTTCTGTCTCTTACTTCAAATTAGTCCAACAGGATCAAGTCATAAATGAAATTCAAGTCATATTTGCAATTTGTGTTCAATAAATGGCCTTTTTGGAAGTTTTGAGTTGTGGTATTTACAGTAATTTTTCATAGTACATCAAACTCCATTTCAAAATCTAGGGAACTTTTAATTATATAATATATATTTATAATATAATTTTGTGTAATATGACCCCTTCAAAAGTTTAGTGAAAAGTAATCTGCATGTTGTTCCCTTTAGGTGAGTGATCCAGTGTCAGCAGAGTTCAGTCTTAACACACAGATGCTCCTGCTTTCAAAGAGGACTCTCTGGTTGTCAGACGGCTCCATGGGCTTTGGTCAGGAGAGTGATACAGCTTTCTCAGAGGGTAAAATTCTAAAAACAACACTTTATTCATATGTGATTTGATCCTGTGACCAAAAATAAAGATTATGAGAATTGAAGTATGACACCTTTCACTAATTCAGGGCTATTGCTTTTCTCTAGGAGATGTCATCTATGGCCGTGTAATGGTAGATCCTGTCCAGAATCTTGGAGACTCGTTCATCTGTAACATCGAGAAGGTGTTCCTGTGCACAGGAGCGGATGGGTACATCCCAAAGTACAACCCTAACAACTTTGAGTACGGCTGCCTAGCTGATTCACCGTCTCTTTTGTACCGATTCAAGATTATTGTAAGTATAGACACTGTTTAATAAAGCCCAAACTTTGCATAAACAGTTGGAATTTTAGATTAGAAATCCAATAATATGGATACTATTATTTTTAAAAAGCAAAGGCAAAAAATAACTTATTTCAGTTATTATATTTCAGTTACCATAAATGTTGTTTAACTCTTCCCCACCCATCAAGTCTATCAATACCACCAAGCTTCACAGTCCTATACCTTTTCCTTGGTCGACATTACATTCTGTAATGTTAGACGGGTTTAATTAGTTCACTTTCAAATGAAAATTACCCCAAGCTTTACTCACCCTCAAGCCATCCTAGGTGTATACAGTGGTATGCGAAAGTTTGGGAACCCCTTGCAGAATCTGTGAAAATGTGAATAATATAAACAAAATAAGAGAGATCATACAAAATGCATGTTATTCTTTATTTAGTACTGTCCTGAGTAAGATATTTTACATAAAAGATGTTTACATAAAGTCCACAAGACAAAAAAAATAGCTGAATTTGTTAAAATAACCCTATTCATAAGTATGTGAACCACTGATTCTCAATACTGTGTGTGGTTACCTGGATGATCTACGACTGTTTGTTTGTTTTGTGATGGTTCAAAGTCCCTTGTTTGTCCTGAACAGTTAAACTGAGCTCTGTTCTTCAGAAAAATTCTCCAGGTCCTGCAGATTCTTCAGTTTCAAGGATTTTTTGCATATTTGAACCCTTTCCAGCAGTGACTGTATGATTCTAAGATCCATCTTTTCACACTGAGGACAACTGAGGGACTCAAACACAAACAACTATTAAAAAAGGTTCAAACATTCACTGATGCTCCAGAAGGAAACACGATGCATTAATAGACGGGGGGTGAAAACATTTTGAATTTAAAGATCACGGTAAATTGTACATAATTTGTCTTCCAGGAAAAATGTAGGTATCTTCTGTCGCTTCCGGAGGGCAATACTAAATAAAAAAAAAAGATATTTCAACAAAAAGAGAAAAATGTGGACATCTTTATCCTGTTCAAAAGTTTTCACCCCCCAGCTCTTAATGCATCGTGTTTCCTTCTGGAGTTTCTTCTTTCTGTGTTCGTCAGAAAGAACAAAGTCATATACACTTAGGATGGCTTGTGGATGAGTAAAGTTTGGGGTAATTTTCATTTAAAGGTGAACTAATCCTTTAATGTATAATGATGGCACCACTTACATAGGTGTAAGCAATGCTTCTATCGCTTGTTTCGCTGCTTGTTTTCTTCACCTGTGTTTGGATCTGGAGCTTCTGTACTCTTTCAGAAGATGCGTAATAGCACCCCCTACCGTATAACTCTAAAAACATGGATTGCCTGAAAATTCTGTCAATGGTGGGGAAAGAGTTAATAGTTTTAGTTTTAATTAACTATACGACTTTTTCAGGAATGATAATTATTCTTGAGAGCATGGAGAACAACCTTGCCTTTGTGCTGTTTTAGGATGATTTGACAGTATAACTTGTAAGTTTGAACTCATTCTGCTTTACAGGACAAAGCTCAGCCAGAGACTCAAGCGAGAACATTTGGTAGCATTAGTTTCAATGCTTTCCTCGCTGTAGACGATCCTCAAGCGCTGGCGCTGGTGAGGCAGCCGGGCTCTGATGGCTTTAGGGTGGATTCCACAGCTTTGTTTCAGGTAAGAGGCACACAACAGCCGGCAGCTTAAGAAACATTGCGATCATGCTTTGATGCTAACCCTGTAACATTCCTCCCAGGTGTCAGCTGGCAGGGAGTGGTACATTCACACCATCTATACCGTCCGGTCCAGAGACAACGCAAACCGGGGCATTGGGAAAAGGAGCCTTGACTATCATTCTGTGACACATAGCCACTCGATTTCCAAAAGGTCAGCCAATGGCGTTCCAGATTTGGCTCAGGATATTGGTGCAGAAAATAACCGCGGCACAAACATCTTGCATATAGCGCTGGACCACAGCACTCAAAAACAACCCAACCTTCAAGAGGAATCCCAAGCGGAGGGTGTCATTCCCAGAGAACTGAATCACAGGGACTCTAGTGACAACCAGCTTGTCTCGATCATAGGAATCTTGGTAGGTCTTCTTTTCACCATCCTCCTTGTCATTCTCGTCATTCTGGTGGTGCGATCTAGACGGGAGAAGAATGTCACTGAGCCTCCCAAAGGCTCCAACAGCACAGAGCCCATGATGACGCAAGTCCTTGATAGCAACGACAGTTCAGAGGTTTGATTTTCTCAACAGTGGACCCTCCTATTCAAATCACTTTTTGTTTGCAAGTGTGCCTTTTGTTCATTTGCTTGGGCACGCAAAGACACATAGTGACTCGGAGTGGTTGCTCTCTACCTCTCCTCGGGATTTTGACGGTCCGAAAGTGTACTTGAAATTCAGAAGCACTTCTGTTGTCACTGCTTTAATAATTGTTTGAAGTCTGAATCTTTTGCAGAGAGAGTCTTGTATACTACTACTACTACTACTGTTACTAGTACTGCTTGATGGCATTGATATTCATCCAAATGAAAGTTTTACTTTATACCCAAAGGTGCTAGATGAAAGAACGGTATAATGGGAAAGCATGATATTGTATAAATACAGGTTGTTTTCAGTCACTGATCATTTTTAATGGCTTGTTAGTATTATAAGGATGAATGAATTGTATTATACTGGATGGGTGATCCATCCATGACATCATGTTTTGTTTTTTTTTTCATTTATGTTTTTTTTTTACTGCTATTGTTTTTACTTTGCAAAAGAAATATAGCCTACTGTAGTACAATAACTTAAGTAACATCAAACTAGTGGTTTTACTATTATCAAGAACAATTTTTTTTTTACTTTTTGGCGAAACAAAAGCACATTAGTAGCCTATTCCTTTTCTGTATTTTACGTATTTATGGTCACTATTAAGTTTGCATGGATTTATTTTTATTTTTCATCTACACTTACTGTGTAAAAATGTATCATAGTGTATTATAAGTCAGATAAAATGTTGGGGGAAATGATCAAATGATTTTGCCATGTAGCGTTTCATTGACGTTACACAATAGACCTTATGCTGCCTTCACGTTATCGGAAATTTGATAATTCCCACTTCTGAAGTCGTGATTACGAGCTCATCGCATTCAAGTTGAAATGAGAGGGCGTTCATGTGCAATTTTTACCTAGGAAACTTGTATTTACGATTATTCCGAGAGCATGTGCAGGCAGCATTATTCACAGCAGTGCCATCTTTGATTTTTAACAACAATAAAATCAGGCTGTGAGGTATAGACATACATCTCTTTAGTGGGTTATACAGTTGTTTAATGTGTTTTTTTTTTTTTTTTTTTTGGATTGTTCTGCTGACAAAACACTGCAAAATATCTTTCCAAGAAATTTCAGTAAAAATTCCAGACAACAGGAGCTGTGGAAAATTATAAGTGATCTAGGAGCTTTATACAGATTATTACTCACAGCCTCACTTTCATACCTGTCATGACGCTGCTCTGAATAAGGTCTATCAGCCGTTACTAGTGTGACCACCTGGTTATTATTGCTCTGTTGGAGGACAGTATGTGATTTTGTGGGTATGTGAGAGATAAATTTACTGCTATTATTTTATATATAAATATATTTACTTTTTTACATTAGTTGGAAAGCCTATTTGCCATCATGTTGGATATTAATGTTTTAAATCGCCAAATAAACTTGACTGGCTCTGTGACTAGCACTCAATTGACCATTCGCAAAGACCCGGCCCAACATGCACACACAAATGCCCTTCAAGTTGTTCAATCAGAAGATGGTGGTATTAGTAACCTAGTAACCAACAGTAAATAAAACACCATCAGCGGAAACAGACAATTAGTCACATGGGTTTAATGTTCGCTTTGTCAGAATTGATTCGGCAAATGCGTTTCCATCTCCCATTAGGCCATGTGTCCACCAAAGCATTTTTTTCCAGCGGCTAGCATACTTTTTCAGTTGTTTTCAATGGGAGCGCCACGTTTTTTAAATGCCAGGAGTCTAACGAGGCGCTGAGCGTCTTTTTCATGCTCAAGCGCTGAGCATTCTGCATTTTTTTTTACTGGTCACCTCGAGTTGAAGAATGTTCAACTTTGAGTAAAACCAAGCAGCAACCTCCCCCAGTTTCTCTTGAAGCCAATACAGAAGTGACTTAAACTGCAATTCATCGACTGGCCCCTAGGGACAGGCTCCAAAAGAGAGCAGAATCTCATTGACCCCCATGTTAAAATGGCCAACTTTACAGCAGAAAAAAAAAACATTTTTACAGCTTGGTACAAATTGTGGTTTTGGTCTATACTGCTAATTTTGCCCTTAATGACAACTCTGAGGGGGATGAATGTTTTTATAACTCATCTGTTTAAATTATATTAAGCCTTAAAGTCCAGCATAATTAATGGCGTGGCCACTTGAGTGACAGGTAGATTGCCGCTGCTGTCTGTAAGCTGTCATTTTACCTCAGCTAATTTCAGCCGCTGAATTTGGCATCTCTGCCGTGTTTGTGCTTTTTTTCTGGATTATTTCATATAATTATCAAACAATATGGCTTGCTGTGCTTATGGTTGAGACAGATGTGTACTGTGTATATGTGCACACATGCGGAAGATAAACAGAACACACGTTGTTGGATCGTCTTGGCATTGGCTAAAAGTTTTGTTCGTGAGATTTACTACAATGACAATGGCTGCAGAATATGCCTCAAAACACCACAAAATCCGACAGAACTGCTTGGATATTATAACTAAAACTGCTGCACTATTTTGGACGTTGCCTCATTTGTTTGTAAGAGTCCAATGTATATGATCGTTTACAGTTTTACAACATAAACTGGAGCTCATATTGCATAATTTCTTGAAGAACCATGATAGATAGCAGATCATTCAGAAGAAATATGATGCAAACAATGGACAATATATCTATATTTTTTGTGGACAAAAAGTGCTAAGATAGATAGATAGCTCCTTTGCCTGCTAACATGATCACGTTGGGCTAGGCGGGCGTGGTTTCAGCAACCAGGCACCTCCATTCCAACCACGTCCTGCCTCTTTGCCCATTTTCAGTTATCCGGGAGTGACGTGCAGTGGCACGGTGACGCGCTGTAAGATGGCAGCAACCGCTTTTTCGCTTCAAAAATGCTCTTCAGAAATCTACGGGTGACGTCATGGACACTACGTCCATATTTTTTTACAGTCTATGAGTAAAACACTGTGCTCATCACTGTCACTTTTTAGCCAGCTATCCAATCAGAGTGGAGGAGGGGCAGCAACCAACTGCCATATTCTGCTTGTACAGTGTCAACAGATAACAATAGTAATAATAGTACAACAACAAGCAATAGTAATGGAACAAAGTCATTTAAAACAAGAAGAGGAGACACAATCACTTTATATGATGAACAGATGTGTGAATTAATGAATATTTATATTTGAATAAAAACCTAAATTAAATTATATGTGAATAAAAGCCTAAATGAAATCTGTTCAGCATATAAAGCAATCATGTTGAAGTGTAAAAAGATCAAGTTGGAAAGGCAGTCTATGGAAGGACAGGAAATTGATGTTCACCCTTTATCCAAATATGAATAAAAATGTGTTAAATATTTTGTGAGCATATTGTGTAGTTATGCTTTCAATCAATTTTTTGTTTGTGGTAAAGCAATGAAACGTGCTAAATTGTGCAGACATCATTTTTGGCCAGATTGTCATACAAAGAAATTATGAACACATGCAAAAACAAGAGAGAAGAAATGAAATGTTAATAACTGATTATGTTGTAGTCAATGTGTGCTTTTTCCTGTGAGCATTTTTTCTTTTCTTTTCTTTTTTTGCATAGTAAAATAAAACCTGTAGCTGGTAGTGCCTTTTTTTCTGTTTTTGCCAAATATTTTTGTCATATAAATAACTTAACCAAGCTTTGTGTTTTGTTCTTCCCTCATATTTAACACACACACACACACACACACACACACATATATATATATATTAGGTGTGTAACGGTATTCGTACCGAACCGTTTCACGAAATCATGAAATTCAAACAGAAAATGCCATTTTGATGCTCTTTAATGCGGCGTGACAGATCACTGTACAGGCGCCTCAGTTCAACCGGCAGCACGAGTGAACGCAATCATCTCTTCCTCTTTAATAGGCCTACTAGTTACAGAATAAACATGAAAGAACATCTAAAGGTATGATGTAAGATACAGTACAACTTACTGAAACGGTCATATCTTGTGTAATCGCTCAATCAGTTTCAACGGCGAAAAGACATCAATGAAAGCTTGTAAACAATATGTCATGTAGCATTCCACAGCTTGTTAGTTCGCTAGAGAAATGAAATCTTTTGCTTAATATTCATTATATTTTACCTTTTAGTGATGTCTTTATTATTTAATGTATGTTTATATAAATCATATGTCATGAAAATGATAACCACTGTGTAGAAATTATTATATTTCAACAACGAATTAGAGTAAACCTTTTAGAAGTTAATGCAAAAACTGCCTTAGGAGCAGCTTATATGTTTGCATACAATTTGTTATTTGAGTGTTGATTATTTTATCTAAAAATAAAAAGCAATTGAATTTAGGCTAATAGTTTGGGCTCAGTTAACCCTTAATATTATAGTAGCATAATGTTCAAGTAAGGGCCACTTGAGTGATAGGTAGATTGCCGCTGCTGTCTGTAAGCTGTCACTTTACCTCAGCTAATTCCAGCCGCTGAATTTGGCATCTCTGCCGTGTTTGTGCTTTTTTCTGGATTATTTCATATAATTATTAAATAATATGGCTTGCTGTGCTTATGGTTGAGACAGATGTGTACTGTGTATATGTGCACACATGCGGAAGATAAACAGAACACACGTTGTTGGATCGTCTTGGCATTGGCTAAAAGTTTTGTTCGTGAGATTTACTACAATGACAATGGCTGGAGAATATGCCTCAAAACACCACAAAATCCAACAGAACTGCTTTGATATTATAACTAAAACTGCTGCACTATTTTGGACGCTGGCTCATTTGTTTGTAAGAGTCCAATGTATACGATCGTATACAGTTTTACAACATAAACTCTGCTCATATTGCATAATTTCTTGAAGAACCATGATAGATAGCAGATCGTTCAGAAGAAAGATGATGCAAACAATGGACAATATATCAATATTTTTTGTGGACAAAAAGTGCTGTTGTTTGTTTTTCAATGGACACTCATGGACATGGACTCATGTTGATGGATTGGATTCATTTCGCAATCGAAATGAATCCAATCCTCTTTGCCCATTTTCAGTTATCCGGGAGTGACGTGCAGTGGCGCCTCTCATCAGAGGCCAAACCCACACATAACTCTGCTCTCCAGAACACCCGGGAGTAGAATGATCAGGGAAACTGTATACAGACACAGACACAGCCTCAGCCACATCTGTACCTCCATATGAGCTCCACCACCTCGGGGTGGAGTCTCCATTCCCTGGGCCTCAGCCCCTGTCTCGACAGGATGTCTGCTCCCTAAATCTGGTGCCCAGGGATGTAAAGCCCGAGTCATCATCACCAGGCAGTTGCCAGGAGAAATTATAACCCGTCCACAGACTCTGAATGACCATCATGATCACTCCCCAGCCCATGAGGGAAGCATCTGTCGTAAGCGTTACACAACCTCCCAGCACAGGACCCTGGGACAAGAACCAACACCTCTTCCACATAACCAAAGTACAAAGCACCTGCGCGTAAACTTGATCATGCGTAATGGGTTGCCCCTCAAGGAAAACCCCTTGGTCTTGAGCCACTACTGCAAAGGTCTTATGTACAGCAGGCCAAAAGGTATCCTGTTGGACACAGCTGCCATCAGACCAAACAGTCTCGCAACTATTTGACAGTGAGTGACTAGCCTAGTTATCTTGCTCACGGCTGTGTGGATCAAACCGATACGAGCAGGAGAAAGACGTGCCTGCATCGTCATCTAATGATGAGGTGTTATCCATTTTCCCCCAGTAATTGTCATTTAATTCCTCAAAATTAACTTGAGGCTTGAGCCCCTGCCTCTTTGATCGCGAATGTGAAAGTGCCCTTTGCGGTCGCATCGTGTTCCCATTTCTCCCCCCCGGAACGAAACAGTTGACAGTTGTGCAGTTGACAAACTATACATCATTAAAAAGATCTAAGACTCAAGCTTCACATTTTGACCTCTATTTTACTCTTATAGTGACCGTAATTTGTTAATAGCCTATGCGTCAGGAGTTATGAATATGAAAAACGTTGTTACCTTTGACAAAACAACATCCATCAGGGCTTTTAGCTTAAAAGCATGCACATAATATTGATGGATTCTCATATGTTTATGTCAATTTTCTATACAGAGGAGTAATATTTATCAAATATTTATTGTCATCACTATGAGTGCTGGATACTGTTTTTCAATTCATACTTGCAGCCGTAGGGCGCTCTGTGCACATTTAGTCCACAAATGACTCGTTAGAAGAACGGGCATACTATGTGACATTCCAGGAACTAACAGAGGCTTCCAGAGATCGCTAACCATGGCTATAACATGCAGATAAACACTTCTGAAGATAATAAATACACGATTGCGACGATGTATACATGTATTGCCTCAAAATTTGTGTCTGAATAGAGCGCTCGCTCCGTGTGGATAATGAGCTGACTCATGGATGTCTGATAGTCTCTCTTTTCATTCAGATTACATAAACAGAGAATTTTTGTTTTCGATTTGACTTACACAATTTAAAACCTGACATTTCAACGTTTCTTTAGACATAAGTCTCTTTTTTTCTTGATTAGTATTCACTAAGTTACAGTTCATTTTCTGAGAACTATCAGATTTGACTTCATTCAGAGGGAGACGAAAGATCACGCATCATGTTAGTTTTCTTTATAAATAAAAGAAGATATTTCACAGATTAAAATGGTGTATAATTCTTAATTGTATGGGCAAAATTGACAGAGTATTTTGAGTCTCTTTCATACTGATAAGAAAAAAGAAAGGTGGTATCGCCGGTGCGACCAGCCAACCTCTGAGTGTTAAATAATTATTGAAGAGTAAGGCAAAGTTCAAATTCATTCCACTGTATGTTGAGACATACAAAGAAAGTGTTATGCCTCACAGGATCACAGTGCTACATATGTAAACATATATGAACAAACACAAGACATACATCCTCAATGTTTAAGTACCTTGCCACCTCAGGTGGTCGCTACCATCACTTCGGCTAGAGCCTTGTCTACAAGGCAGGCCTACACTTTGAAGTGGAACCTCTTCATCATTTGGTGTTCTTCTCATCAGGAAGACCCCTGGAAATGCCTGATCGGGTCGGTGCTCTACTTCCTTCCTCTCAATTCTACGGGCTGGTGTTCTTGTAGAACCCGTTTCCAGGCATGTTGTTGTCTCAACAGATGCCTCTGCCACAGGCTGGGGTGCCATGTGCAACGGAGTTCAGTGGCATGTCAATTGCCTCGAGTTGCTAGCAGTACGGCTTACTCTGCAGTGCTTCAGCTAATTTGGGAACGCTTCAGAGACACTGTTCCCACGCTTTGAAGTGGAACCTCTTCGTCACTTGGTGTTCTTCTCGTCAGGAAGACCCCTGGAAATGCTCAATCAGGTCGACGGTATGTCTAATGGGAACCATGACCTGATCATCAGGTTCCTAAAAGGGGCCAGGAGGCTCAATCCGTCTCACCCTCAACAAGTTCCCTCTTGGGACCTCACAGTTGTGTTATCCTCTGCAGAGAGCTCCCTTCGAGCCTTTGCTCTCAGCTGAGCTAAAATCCTGATGGTTTTGGCCTCGGT
Source organism: Elopichthys bambusa (assembly GCA_037101425.1). NCBI lineage: Eukaryota > Metazoa > Chordata > Actinopteri > Cypriniformes > Xenocyprididae > Elopichthys > Elopichthys bambusa. Next base: position 12,732,944 of record CM074444.1, read on the forward strand.
TAAGAGGGTCAGGGACCTGCAGGCATTTTCAGTTGACGAAGCGTGCCTGGAATTCGGGCCTTTTAGAGATCAGGTAGTGAATTTGCAAGCATTGCCTTTGGAGGAGGCAGACCCAGCCCTGGCACTGCTCTGTCCAGTACGTGTTCTCTGCACTTATGTAAACAGAACTCAGTGCTTCAGGACCTCAAACCAGCTCTTTGTCTGTTACAGAGGCCAGCAGAACGGAAAGGCTGGATAGCAGATGCTATCGTTTTGGCTTACTAGGCTCAAGACCTGCCATTCCCCCTAGGGGTGAGAGCTCGCTCAACCAGGAATGTTGCTTCCTCCTGGGCGCTGGCGCATGGTGCCTCGCTAACAGAAATTTGTAGAGCTGAGGGCTGGGTGACACATAACAAATTTGCGAGATTCTATAATCTCCATGTAGAGCCCGTGTCCTCCCGTACACTCGCCTCTTCGGGCCAGTAGGCAGGACCTGCTCGCTATCAATTCGCTTGCTACGCCATTCCACTCCACGGACTGGATTCATGTGCTATTCTCCTCAGGTGAGTTCCACAGTTCTGAACCCTGGGTTCCTCCAGCACTGTTGATGTCTAGACTTGCGTGCATGACCTGTCGGTCAGCCCCTGTGTCAGACTAGATGCCTCCATGTGTTGTGATTCCCCACTCTGGGTAGTCCTACATGTGTATTTCCACGGTAAGTCTCCCTCGGCAGCATGTGTCTTTCCCTTGGCAAGCCACTCTTGCCATCTCTGACATTGAAACATATCCACCCTGCAGGCTGGGTACCTCAGAGAGCTTCCATATGTATCACTGCTATGCCAGTTCATATGTGCTTTGTAAGACCTCTTACAATAGGCATCCTGTTAGCATACTTCCAGCTGGAATATGCTACCAGTGCATTATGTATTAAGTGTAGCCCTTCGCTCTTGCTGGGCCTCACGACAGGGTGCTATCACTTACGCAGGTCGCTGGGAGACAGCTATTGTGGCGCTTTGGAAGGGACCCCATTCGTCAGTATGGTTCTGACGTTACGTCGAATGTGACCCACTGAAAGGGAACATCTAGGTTACGTACGTAACCCTCGTTCCCTGAAGAAGGAAACAGAGACCTTACGCCCCTTTGCCATAATCTCTGTACCACTGAATGGCCGTGTCACATGGCTCGGCTCCTCAACGAAGACTTGAATGCGTATATACTCGCGCTGCTCCTTATATACCCACAGAGCAGGGCGGAGATCGCGATGCAAAATTCGCAGAGTAGAAAAATTTCTACTTTGTCATAATTTAGATTCCCTTTCGAAAGGGAACTCAACTCTGCGTTTCACTGAATATAGTGAATGTCACACATGAACCGATGTCTGAAAACCAAGAATCAAACCACTTCGATCCTATTGGCTGGCGACAGCCTATGACATCATCATAGCACGACCCGGAAGTATAAAAGGAGCGCCTAGAGAATCAGTCAGTATCTTTTTGTCTTTCGGGACTGTTTTGTCTGATCGCAATTGTATCGAATCCGGTAAGGGAATCTTATATTATGCCTTACAAACGTTTCAAGAGAGTGTGTTTTTGACACTTGATATACACATTTCTGGGCGTTTTCTGTCTGGGAGAGGAGCGTGCATAGACAGTGCTTAAGGGCGCTGTCTTTGTTTTTCTGTTATTTACTGTGATCATCTCCCTATCGGGACGCTCCGTTTTCGTTTGGCACTCTTCTCTAGGGAAGAGGTGTCCACATCTGCGCCTGGTGATTCTGACCCCGTTTGTGCTGAGGCAAAACGGCGGCTGCAATCATGGGGTTTGCGGGTGAGCTCATTTGGGAAGTTTGAGAGAGGTGTATTCTCTCTCAGCCCCCCGGGGCTGACGAGGATGAGTTGTTGGATGACGATGGCGTCCGTGTTTGACGTCATCGCGTCCGGCAGTGAGCGCTCTTCTGGTCGCTGTATATGCAAAGCTGCTGGAGTTTGTGGGACGCGCTTCTGGCAGGCTGCGGCTGCCATCAGGGTGCGTTAAGAAAGGGACCACACGCGGACGGCTCGACGAGCGGTTACTTTCTGTCCATAGCTCTGCAGCTCCCGCAAGCTTTCCATTCCTTTCCGGATCTCCATGTTTGAGATCGGGAGGGCATGGAAAAACCCTAGCCATTCAGATTTATATCTGGGCCCAGACAGACGGGAGGGGGAAGACGCGAGATTGAGATGGATGATCGATTGTAAACACTGCGGCATTTGTAATCGATCCCCCAGCTGCAAGGGAAATTTACATGAATTTATCTTTCTGTTATGTGGGCACTTTACAGTCTTATCTGCTGTCATGTGGTTGTTTCTTGCTACCAGCATGGCAGGTGTTCAAGGTGTGTGGCCCTGTCAGGCCGCCCTTGAATTTCCCATTGTTATGACTAAGCATATTAGCATATGTGAGTTTCTACTCCACGTAGAACTATTGTCATGTTGTATGCCCCTCCCTGGCCTCCATGATTATGTGCCTACAGTATGGTCTACCTGTAAGGTTGAGCTTTGTACTCTCCTGCTAGGGTTGTTTTTGTAATAGTGCTTAGCTCCCTAAGCTGATCATTGGTTGAAGGCTTCCATGAGGCCTCCCGTTGAGGACCAGCCCCAGGCTGGTTTGTGCTCCCTGTATCATGTTTTCTTAGCGCACAGCCTCCTCGGTGCAAATAATCAAGCGCTGAGTATATCCTAGGATTGAGCAGAGTATACTCCCCTCAATAAGAGGGTTCATAGCATTCAGCTGAGTTCTGCTCTCCAGGATGCCTGTCTCTACGCGTGGGTTTGAGTTGCTTACTGCCTTTTTGCAGTAGCTCTTACTTGCTGTCTTCTCTGAAGAATGCATTGTTGAGATTCTGTATTCAGACAGGGTTGGTCTGTCAGACCAGGTCGGCCTCCCTGGTGGCATTGGGGTGACTCCATTCCCCTTTCTAGTGGCTGGCCGGGGTTCCTTTAGGTTCCCTGGCCACATTCCCTTAAAGGGACCTTCTTTTCAGACGATTTGGTCCCAGAAGCCTTGGAGCAGCCTTGGTAGGCTTTCCACGGAAGGCCTCTTTGAGGTTCAACTTGGGCTGTTGGCCGTAGGGAATGCTGTCACTTTGTGTGACCCGAGGGTGAGTTGTTATCTAGCGTTTCTTTCGAAACCGCTTGCCGTTTGTCTAGCTATCTTGGCATGCACTCTCTTCAAGCATGGCGGCGTGGGTATTTCGTTCCCCATATGCGGAGAAACGCAGAGTTGAGTTCCCTTTCGAAAGGGAATGTCTCAGGTTATGAATGTAACCATGGTTCCCTGAAAACAGCAATGAGGCTCTGCATTGCTTTGCCATGCTTCGGGGCTGCCTGCTGAACAGTCCCTCAAGACAATAAGATACTGACTGATTCTCTATGCGCACCTTTTATACGTCCAGGTTGCACTATGATGATGTCATAGGCTGCCGTCGGCCAATAGAATTGGAGTGGTTTGATTATTGGATTTCAGACATCGGTTCACGTGTGACATTCCCCATATGCTGTGAAACGCAGTCTCGTTCCCTGTTCTCAGGGAACCATGATTACATTCGTAACCTGAGACATTTTTGTCTCATAATTATTATTCAGTATGCCATAATTTCAACTTTATATGTCATAATTGTGATTTATCCAAGGCATTATTTATTTATTTTATTTTTTCTAATGTGGCAGAAATGGGCTTCCATGAGGGATCTGTTTAAAGGAAATTGTGCTGTTTTCTGTCTTTTCAAATTAAAACTTAAAGTGACTCCATGCTGACTATTCTATCTTTATGTAGCTAGTAGCTTAAATTGTGATATTGTGGAGAGACCTTAAAGTTGTTTTGATTGTATTCAAACAGTTTATGCAATTTGTACATGGGGTTTACTGGTGTCAGGCTTGGTTGCAAACAGAAATAAAAAGGTGAGATGAACGGATCTATGCACAGCAGTTCTTTATTAAAACAAAACTCAAATCTTCATAAAACACTCTTGAGTCATAGGAACACAAACAAAACAACCTCAGTACTGACGGTAACAGACCATGAACTGAACTTAAATACATAGTGAACTAAACAAAGAAACAATAACCAAGGTAACTAACATAGACAATGGGAATTTGACAATCCCTTACAGCTTATGATTGTAAACTGAGAGCCTTAAAGAAAGCACACACCTATAGGGCAGGGCTCTTCAAACTCTGTCCTTTAGGGCCACTGTCCTGTAGAGTTAAGCTCCAACTTGCCTGGAAGTTTCTAGTATGCCTAATTAGACCTTGATTAGCTGGTTCAGGTGTGTTTATTTGGGGTTGGAGCTAAACTCTGCAAGACAGTGGCCCTCCAGGACCGAATTTAAAGAGACCCCTGCAAAAACACTCTCAGCACCAGACCTCTACCCTCCACCCACTCGTTCCCAAATCCAAGAGTTCTGATCAGCAACAACTGCACCCACTCATCAACCACACACTATTTAAGCCAATACCCATCAATTCACCAATGTCTTGTCATTCAGACCTGAACCACTTACCTGACTACTCACCTTAGAGACACTTACCTGTGCAATCTCTTCTCTGTGTTGATCTCTGAAAACTGACGAGTTGAGAAGAGGTCAACACAGTTTTCTTTTGTTGTCTGCTACCTGCTTCAGTCATCCAGTCCAACCATCTCCAGTCTTCACCTGAAACAGATAAGAACTGTCATCCACCGCCAGCATTATTGCAATTATAATTTTCTCAGTTACTCACCTGCTCACATTGCTTGTTTACTGACATTCTGCCAATAAACCTTGTTTGGATATTACCTGTGTTGCATTATTCTGTTCTGTGACATAGGAGAGCTCTCATTTTTGCTAATTTATGGAAATGTTTTGTGCAAATATATGTTTTGTTTTTATCCATCCTTTTTATCGTATTTATTGATGTTTTTTTTTCTTAATCATCATATATATTTATTTATTAATCATATGGTGAGGCAAGAGTTCATTTTAAATAAATGACATGTTCCAGGTACGAGTGGGAAACTTATTTAAAATGGCTGTCACTAGTAGCAAAGGACAAATAGGTTTTAGGGTAAATATAAACAAGATTATTGTAACGCTGCTTGAGCGCATGAAACTCTGGCCTCAATTGCTGAAGAGAGGAATTGGTACTGTTTTTAGTACCTAGCAGTTCTATTTTTTTGACTTTTTATTAATAACCTTTGTTTTAACCATATTTATTTGCACATTTTGCACATCTGCTTGTAATAAACATCTTTTTGGATGCCAACATTGCTCCTCTGTTTATATTCCGTGTGATTCTTTTTGTGACTGCTTGGGTCTCTATCATACACATGCAATCCCATTTAGAGCAAGCTGGTAATCTGGATTTGGTAACCTGTTTATTAACACAAAACTACAAACAAAACAAAACACATGGCATAAATACACAGAGAAACTAACAATACTCAATGAAAAACCATGGAAACAAACTGAAAGCAAGGAAACAGAATAAAAACACATGACAAACCCAAAACCGAAAAGAAACCCATTATTAACACCCCCACCCCCCATCTTTTCTGGACTTTTTAGAGTATGTGCAGATGTGGTATGTTTTGAAGACACTTGGAGCTTTAGATTTCATAATTTTCAGTTTCAGAATTAATATCAAAATTCCAAAAAATGCTATCAAAATGCTATTAAAATTTTCAATTCCACAAGTGTTTGATAAATTAAATGACAGTGGCATGAATTGTAATCTTTATGAAATGTGAATTTCTTTTTTGTGAATGTTTTTTTTGTTGTTTTTAACACTACTTGTATAGTTATTTTATGTGCTGGTGAGCTAAAGACAAGTTTCCACCTCTGTAAAGATATACAATACAATACAATACAATATATATATATATACACACACATATATATATACATATATAACTAGCTACAGCAGCTGAGGTATGGTAAAATGGAAACAGTTTTTGCAAAATATCTTTTTTTCATTCAAATAAACAATGAATATTTTAGATGTGTGATTCTTCACTTCCCTCACTATTTGATTTGATTACGATTCAGAACAATTCCATTATAAAATGATTCTTCTTTTCATCTTTTACTCTAATTCTTTTATTAATAATAATTACTTTATTAATAATCACAGTATAGTTCTTTTTGTTATTGTTATTTTATCTGTTATTAAAAATGAGAACAATGCATTTTTATCTATTTAACAGAAGCATTCAAGTAAGAAATAATGCAGAAATTGAATAATCAAATCACTGCATAGTCTTTAGTGTGTTAATTACAAATAAACTATTATTAAAACTACAAAAGTTTGATTATTGAACATTAATGAAATAGGTTTATTAAATAAGTCTAAAGACATTATGTTTCGAATATGTATGTTATGATATAACAAAAAATGAGGTCTCTGACATATACTAAACCATTCTTTAAAAAAATGATTGTAGTGGAGATTAAAGAAATGGTTTATAATTTGACAACTTAATTACAGCACAGTGAAGTCAAACAGTATTTCTCAGTTTTAGACATAACCTGAATTTGTCAAGATAATAATTTTTATTTAGGACAAATAAAAGAGAGTAAAATGTCAATCTCATTTTTAATGATGACAGGGCCAGGATGAATGTTCTCTTCGCTGTAGTGACATGCAGTCATTTGCCACACATCTAGAATATAAACACCAACATCCTGAAAAGCCCAGCGCAGAACTCTGTCCAGCTGCAGAGAATACCAGTCACTGCCAAAAATATCCTATTATAAAGACAGAAAAACAATATCATCCATAAATTAGACTAACTTAACTGAATTTGACAATAATGATCAATATTTCAAATGGTTTACTTAGTCTTAACACAATACCCTACCATGTGTGCAATCTTCCATTTTAATGTTCAACATTACGTGAGTGAGGCAATTGTCAGCATTGACTATGTTGCCACATTTAGAAGATAAATGAGGATTTGCACACTGCTGAAGTTACTGCTGAAGGAATCATCGGAAAACACTACAATATAATGCTATTATAAATGCATTTTTCTTTTTCATCATTCCCAATCCCAATAGTAAACTGAGGTGATATGTTTAGATGAAATATATGTGATTAACTGTACACTAATAAATCACAATAATCCTGTGCTACAGGTACTGCCATTTATACAGGCTACAGCGGAAGTTATTTTACGCTACTATTTGAAGCTTCCGCTTTTAGTGATAAAGGCATATAACGTTACCTTATAGCCAGTGTTGACAGTCTTGATTATAACAGTTGTTTCAGGTGCCCGCTCTAACAATGCTAGAACAGCTTTGCGGATCCTCAGCACTCTATGGGTGAAGTAATCCAGAGGATACGTGGTGAAATGGGGCCCTAGATTGAACATAATGATTGTGTGGGGTCCTCCAGCCAGATCATCAATCTCATTACTGACATAGTGCAGATTAGCAATTTTTGTTTTCCGAGTGCGCAGAGGAACTCCGTGAGCCCTCCAGTGCAAGTCAATGTTGTTCTCCACATCCACTGCCATGAGCGGCCCTGCCTGATATTGGACATGCAGGTTCATCTGCTTCAGAGCTGAAAAACAGACCCACAATTACTGAATTTCTATACTGTATATATATTTATAATTAACAAATAAGCAATTATCTCACTTGGTACTGCTTTCACAAAGAACTCAAACCACTGTCTCATAGTCGAGTCTCCCATCATGTAGATGTGTTTGTCTTTCAGGCATTCTTTTGTCATTTGGGCTGTAAAACGGTGGGTGCTACAGACAAAAGACGTCCACACATCATTCAGGTAAAAGCCAGCTGGAACTGGAGTGTGCAAACCAGGATGACATTTCTCTGTAGCATCTGCAGGATGAGTAAATGTAAGTTCTGTGTAGCATCTCATGCATCCTTGTACCACATTATTCTGCTGAGTTAAACTATTGACCATTGACATACCAATAGTTTCATTTCCATTGGAATTCAAAATTTTGATGATCCTTTTATCTCTATTGATATATTTGTTAGTTTGCTTCCTGCCAAAGAGAACATGTTTTTTATACTACCTTCCATCAATGCATCATATAGTTCAAATAAACAGTCAAGAGTTCTTAAACCTCACATAAGCATCTTCTCCGTATTAGTCAGACGGTTTCTATAACCACCCATAGAGTGGTACACAAGGGCACTGCATGGCAGCGATTTGGGTCTCTGACAGCGCCAAGTTTCTCCGGTGCGGGTATCGTTGTATTCACAGCAGCAGTCTCCTGTTCCCATGTGCTCTAGTCCATTCTTGTTCCACTTTACATTACATTTCACTGTTTCACTCAGTTTGGTCTTATTTGGTCCTGATCCCTCATAATATCCATTAAAGAAGACTCTGTCAGAGTCAGTATCTCTGTGATGCTTCAGGACCTGCACAGCTTCACTGGAGTGAATCAGACGCACAGCCACCTGTGCCTCGCCGACCCACGGCAGGAGGAAACGTACAGAGTAGGAGCCATTGAGCAGGTCCACCACCTCCCCAAAAACACTGGCCTGTGACAGAGGAACATTCTCAGCACAACTTTCTCTGACCCAGGCAAGTAGTTTTAGTTAATCTAATGTGTACAATAACTGACCTTAGTTTTAGACCAGAATAGTTTGGCTTGAAAAAAGTCCCCTCCATAACGCTTGGATTTGTTGTCAAAATCCTTCGCGTGCACCAGAACATAAAGCTCCTCACCAATTTGATAGCTCTTTTTCAGGTCCTGAATGATGAATTTGGTGTGGTCTGGACTAGTAGTCATGGACATACTTGTGATTTTTCTGTCAGGCCCAGCCCAGTAAACAGCCTGCTGTAACCTGGAGTAGTCGTCTAAATTGATTCCTAATTCAGAGTAAAATGAGCTTGACTCTTCTGAACTGAGTACTGAAGGAGAAGTGGAGTTTGTATAGAGTCCTCCAAAGTGCACAGACAAAAAGCTGGGTGGAGGGTGTTTCTTCAATTCATTACCTGTAAAAGACCATAAAACCTACAAACACAGAAAATATTGTTATTAATCAAAAGTTTTGTCTTCATACGAATCATCTGTAACTCCGTATAGCTTCGATTTGAATCTCTTACTTTTATTCATTGTTGCTTATATTATTAGTACCTTATATTTAATATTGCCTACCACATTAATCTGACGTCGCTAGCTTGAAATCTTTGAATCTAAATCGCTGTTACAACGCGTTTGCATCTCGCTAGCTTGTTAACTTGTCATCAGTCTCTCGCGCGCTCCTTTTTCAACGCGTTCATCAAATAGCTGTGGTAAGTCGGATCTAGTCATGTCATCCTCTCCTAGCATTGTTACCTGTTCCATTTGCCACATGTTCAGCATAGCTCTCTCTGTCAGCGACGAGGGATTTACATGTCATAAATGTAGGGAAATAGTCAGGCTGACAGAGAGAATCTCAGAATTAGAGACACACATCCAAACTTTAATCAAGGATAGTAAGAATGCAAGGGCTTCAGATACTGTTTTGGATGCGATTAGCTTAGTGAACTCTGTACATTGTTCGGTTCCGGCTGTAGAGCTCGCGCAGCAGGGCACTTGGGTAACGGTGAGGTGGCCTAGCTGTGGAAAACACCACTCTTCCGTTCCAATAAAGACATCAAACAGGTTCTCCCCATTCAGTGACGCACCCACTGAGAATCCTGTTGAAAGTGCCCTAGTTATTGGCGATTCTATTACACGGAACGTGAAAATAGAGACACCAGCCACCATAGTCACATGTTTGCCGGGAGCCAGAGCACCTGACATCAAAGCAAATTTAAAAGTGCTGGCTAATGCTAATCGTAAATACTCTAAAATTATTATTCACGTCGGCACTAATGATGTTCGACTTCGCCAGTCGGAGATCACTAAAATTAACATTAAAGAGGTGTGTGAACTCGCAAGTACAATGTCAAGAGAAGTAATTTGCTCTGGTCCCCTTCCTGTTCGTCGGAGTGATGAAATAGTTAGCAGATTGTCATCACTCAATGGCTGGCTGTCTAAGTGGTGTCCGCAAAATAATATAGGTTTCATAGACAATTGGAAAAGTTTTTGGGGCAGACCTGACCTGTTGAAAAGAGATGGTATTCATCCCTCTCGGGATGGTGCTGCTCTTCTCTCTAGTAATATGGCACTTAGTCTTAGAGCTGAAACATGACAAACTGGGGCACAGGTCAGGAAGCAGACAGACCGGCTAAACCGACCGTCTGCTAGCTGCCTCACGTTACAGAAGTCAGATAATTCCCAACACATAGAAACTCTTACACCTAGATATTATCACATAGAGACTGTGTCTGTACCCCGAATTAGTAAAAACAAAAAACTTCCAAACCCATTTAATGGTAAAAATGTAATTGATGTTCAACAAATAAAAAATAGAAATAATAATGATAAACAAATGATAAAGCTTGGGTTGTTAAATATTAGATCCCTTTCTTCAAAATCACTTATTGTAAATTATATTATCACAGACAATAATCTAGATGTGCTGTGTTTGACAGAAACTTGGCTAAAGCCGGACGATTACATTACTTTAAATGAGTCTAGCCCTCAAGGTTATGATTATCGACACAAACCTCGTCAGAAAGGCAAAGGGGGAGGTGTTGCTGTAATTTATAGTAATATTTACAGTATCCTTGTTGTTGGTGACTTTAATATCCATGTAGATAATGAAAAAGGGGATTTGGGATTTGCATTTGCAGACATTCTAAACTCTATTGGTGTTAGACAACACGTGTCAGGACCCACTCATTGTCGTAACCATACCTTAGATCTAATATTGTCATATGGAACTCGATGCTGCTTCATAACGTTGACACTATCGAAACATCCCTTGCGTGACCGGTGTCTGAAGCATGTGTGAAAACACGCCAATTGATTGGCAGGCGGCAGCCCTATGACGTCACAAGGAGCGCCCATGAATATAAAAGGGTGCCTGCCTTAGACGTCATCAGCTTATTGTCTGAAGGAGACGCGCGTACATGCCTGAAGCATGGCAATGAGATGCAGAGTCTTGTTCCCTTTCAGGGAACCAGGGTTATATTCATAACCTAGATGTTCTTCGGCTTGTAACAATAGCAGAACCCTTTTTGGTGATACATTTTTTTTTTATTGACATGGCAATTTGTAGCAAAAATTACAGTGCTCTAACAACAGTTATTAGCTTGATATAAATGACAATTGACACTGAACATGATATAGATGTCATGAAGACTGAATTCCAGTGAAATATCTTCACAATCCTCTATGATGTCTTTACATCCATCATAATGTGTGTATTTTGAATGTCAGTTTCTCTCTGCAGAGGATGAGGTTGTGGGATGTGACAGCATTTGAAATACATAATGAAGTTACAGTGTGTCTCTTCCAGTTGTTTATGTAAAACAATTATGTTTATGAAGGCCATCATTAGCAAAAAATGGACAATCATCTGAGAATGTTAAAAGGAAAAAGTGATATAAAGTCATGGGCTAATTTTGATGTTTTTTTGTTTATGGATAAAGCAATAATATAAAACAAAATCTGACAATATGGATCATAAATTCAATATCTCTGTTACTTACATGTTCTGTTCAACTAAAAAAAGAAAAAGATATGATTTATAGACATATTAAGAAAGAAATCATTTACCTGTTGAGAGTGTGTTGACAGTCTGTGTAATTGGATAGCTTAGCTCCAGAAAACCAGCAATGAAGTGGCTTTGACAGTTACACATTTAAAAACAAAAAGGCAAGAATAAAGAACCCCTAAACTCTAACACAAAGAATCATTTCAGCATATAAAGGGTTCTTCAGACACAGTTCTAAATAGAACTGTTGTTATGTGTAAAAAAAACCTTTAAAGAACCATATTTTTTAGAGCATATGATGTCACATGGAGCGCCCGTACGTATAAAAAGGTGCCTGCATTAGACATCATCAGCTTCATTGTCTGAAGAAGACGCACAGACATGCCTGAAGAATGGCAATGAGATGCAATGTCTCATTCCCTTCTCAGGGAACCGAGTTTATAAACATAACCCTAGACCTTCCCTTTCGAGGGAATCTACACTGCATCATAACTTTGATGTTAAGGGAACAATATGGATCATGAATTCAGTATCTCTGTTACTTACTTAGTGGAAAAGATAAATGTTATTAAGACCAAGTCTTCAGTATATGAGGTCCAAGTCAAGTCTCAAGTCTTTGTTCTATTTGTAGCAATAGCTCTTTCAGCTAGTTATTGTAATTAAAATATCAAAACTGATTTCTACCTCAAAAATGTCTAATAAAGCACACAAAGTATTATTTAAATTATTAATTTAATGTTTATTCACAATCAAAACCTATTACATTTAAACAATTTATTTTTTATTTATTTTATAAACTATTTGAGTTGCCGTAGTTTGCTGTAGTACTCAAGCTGTAATGGGTGATGCAGTCTTCCATTGAGTGCCGGCGGTAACAAAACCCGTGTAAACAAGCGTTACAGTAAACAACACTGTAAGATTGAAAATATCTATATGATATTTTAAAATTAACAAAGGCATTCGCTTTACTTTTTCAACCCCCTCTCTCTTGTTACAAGGGCCATTTGGAAGATAAAGGTGTTGATAGTGATCAAGCCCTGTAGGCCAAAATGTGTATACATTGAGAGTCTACAAACTGTCACACCTTTAGTACAGTGGGGGAAGTTTTAATTTCCTGATTGGTCAGTTTAAATGTCTCACATTTGGGTTTCAGTCACATGGTCAAGGAAGGGATAAAAGAAGATCGTAAGATCGTAAGAAGATCGTAACCCCTCTCTCTCTCTCTCTCTCTCCCTCTTTCTCTTTCACACTCTCTAACTATCTCTCAGGTAACTTTTTACATACATACTGGGTACAATTAATGGTATATGATTTTATCATCTCATACATCTATTTTGTAATTATTTTAAGTGTAACCATAATCAGATATTGTCATTAAACCATTTCAATTACAAATGACGTGCTAACTAGTTTTGATCTTTAGTAACATTAATGTGCTCCCTATTGCAATACAATATTGTCACACTATAGCAATGCTCTCCCACATATTTTGCTATTGTAACTGCGCTTATTTCCGTCGTTGTTATAAGTTGCAGTGGGTGTGAATGGACAAGAAATGTACAGTTTTATGCCATCTCACTGATAACGTTTCTTTAGTCGCTCGGCAACCCTACAGCCTGAACACCTGTAGGAAGTCCACCCTTACAACACAAAGAACAACATTCCTATGTGTCAGGCAATATAATAACGCACCCTGACTCAACAAACTCATCTGTGAAAGTTAGTCAGACAGGGTCATAAAATGCATATCAAAGTGTCCGTCCAGTCCATATGCAAGTTTACTTATTTGGATATTATATACATAAGGTAGCAAATACTTGGAAAAAAACATGAAAAGGACAAGGAAATGTGTACTTCCTGAAAACAGACAGCAAGCAAGCCTCTTGACAAAGCCTTTGGATTAACTGATTGCTTTTCAAATTAAAATGACATTTATTTAGACTATGACTAAAATTAAATCAAAATTTGCTGTCAAAATTAACACTGCTTGCCATAACCTGCTTTTTTGCGTTTTTTTACGCCCAGGGCCATCCGGGCGATGCAACCAGTGTGACCACACTTGAGGGAGCCCCACCAAGAAATGTTGCGTGGGAACTGATAGCTCACAAACAACTCTCGACCTGGGGCTTTCTCAGGTGTCAGCCTCTCCCGACTCAAATTGTTTGACTGTAGCCTAATGAGACACTGTGCAAACCGATACACACACCACCAGTATTTTTACACCTCAATGTAAATGTCCAAGAGAAAATGTAAATACATGTAAATATCCAGCTCACAGGCTTATATACAGGGCAGAGGAGGAGGTGATTTATTATAACATCCAACGCTGTATAAGAACTAGAAACGCTAACGCATAACACTCTCAGTCAGGTTATAAGTGGCAGCTGGGCGGGCTTCTGCGACGGAGTAGAAGGAAATATCTTGGTCAATATTTTGGTCAAAATGCACCTGAGTTAACACGAAAGATAACAAATTTCACCACAAGTCATATATAAGTGAGCTGTTCCGTGTTTCACAGTCACATTCAGCGCTGTGGGGAAAAAAAAAAAAATCAAATTCAAATTGATCAAATTCCTGTTTAAATGATTTAAGCTAATGATATATCTTAACTTTAAGAATACGTTTAGCATGTAAATTACACATACAGCAGCATGTTATGCATATGCGTGGAACAGTATAAGGTGAATGCATGCAGCAAAGGTATGCTGCCGAGCATAAATCAAAGCACGTGACAGACAGTGGTCGTCGGGAAACACCTTAAAAAGGTGGGACAATGGATGATACTTGTCTGTATTTGCAGTGTAAAAGCCGTGATTCAGCTGATTCAAGTTTATAAAAGGTTTTAGAATACAGCTACAGTTTGTACAGTATAAGAATGATTATGGAAAGTCCCCATAAAACATGGAAACCCAACTTGTGTGTGTGTGTCTTGTGCGTTCGCTCTGAAATGCACTCGCGCTACATGCGTAAGAGGCTATATAAGCTAAGTTATAATACATTTGAAATCATTTTGACACACCTTCATATTGTAATAAGTTTTCAGCAATATCTGCAAGGAACATAAATGTAAAACTAACATACAAATCTGCAGAATACGATGAGTAACAGGATTAAAAGCAAGCAAAGTATTGGTTCTTAAGCAATGAATGCATTTTTCTGACATCTGCCACTAGGAAAATATTATAGCCAGAGACAACACCGAGAAGTTCAGAATGATTTATAGTAGCCTATATAACAATAACTGGCTACTTAATAAACGATAGCCTATCCTATTTATTTAGCATCACGGAGAATATTGTTGTCAAAATAATTTACACAATTTTACATTATCCGCACGGTAGCCTAAATATGCTATGTTTGATTAAGAATAATTTATTTTTAATTTGAAGAAAGAAGGCTATAAAAAATACTGCCATTTTAAAAGATGCAGTTGTGATAAATGAACTTACCAGAAAACAGACGATTACCAGTAGACACAGCCCCGTAAAAAACTTCCGTAATGATCTTTCCCTGTGAACTGTAAAAGCATTGTCGTCACAGTTCATTACTTGTTATGAACAAATTGCTTTTTACATTTTTTATTAGGCTATGCAATACCCATAAACATTCGTATCAAATATACACGACCCATTTAATGTTAATGATTAATAATAATAAGACTGAACTAATTGTTATATTTTTAATTAAACCAACAACGTAAAATGCAAGATATGCCTATCTGTGCCTGCTACGATACAATTTTAACATTCAACAATCACAAATATTTTTCCCCCAAACAAATAGGCGAATATTTTACATATGGAGGGATAGGCTTGTAATAAAAGATTTTTGTTTACAATGGTTGCCGGCTAGCAAATTACCACAGGTTCACTGATACTATAACAATCTATGTCTGTGAGTGTCTATTTTTTCTTGTTTTGTTTCTTCTTCTTTTTTTTTTTTTATCTTCTGTGCTGATCCAAATGAGTTTTACTGCGACTGTGTCCTTATATCTTATTAACATTTAGAAGGACATTGTAATTGTTTTGTACTATAAGCCTATTTACACTGTAAAGAAAGATGTGCCGTTCTGTAATTTCAAATGGACAATTTTAATTGAATAATTATTAGTGACCAAATTCATTATTAAATTATATTTATACATTATTTAGCCTGTAGGACTGTATTATGTTTTATATTAGGCTATGTTAATGAAAAAACAAATGCCAAGTAGTATTCAGAAATAACTTACAGTGTTTTTCCCGAGTTTCAAGATCCATTTTATTTTTCGAAAGCATGCTTTTGAAGATATGTAGCCTAATTGTGAAATAGTCGTTTTCCTTGAATGTTTAGTGTGTGTGTGTGTGTGTGTGTGTGTGTTCGTGTGTGTGTGTGTGTTAACTATACAGTGACGGCTTGGCTCATGAATATTAATTCGTTTACATGACCTCACTGATTTGTTGAAAGATAGGTCGGTATGTTGGTATCGGTGGGTGGTACTTAACTGCCATATTAAACGAATAGTTCACCCTATAGAAATAAGCCCTCGTGAAGCTTTGCTTGCTTTTCCCTGCAAAGTTTAGACAACTTCTGTTGTGTACAACAGCCATTGGAAATAATTATAAAGTATATTTAATCAACTATAAATGTCCCTAAACAGAGGAATTCCTGTGGTACTGCAGCAGTACAACAATCATTTACCACACCACAAATGAGCATGAGTTAATGTCTAATGTTTTTGTGTGGTAATACCAAAGCATTATAGCAGAGCAAATTATGACAGGATTATTACATCATTTACTATAAGAAATGCAGTCTTTGGTATTGCAGTTGTTTTTGTGTGGCATAATAATGTAAAATATCTAGCTTCTTCCTTATGATGATTTGGGCTGGAATATTGGGAAGTGAGATGGAGGGTATTTAAATGACTTTTGCAAGATATGTGGAGTTCATAACTGGCCATTTTCAGCTATGGTATAAAAAGGAGGATAGTGCCTTCTGAAATACAATGCACTATGCACTGTATCCCATGCTGCAAAAAAACACCACAGCAATAAAACTGTTTGAAAATGTATTTCTACACCCACTGTAAATGTTTCTCTTTGTGCAGATTTGTTTAGTGGTGGCTCAAATGCATCTTTACGCACAACTGTCAGCCTGAATGGAGAGCTTCTTGAGACTCCTGAGACACCAGCAGCTTCAAATACCTGTTTGCTGCTCAACATTGGCTTTTTTTATAGCTGCCCTTTTAATACAATTATTTTTTTTGACAGGAACTTTCATTAATAAGCCTTTATCTGACCAAGTTCTGCTGTGCTCTAAATCACTCACAAATCTTATGATAATTTGATAATCTCCATTCAGTTTTCACAAAATATTAGTTGTTTTCATGCCTTTTGCACAACATTGGACCATTTCATGCTTTTCATCTTCAGAAAGATCTTTCTTCCTCCACATATTGCATGAGAACTGTGACTTGCTTTTAATAATGTGGAACAACCTCTAAAGTAGGGTTTCCATAGACCTGGCAAATTATTTTGTCTGAGATTGATACCAGTTATCTAAAAAGACATGGATGAACAAACAAACATTTTCTTAGAAAAACTAAAATCTGAATGTTTATTGTACTGAAATCTTACTGATATGTCACTTGCATAATAATTTGGAACGCAGTGTAAGGGAACATAGATTACATATTACAGATATATATCACTACAGTTATATTTAACCTGTCCGTCATTGCTGTGGAAAGAATCGCGCTATTTCATGGTCTATTGAAAGTACCTTGTTGATGCTTTTACACTTTTGAATGTCCTTTTAATGTTCGTTGGTTGAAGGGTCAGTAGAATAATGTCATCTCATTGTACCCAGTTTAAAAAAGAAAAAAGTGCATTATTGCGTTCATAGTGCGAGCTTTTCACTGACTGTTTACTGCTTAACGAAAGTTACACCCATAATTCGCACAAAGGGTCATGGGGCGTAAGAATAAGGTGGATACAATCAAACTCTTTGAATGGGGAAACATCAAATTATCCAAAGCTGTTCACCAAGCATTCGATTAAATTATATATATTTGAAGCCACCAATGAAATCTGACAACTGTCTCATGAATTTTGTTTCTAAACTCTCGAATCATGACAAAAAAAAATATTTTTCACTCTGGATCAAGCTAATGTGCATACACAGTCCTCTTGTGCTTCATTTTGAAGGCGTACGTTGACTGTTTCTATAGGATGCGATGACTTTACCTTGCTCTTGTTTGGAAGGCGGGACTTATTGCAGCGGCATTCAGTTAAGCTGTCCTATTTTCCCTTGCAGAAAAGGTGAGATCTGCATTCCCTGATATGGACTCTAAAAAAGTATGTCTAAATATACAGTTGCATTTTCATTCTTTGTGTTATTGTGCTTTTACCCTAGTTAGTAGAATTTAAATATGTTTGTAAACAGTCATGATATTTGTTGTGAATAAATGTTAAAATGTAATATACCTCAAGTGTGTATGGTATGTTCCATTCTAACATGATATACAAGGTAAATTGCTACAATAGGTCAACACGTGACCACTAAAGCCTTGCAGGTTCAGATTATTACAAGTATGCAAGTAATTTCATAGGTTTATCATGGACAAAACACTTTTCTTGCAGGAATACCATACAATGTTACCATATTTACAGGAATAATCAGTAGCCCCTCACTGCAGAACACGAGATCCAGGGGGTGGAGATGGGTAGGTAAAGTGGGAGGAGTTGGATCTGGATCCAATTGCAGGAATATTACATACTGTACAATAAAATCTAGTGGTAGTACTGCAAAAATATTACAGGAATATAACATACTGTACAACAACATCCTGTGGTAGTACCACAAGAATATTACAGGAAAATGTCCCAAAAAAACTTACTATTGTGGCAATGAACAATGCCACCCAGTGTACGCACTCTGCGTATACCATGAGAGGACGCTATTTTTATTTTTTACATAATTTTTAAGTTTATTATTAAAATCTATTTGCGTACACTCATGACATATTAAGAGAGCAAGAGAGAATGAGAATAAATAAAGGTGTGCGTTTGTGTGTTGTAAAGTCAAATGTGTGTGCATGCATGGGTGAAAAGAAATCCGATTGGATAGTTTAGTTTCGTCGCTTTTTCCACACATGAAAAATGACCTTACAGATAGTTAATGTTTAAAAACAGGCTCAAAATGAGTAAACACTCTCTAAAACAGCCAAATTTGCAAAGAGGCCTAAAACCTTTGAGTAGGGATGGAGAAATGAAGCCTCTTAAATCTTTGAAGCTTTTCTCTAAATGTTTCGGGAAAGGTTTCAAAGCATCAAGAGTGTCGAAAACAGTGCCATCTTGTGGCAGGTAAAGATTTTACAGCAGCCATAAACCTGAGTGCGCAGCTCCGTTGTTTTATCCATTAAGCACAAACAAAAGCCTGACGATGCTAAATCTGTTTATTTCAGTAATATAATTCACATGATAAAGTTTGGCAATAAATTAAATGGATCAACAAAAACAATAATTACAATAATACTAATAATACATGAGTTGTTTGAGGCAAGTAAATTGGGCTGTTATTGTATTGTGGTGTGCTAGTTCTGTGCATGCCCTGAGATAAAATCCTGCAGGCTCCCCTGTTTTCATTAAAATACCATTAGTTTTAACAGGTTTTTAATTTACATTAAAAGAGTAAAGTCGTTTATTGTTTAGAGTCAGCCAATGAAATGGGACGTTTTTGTACGCGATGACGTCACTACACAGAGCAGGGCTGCGTTCAGCCCTGACAAAACGTTGCAAAACGTTTTTTAAACGGAAACGGTGGTGCGTTGAACAGTTAAGTTCAGCTATCCTCTTCCTCTGGTCCCGGCGGCTCTGGAACAGCTACGGGGAGCTCGTATCTTCTCCAAGCTGGACCTGCGGAGTGTGTATAACCTCATTCGTATACGCCGGGGGGATGAGTGGAAAACAGCCTTCATTACACCGTCCGGGCACTACGAATACCGGGTTATGCCGTATGGCCTGTCCAATTCTCCCTCCGTCTTCCAGAACTACATAAATGAGGTGTTCCGGGAGTTCCTTCACCAGTTTGTAGTAGTCTACATAGACAACATCCTCATCTACTCCCGGAACCTGGCCAAACATCACCAACACGTCTCCCAGGTCCTTGAGAAGCTACGCAAACACCATCTCTACCTCAAGCTGGAGAAGTGCGAGTTCCACACCACCTCCGTTTCCTGGGCTACGTCATTGATCAACACGGCATCCAGATGGACCAGAGGAAGGTGGAAACCATCCGCAACTGGCCATTACCCACAACCATGAAGGAGTTAAGTTTCCTGGGGTTTGCCAATTTCTATCGTCGCTTCATCCACAACTACAGTCTTCTCGGTGCACCCCTCACCTCGCTCCTCAAAGGCCGGCCCAAGTTTCTGTCCTGGACTCCATCTGCCCAAAAAGCCTTCCATCAGCTCCAAGAAGCCTTCCTCTCCACTCTGATCCTGGTCCATCCTAACCCTGACCTCCCGTTCGTCGTCGAAGTTGACGCCTCAGCCACCAGGGTCGGAGTGATGTTGTCACAGCAGCAGGGTGATCCACCACGACTCCATCCATGTGCCTTCTTCTCCAAAAAGCTATTCCCGGCAGAGCAAAACTACGACATCAGGAACAGAGAGCTTCTTGCCATAAAGTTAGCATTGGAGGAATGGAGACACTGGCTGGAGGGAGCGAACCATCGGTTCGAGGTAATTACGGATCACCGGAACCTGGAGTACCTCAGTGAAGCAAAGAGACTCAACCCTCGCCAAGCGGAGGAGAACCCTGACCCCGAACCTGTCCTCCTTCCAGCCATGACTGTGAGTCCTATCCAGTGGTCCATCAGCCACCAAAGCCCTGTTCAAGAATGTATTCCGACATTTCGGCCTTTCAGAGGACATCGTCTCTGACCGTGGACCTAAGTTCATTTCCCTTGTGTGGCAAGCCTTCTTAAGCTCCTAGGAGTGTCAGTCAGCATACTACCCACAGACCAACGGCCAGACTGAGTGCAAGATCCAGGAGATCGGGAGATTCCAGAGGTTGTACTGCCACCGGAACCAGGACAGCTGGAGCCAGTTCCTACCCTGGGCGGAGTATGCCCAGAATTCCCTCCGGCAGACCACCACATGGCTCAGAGGTTCCAGCTGTCAACCACTGGTTCCAGCAGAGTGAGAGTGTGGGACTCAGCTCATGTCCTTTTCCATCAGGCAGTTCGGAGACACAAGAGGTATGCCGTGGGAACCTGGCCAGAAGGTGGGGCTCTCGACGCGGGACATCCGTCTCCGACTGCCTTGCCGCAAGCTGAGTCCCCAGTACATAGGACCATTAACTATACAGAGGCAGCTCAACGAGGTCACCTACCGTCTCAACCTCCCAGCACAGTATCATATCTCACCTTCATTCCATGTCTCCCTGTTGAATCCCCACACTGATCCCATGTCTTCTCCTTCCACAGATCCTGGTGATGATGCGGTACCTCCTCCTCTTGAGCTCGCTGAAGAGGAGTCCATCTACCGGGTGCGGGCGATCCCAGACTCCCGACGACGGGGTCCTCAGCTAGAATACCTCGTCGACTGGGAGGACTATGGCCCAGAAGAACGTTCCTGGGTCAACCATCACGACATCCTCAACACCTCGCTCCTCACGCAGTTCCATGCTGAACACCCGGATCTGAGTTAACAGTGTTCCCATCCTGTCGTCTTCCGTCTCTAGTTCTCCATTCTCTGTGTTCCCCAGCATCTGCTAAAGACATTTCTCTGTTATCACCCAGCTAAGTCACCATTCTAAAGTGCTTGTTCATTTACTCACCTGTAGAGATCGACCGATATGGGTTTTTCTATAACCGATGCCGATGTTTAGAGGTCAGGGTCAGCCGATGGCCGATATGTGCTGACAATTTTTAGGGCTGATATCTTGAAGTTTTCCCCTTCATTTGCATGCTAAAATGTCACACTAATAATAAATGGATGCACAACATTTCTAAACTTAATCATTTATTGAACATCGACTTGATTTACATAAAAGTTAAAGTAGGCATTTATCAAAAGCTGAATTTTTCAGGTTTGTTGGAACAAATGTAAACTTAAATATACATTTAAATAAAATGAACACAACTTTATAAATAAAAATCAATTAAAAACTTGCAAATGTTGCACAGCCTTGTATGCAAGGACAGTGCTAAACTCTTAGTGATTTCTGACATTCTTGATGGTAACGTTAGAGAGGTTTAATAAGGATAATAACATATATATAGTCATTGGTCAGAACACATCATCAATTAGGCTGATGTCCAGATGTGAATATTCTTGAGCTGAATTTTAATTAATGCAAAGTTGAATGGAAACCTGGCTATTGTCTGCATCAAACCATGCTTCCAAACAAATCAAATGTCATACACTTCTGCGCAGTGGCGTAGCGCAAATCCGCAGGGCCCCCCCGCGAGCCGAAAGTCCGAGGGGGGTTCAACCAAGAAGGGGAGCCAATGGATATCACACAAGAACCAACATGCAAACTTTGCGGAAAAGTTATGCCGGTAAAAGCTTAACCTCGGTCAGAATTCAAAGTGAAAGTAAAAGTGACGGAGCTGCCTGACGCTGCATTATCTCTCAGAGACGAATCTCAACATAATATGCTGATAACGGTATATAACTGTCTTCATTTATTCCATAATTTCTCTTGTGGACCGTACATATAGTGAAACAAATAAGAAGAATAGTATTTCGTGTTAAACAGTTTGTTTCTTTTTTTGTTTTTTTTTTTAAAGTTGGTGCTTGAAGTAGCCTAAAGCTACTCTTAATTTTCATTTATGACTGCAGTGTTAGGAAATATTATAGATTGTTAATAATTTTAATTATAGGTCTAATTCATTGTATAATAGACCTAAAAAATGTTTAAAATATTTTCAAAGAGGAACTGATAGCATTTTTATTATCCTCACAGCACGTGAGTTATGTGGTGATGCGCTGTGAAATTATTGCGGGGCAAATTTATTATAATATTAATTTAATAATAAAAGTAGCTTACTTAATAGTAATAATAATAGACTAGAAGAATGTAACAGGCTTACATTAATTGGAAATGCCAAATCCTCTTAATATTGATAATATTTGTCGGAGTAACGTAGCCCTCAATCACCCTGAAACCACTGAAACCAGAAGATGCCGCCTTCTCCACCCCAAGCACAGAGTGAAATTCTCCAACTCCAATACAGGAAAAATAAAACAGAACTTATAATATTGGGGCTAATATGTTGGCAAGGAAGCTGCTGGTAGTTTTGGACTACAGTCCTTAAAGTTAGCAAACCTTCAACCAGCTGTAGCATTATGCCAGTTCCCGATGGTTCTATGTTATCCGTTGTTTCTTTCACTAAGTGAAGCAACACTTCATAGTTTACTAGTAATATATAGTAAATATATGGCCATAGGACTTTGAAATATCCGAATTTAAGCCTTAGGCTACCTTTATCTCCCAGGACTGTTGTTGAATCTTCCAAAAGTTTCAGTTCACGCAACGGCAGGAACACACACACAGGAGCAGTCTCAAGAGTGAATTCATGGACTGGAGCGGGCTCTGGAGAGGACTCATGGGCTGGAGCGGGCTCTGTGCATTTTCATGTCTATGCGAAAAAGGGGGTGACAGTTATTTAAACCTGTTTTTCTCAAAATTCCGTTGCTGAAAATCAGAGCGATCAGCCGACTTCAAATAACCATAACTTTTGTTACAGACAAGCTATGAGGGCTCGAATCCATCTTTCATATGATATTGAAGCCAAAGCGCAAAAGTTCTGATCTTACCGGTGTTGTTGTACGCTTCAAATGGTTCAAAATGATCGCCTTTCATATCTTGAATTTTATGGACATTCTAACTGCATTCTATAGGCTAACATTGGTCCTGGAGAGTTCAGCTCCAACCCTAATCAATCACACTTGAACAAGCTAATCAAGGTCTGAAGGGCTGCTAGAAAGCTATAGGCTGGTGAGCTTTTATCAGGGTTGGAGCTAAACTGAGGCTGAGGCTCTCCAGGACTGACGTTCGCCATCCCTGCTATAAGCTATATCACGCAATGAGTTGTCGCCCTGAGTCATATTCATCATCAGTCAACTGTATGAAATGTCAGCTGACCTATGTAGGTCTGAGGGCAGGGCAAGTGCGTTAAATGTGTTAATTTTAACGTAATTAATTCATCTAATTAACTTGTTCAATTCACAGCCTTAGTTTGCATACATGTCCTAAATTTTCACCTGTAGTAAAATTGTCAACATAATTTAAATTCATTTTGGACAAATAAAAGAAATTAAAATGTCAGTCGCATTTTTAATGATTGTTCTCCACATCCACTGCCATGAGCGACCCTGCCTGATATTGGACATGCAGGTTCATCTGCTTCAGGGCTGCAAAATAGTGTCAATTACAATCTCACCATTATTACATCTACATATTGTATATATAATTATAATTGAACAATAAGCAACTATTTATCTCACTTGGTATTGTTTTTTGCAAAGAACTCAAACCACTGTCTCATAGTAGTGTGTCCCATCATGTAGATGTGTTTGTCTTTCAGGCATTCTTTTGTCATTTGGGCTGTAAAATGATGGGTGCTACAGACAAAAGACGTCCACACATCATTCAAGTAAAAGCCAGCTGGAATTGGAGTGTGCAAACCAGGATGACATTTCTCTGTAGCATCTGCAGGACGAGTAAATGGAAAGATCTGTAACAAAGGTGTGCCCTTGGGAAAATTATGTACACTTTAGCATACTTTAAAAAGAGTACTCATTAAGGAAATGATAAAAGAATATATTAAAGTGCGAACTGAATGTATGTTTTTGGACACTTAATTTCATGTTAATTGCTAAAGTTATATATTTTGTACTGTACCACGGTAACAACAGTAGTCAGTATAGTACACCATATGACAAAATGATTAATGACTTTAACCTCTTGACCTATGACCTATGACATATATCCCCTCCCCCAACGGTTGACCGCTGTATTACCCCTGACCTTGGGGTTATGGATATTGGAATGTAAATGGTGGTTGACCTATGGACCCCATTAGGGTGTCTTTTTTGGGAGTGAAATGCTGATGAATGATTTTTGAACTTTGACAGCATATTTGAAGTCCTGAGGGTCATTTTGAACTCTGGCATCCGCATTCCAGCTCACAGGACACTCTCATCTCTCTGTCTCTCTGTGTAAGTGACATAAATAAGATTTTAATGAAGAAACAGTCAGATTAAAATAACAAAAGTATAAACATGGTATATTTTATGAAATAGATTACACACACACACACACACACACATTTCAAACAGGTGAGTGAAAAACATTCACTTCAAGAATATGAATAAATTATAACACACTGAATAAATAAAAAAACAGGTACTAAATTTACTGAGACTGATTATTATAGTTTTAGCTAAATAAAAATATAAAACCAATAAGCCAGGAAAAGATTTCCTCATGCAATGAAGTCCGAATGAACGGGTTTACGAATGCATTTAGTTTGAAATATAAATCTCAAAATGTGATCATATAAGTAAAGGAATATTCAGTTTAACAATGTCAAAGTATAAGAGATTTTTAGGACATGTTCAGACATGTTCCATGTCTATGTAAAACCTCCATAAGACATGGTTGTTTTTATACTGTATATTCTGTCCCCTAAACACAGCTATCACAGTAAACTTTTTTCATTTTATATTCTCAAAACATCATTTAGTATAAATTATAACTTGCAAATGGGGATACATTTTGCTAGTTAAATAAAAAAATATAAAAACCAATAAACCTGGAAAAAGATTTCCTCCTGCAGTGATGTCTGAAAGAATTTGCTTTTAGTTTATCCTGAAATCTAAAAATCTCTCTCACTGACTCTCCAGGTAACATCTTGAAACAGTGCCTGACTGTCTCTGAGGTAGAGGGGGAGAGCGGTGGTTCCTGGGTGGGTGAAATGTTGTTTTGTTTGTGCTAACTTTATTTCAAAGCATAAATGTAAAAGTTTAAATTATATCTTTTAAAATTAAAGGTTTGTTCGAATTAAATCTTCAAAGTTTTGTTTAGAACTTAAGGTCAAAAACACAGGCGGAGCAAGGAGCAAGGAACAAGGAGCAAGGAGCAAGGAACAAGGAGCAAGGAACAAGGAGCAAGGAACAAGGAGCAAGGAACAAGGAACAAGGAACAAGGAACAAGGAACAAGGAGCAAGGAGCAAGGAGCAAGGAACAAGGAACAAGGAACAAGGGAGACAAGGTCAAACAAAGGCTAAACAATACAGTGTGTTGGTGTGTTTGAGTGCAGCTTATAAAGTGTCACTGATGGGAAACAGGTGTGAGTGCATGATTGGTTTCTAGGTGAGGGATTGTGGGAAATGTAGTCCAGAGTGATGTATAACTGTGTGTGCAATGAAATGGTGAACCGGTGACCTCTGGTGGGGAGTAGCAGGAACCAGCAGGCGCCGGATACGTAACAATTATACAAGTATGTAGTGAATTACAGGTATTTAATCAATTAGCTCAAATCATGGGTGAAATATATTTATAATCAGATCATAATGTGTTATGATTAATTATAATATAGATTGACCAAAAAGGGAATTATGCACATATATTGTGAATTAATTACAACGGATTATAATTAATTACAAATATGGCTAGTTCTAGTTTAAGAGTTGTTTGAGAAAGACTATCCTAGTTTGTCCAGCAAACCATCTGTTTTCTCATAGACTATTACAATAGGAAGTTTTTTCTCTGGCCACGAGAATTAAATGAATATAATGAATTTAATAGATACGAACTACGAATATATGACTAAAATACAACACAAAACATACATAGAATAAAACGAAAGTAAAGTCAAGAAAGCAGAGGTGATCAAAGAAATGGCAAAATTACAAACAGTTAAAACCTTTGAGAGCCAGCAAGGAAACTCAGTTTACACAGAGCTTAAAGCGCGTGGAAAGAAGTTGTTCGGTACTTGCATTAGTTCAGGTGCTGTGGTTACTCGCCTGTCTGTAGGAGTTTCCATACACATGGTTAGGGCGATTGGTCCTTTTCCAGGCGGGTGTGTCCTTCGGCAAAATAAAGAAGAGAGAGAGTCCGTCTCCTAGGTGATGAAGGATGACAAAGGCTTGACAAAAGAAAAAAGTTGTGCAACAAAGAGACGCGTGTCATTGTGTTTTAAGGACAACAGACCAGCACGCCTCCTTGGGTATGTCTGCCAATGGTGAGGGTGCAATTTTGGCGGGCAGACTTTTTTCTTTGTCTCCATTTATGACCTAATTTGCATGGTTTATGATGTGTCAGATCTGAGTACATTTTCTTCAAAATACCATTACCAGTAGAAGATTACATTTTACAGTAATGTGACATACATTTTCAGTTAGGGCATAACGACAGCTTTACGATGAGACCAAACTTGTCAGATGGCAAATACATAAAAGGGGAGATACAGTTTTACTTGAATTATACCGTTTATGATAGTTCATATACCGTTTATGAACTAACGCACTACAGTCAAAGCTAAGCTTATATACATATATGCACCTTAGAATACAACAACAGGTACACTTTGGCACGGTCATATTTGGAGAAAAGCATGTACATACAAACTCCATGTGTGTTTGTGTGTGTCTGTATGCTTGTGTGTGATGTGTATTGGGGTTGTGGCCGGTGTCTGTGACTACATGGCCTTTAGCCCCACCAGGGTGACTCTTTGAAGTCCCTGGAGCTGGTGGGCATATCTTCTGTTTTTCTTCAATGAGATAACAAAGGTGCCAATGGGGCAATTGGTCCCGGACTTGCCAGAGTCGATTCGTGATTTATATGCACAGTTCTGGAGGTTAAAAGCATTCTGGAGATTCTAAAGTTGGCTGGCAGATCTGATCTTTGTACAGACGCTACATGTATTATACGTACACAATTTACTATGTGTGTGCGACATATAAGATACATTTAGCTATAATGTAAACATAATACAGAAAACCTCTCTTCTGATCTATTGCAAAAGATTGTAAATGCCATTTTTTTATGACCCTGTTTACAATTTTTGTTAATTTATCATTTGTTAATTTTGTTGAAATACAGTTTTAGATGAAGACTGCCTGCTCTCTGAATATGTGGGCAAACATGCAGCTACTCACAGGAATTAATGGAAACATGATACTCCTACTACATGAGAGATGTAGTACTGATGTTCTTTTTGATGTTCTAAAACTAATAAAAAAAGAACCCTTGTTATTGCAGGCCTCAGCCTACAACCCAGCCATGTGCTCATCTATGAGGACAGAGGAAAATAACTTTGTTCCCCACTAAGAGTCAAATTAACAGCTTAAGTTGTTTCATAGTACTTCATCCAACGCAGAAGATACTGGCAACAACTTCGGACCGAATCATCAAGATTTTTCCTCAGCCTGCAGATCCGATGCTCCTCAGCCTAAAGGCACCTTGCAAGTATTGTACATTTGAACACTAAACAGCGATTTAGTATTAATGTGTAGACCACCTGTCAGCAGAGGTGTTTTATTACTGAGAAATCTGATGATTATTTTCCAGACTGTCTTTGACTCTTTCCGTAGCTCTATTTCCGGTCCCACTTCCGGGTCAACTCTATCATTGCTCATTTTTACCTACGTATGTGTGTGACCTGCGTGTATGTTATGTGTTTGTTAGTTTAGTTATGTGTTTGTGAGTTAGTTAATAAAGATTGTGCACAATAGATGTTTGGTTGATGACTCCGTCTGCTAATAAATTGCCTCTTAAATGATTTAGATCTTGACTACAGGCTCTGAGTAGTACTGTACAATAAGAGTGTTGTTTTTTTCATAACCTGGAAATGAATACTCTTTTTAGACTTAATAAACAATTCACTGTGTTCACTGGACGAACAGGTTAATTGATTGTAATATTAATTTAATGTAGCTACATCAAGTTAATCTGATTAACTGATTCACATATTCATAATTAATCATAACTAAAAATCAAAATGAGTTATGAATAATTATTAATATTTCCCCTTTGAGTTAATTCGCTACATGTTACACTTAGTTACAGCGTGTTACAGTTGTGAAAAAAATATTTTAATTGTAAACTTGATAAGTAGTTATTTTAAGTGAAAGGTTAGTTGATTCAGGCCGTTTTAATTTGTCCGCTCCAAAACTATGTCTTTTAGGCGGCTGCCTCTTAGGTTTTATCCAGGCAATGTGTTGTCACGTTTGTCTCAGTAATTTATTATTCTTTCAGGAATAACCATTATGATAAGTGGTTTTTATCCCTGATACGCATATGATCAAAAATTTTTAACAGCTCATAATTTTTTACAATTTTAAATATTTGCCCCGCTTAAATATTAGTTTATTAATTTACAAAGGTGTCAGGTAGAGGAGATGATTAGGTTGTCACTCAAGATGTCTTCTGTGTTGACTTTAATAAAACATTTTAGCATCATTAAGACAACCTCAGTAACTGTATTCATAAATACACTGAAATAACTGTAACCATACAAATATCAGCTATGAATAACTAAACCAAAGCCTAACAACATACACAAATGATTCTAACTCTTTCACAAACCAAACTGACCCCATAAGTATACCTCAAATACCTATCTCAGATATCGTGACTTTATCCACATGTTTAAGGGCACAGCGTTCTTGTCCTCATAAATTTTATGTTTCTTTGATTTTATTCACATTTTTCTGAAACACAGTGTTTTGTGTTTCAGTGTCTTGACCTCAATTTTGACCGTATTTGTTTTCCTTTATGATTTTACCCGTTCCATTTTGTCCCTATACATTTAGGTGTAATGTGGCGTTGAAATAGCGCTCTCGCTGTTCTCTGCATCTCTTTGTTCGTAGCATTTGGTTGATAAAATGATGGTTTATATACTATATTATATTTTGTATATGCGGTGACAGTTCAACAAATCTGATTCATGTGTCAAAACAGGGGAATAGTATCTGTTGTAGAATGTACCAGAAAAACGGCAAGACTTGTTTTAAGCGCATTATGTGTCTTGTGACTGCAGACAGACCAGAAAGACATCCGTTTTAGAACATCAAAAAGAACATCAGTACTACATCTCTCATGTAGTAGGAGTATCATGTTTCCATTAATTCCTGTGAGTAGCTGCATGTTTGCCCACATATTCAGAGAGCAGGCACTCTTCATCTAAAACTGTATTTCAACAAAATTAACAAATGATAAATTAACAAAAATTGTAAAAAGGGTGATTAAAAAAAATGGCATTCACAATCTTTTGCAATAGATCAGATGAGAGGTTTTCTGTATTATGTTTACATTATAGCTAAATGTATCTTATATGTCGCACACACATAGTAAATTGTGTACGTATAATACCTGTATAATGATTGTTTGAATTTCTTCTTTACAAGGGTATATAGTTCTCAAATGAGCTTGCATTACAACAGTGTGGCATAGACTCTAATAAAACTGTATACTATAATACACGTATTCTTTAATATCATGCTGGTATGTTGAAAGAAATGATTCATTAAACAGAATTGGTTTTGTCAAAAGTTCAGTCATACATCTAAAAAGATGCTTAAATGAGTGGTCTGTGTTCATCACACATGTGATGATTTGCAAAAACGTACACTGACAGCAACCAGAGAGGAGTATTCGGCTAAAAACATATACAGACCGTAAATAAAATGCTACCAGTGATCTTGATAGTCTTTATAATGTGACTAAGATTAGTGAAGAGGGGTAAAAATCCCTTTTGCAATAGATCAAGAGTGGATTTCTGTATGCAATATGACACTTTTCTTACATGATGTCACTGCTTTCTTAGTTACTAGGCCTCTTGAATTTAGATGTGAGCTTTACTACAGTGTGTAACTTTGGATAATTGCACTACAAGAACTATCAATTTATTTTCTTTGTAACTGGGCCCTTTGCATTTCTGAAAATATCATAACTGTGTAAAATATTCTCATTGAGTTTTGCGTTCACATAATTTCTACAATAAAAATGTTTGGCTTTTATCTGTTGGGGAAAAAGCAATGTCAGTAAGCTATATTCAATATCTGTTTATTTGAGTAAAAAATAATAATCTAAGAAAATTGTTATAATCAGCTGAGACATTATTGTACACTGGTACAACTATTTAATGTCATGTTGGTTGCTAAAATCTGGATTCTGATCTAAAGCATTACTAAAACCTTCAAAAATGGCGTGAACCTTGAGACTAACGTACAAATATTGTATAATACATGTTGAAAATGACCAAAACTTTTAAATAAGTCCTATGCCAACACCATGGGAAAATAATTTTTGTCTGTCAAAAGAAAAACAATGTGTTATCTGGTTTAGCTGTAATTAAAAACAAACAAACAAAAACATTTTTCTTAAAAACATTGTGTCAAAAGAATTTGGTATCATGATTCTCTTGTTTCATCATGTATTAACTTAATATTTAACAAGCTGATAATGGTAGCATGAACCTAGAAATAACAACCTGAATTTTATAAAACAAAAAGAAGCAATTAAATGGCATTGTGACAGAACACATGGTATGAAGATATGTTTGCTTTTAACTTGTTATTTAAACTTTAAAGCAATATTGTCTTTTGATGTTTTCACCCATTGTCCTGAATCTTTAGCTATCCTTAATGGTTTCACTGTGTAAGGAACTGTTTGGAGTAAGGTAATCCCTATTTGTTAAAAACATTGCAGCAAACCTATTTGTCAACATTATTATTTTGGTTTGCTTTATATTTACTACGACTTGAAACTTTATAGAAATAAGAAAAGTAAATCATATAGATCTATAAGCCAAGTTTACATGTGAGGTTTTTTAAACATATTTAACAGCAAAGATATTTTCAGCACAGAGTCTGATGTAGACATGACAGGTAGCGGATTTGACCTGATCTTTGGTTTTTAAGCATAATTAAATATTCTCAAGAGACCGATTGATCCCGAAGTCATGTCTCTGAAAGACCTCGGATGTGTAGATTCACTCGATTGAAAAATGTTGTTTTGTAAATAACACAGTTGAAATGAATGACTACTTGTAGGGTGTTTAACAGCCTGCAAAATTGTTGGGGGTCAAGGTGCATGTGTCCAGCTAGTGTCATCTCTCCCAAAGGTTGCTCAAGGGACCAGCAGACAGGCTCAGCACAGAGAAGTGACTGATCTGTAAATCATCTCATTGCCCTATATCCTGAGGCCAACATTAATAATTGTTGAGGATCCCTCTCTGAAAATGCGTAGTGATTTTCCTAAAGGTACAACTTGAGTCCTGTTGAGTCCTCGTTTTTACAGACATAAAAATTGACGTGCGAATTGCATCTGTAAGTCGTCAAACACTCAGACACCTTCATGTCTGGATTTTTTTTTTTTTTTTTTAAATCAAATCAAATAGTTCTAGTTTCAAATAGTTCAACTTAACACTAACCCTTCTGCTTGAATCTTTAAGAAATAAGATCTAAGTTGACTAAGTACAGGTTTTTGAACAGACGTTGCTTAATAAAAAATGATACTTTAGGTTAAATTTAAGCAAAATCATTTCTACCATTGAGTATCAGATGTAATCCTGATGCTGTAGACTTCAAAGAAGAATATTTGATTTTTATTAAATCTTTTAAAGATTGGATTTAAACATCCTTTTAATTTTAAAAGATCATATTTGAACTTTTAAGATTGTGCTTTGAAATAAATTTAGCACAAAAACATTCACTCTAGAAAGGAGTTAGCGTTCTATATGCTGTGACACACTGACTCCACCCTCCCAACTCTGCGAGGGTCTGAACCATTCATTTCACACTGGAGTTTATTCTTGAGAGGATCTGGGAGTGTTTTATGAATGATAAACTATTTACTTTTCATTTTTTTATCATTGCAAAAAGAACTACTTCTTCTCCTCTCTGAAAATGTAAGGTTTTAAAATATATATTTATATTTTTATTTATATATTAATTTAGCTAAAACTAAACTATGTTTAAATTGTTTAAATCATTTTTTTGTAACATTTTATATTGTGTTACATGTTTTATTATTTCATTTTAAAATAGAGATAAGTTCCTTTTATAGAACTAGCCTGAGGCATCATAGGTTCTGAATGTATTTATTCTCTCTCTCTCCCTCTCTCTGAAAATGTTTGGTCATTTACTTAAGAAATTATTGAAAATGTTATCCATTGTGTGAGATGGCTTGTGAGACCTCCACATTTTTACACATACACAGATTTGTACTTTAGGTTTAAGTCCAATAATTTCTACCATAGTTCATTAGTCTTCTAGGAAGAATATTTGTTTAATTAAGACTTTAAAAATATAATTTAAACAAAACTTTAAAGATTTAATTTGAACAAGCCTTTAATTTAAAAATATATAATTTAAACCTTTACATTTATGCTTTGAAATAAAGTTAGCACAAACAAAACAACATTTCACCCACCCAGGAACCACCGCTCTCCCCCTCTACCTCAGAGACAGTCAGGCACTGTTTCAAGATGTTACCTGGAGAGTCAGTGAGAGAGATTTTTAGATTTCAGGATAAACTAAAAGCAAATTCTTTCAGACATCACTGCAGGAGGAAATCTTTTTCCAGGTTTATTGGTTGTATCCCCATTTGCAAGTTATAATTTATACTAAATGATGTTTTGAGAATATAAAATGAAAAAAGTTTACTGTGATAGCTGTGTTTAGGGGACAGAATATACAGTATAAAAACAACCATGTCTTATGGAGGTTTTACATAGACATGGAACATGTCTGAACATGTCCTAAAAATCTCTTATACTTTGACATTGTTAAACTGAATATTCCTTTACTTATATGATCACATTTTGAGATTTATATTTCAAACTAAATGCATTCGTAAACCCGTTCATTCGGACTTCATTGCATGAGGAAATCTTTTCCTGGCTTATTGGTTTTATATTTTTATTTAGCTAAAACTATAATAATCAGTCTCAGTAAATTTAGTACCTGTTTTTTTATTTATTCAGTGTGTTATAATTTATTTATATTCTTGAAGTGAATGTTTTTCACTCAGCTGTTTGAAATGTGTGTGTGTGTGTGTAATCTATTTCAGAAAATATACCATGTTTATACTTTTGTTATTTTGATCTGACTGTTTCTTCATTAAAATCTTATTTATGTCACTTACACAGAGAGACAGAGAGATGAGAGTGTCCTGTGAGCTGGAATGCGGATGCCAGAGTTCAAAATGACCCTCAGGACTTCAAATATGCTGTCAAAGTTCAAAAATCATTCATCAGCATTTCACTCCCAAAAAAGACACCCTAATGGGGTCCATAGGTCAACCACCATTTACATTCCAATATCCATAACCCCAAGGTCAGGGGTAATACAGCGGTCAACCGTTGGGGGAGGGGATATATTGGGGTGGTCCCATGGGGGAGGGGTATATGTCATAGGTCATAGGTCAAGAGGTCAAAGTCATTAATCATTTTGTCATATGGCGTAGTATACTGACTACTAACAACAATCACAAGTAATTTGATGGTTAACCCTCTGGTGCTTTTTGGTCATTTTTGACCTATTGTTATTGTTATTGTTATTATTATTATTATTTTACTTCATCAGAATGGTACAAAACATGGTCAAGTTTTGGCACTTGCTGTGTGAACAAAACAAATGGAATGGGAGACACATTTTGTCTATTGGAAACGTTTGGTACTGCACACAAATAAATTCTTACCGAAAGCTTATTTCATTACCTCAAATTTGGAACAAAGCTTTTTTAGATTTATGGCTTTGTTTTTCCTCAGTTTTAGAATAAAATGTTTGAGAAAATATATATTTCATATAAAAAAATATATATTTTTATTTTTGTGCATTTTTTTATAACAATAAATATAAACTTTTTTCAAGTTCACTTTTTAAAACTTTTTTCACTTTAGAAATAATCTGCCAAGTGTCATCTTTACACAGAGACCAAAGTTTGTGCTCCAAAGCTGTAACGAGTCGTCACTCAGGCTGGGATCCATTTGCATGCTTTTATTGAATAAGAGTGTGGTCGTACAAGCAGTGTCAAACAGGAGCAGACAGGTATAACAGGGACAGGCAGAAACATGGTCAGGTAACAGGCAGAAGTTCAGGACAGGCAGATATCACTCACAGATCAGAACACAAGGCAGAGGTCAAAGGCAGGCAGCAGAGAGTCAAGGACGGGAAACAAACAGTATCAGCAACAGGTAATCAGACAGAATAATAACGCTCAGAAATGTTCACCAAGGCAAAACAAGACTTCACAATGAACTGTGGTACAAGGGAGTCCTTTATAGTCCGGGTAATGAGTATCAGCTGAGGTAGCAATCAGTCCAGGGCACGGGCTTGTGGGAAATGTAGTATGTATGCGGGTGTATGTGTCAGTATTCGGGAGACGGCTCCCTCTGATGGCCAGAGGAGGGAACCACAGAGTTCGTCTCCGTGACAAAAGCATTCAAGATTTATGACAGTTTAAGTTGGAAATTTCATTTTCAGGCCCATGCTCAAAAAATAAATGGATAATATAACGACTGCATAAATATAATTTAGTACCTTAAAATCCCCTAAAAATACAAAATATTAAATAAAAAAACAATATCAAACTAAAATATAGTACAATCATTTAATTGAATTTTTTAAAAATTAATATATATATTTTTTTTAATCTGTCATTTTTGACCGACACACATTGTGATTGTTTTGTATTACCTGTACTTCCTATAATTTTTTCAATAATTTTTTAATTTTTGAAGGCATATTTTTAATGTTATTGTAAAGTCCAAAGATGTTTTAATTTAGTTGTTAACGTTTCCAATGTTTTAAGCCTATGTGTCTTCTTCTGTTTTTTTTCATTAGGCTGTTCCACCGTGAAGGACCTGGCTGTAGCCTGCAGAATAGGACAGGTGTGTCGCACCGCCCCATACTTAGCTACCCTGATTGGCTCGGTTGTCTTTCATAGGCACATGATAGGAAATGTGTTTGGAGCAGCCATGGCTCGTTCCTAAGGGCAGGTGGGGCAGAGAACACATATAGTGAGAGAACACAAATGGGTCATAGACGATACGTAAAAAATATATTTGTTTTCTTGGCAATTTCAAACAAGTATTGGCTGTGTTATATTCACAACACCATTGCTGAGTATTTTCTCTTTAAAACGGCAGTGAAAAAAAAAAACACAGTTTGAAATCGCTGGTGTTTCTGATGTCACAAATTACTTTGTAACCAATCACATCAACGTGCCGGCGGGCTCAGGCATATCACTACTATGCCTTTAAGCAAGGGAGTCTTCAAGAGGGTTATCCCAGTATATTTTTCTGTTCATTTGAAAAATCGGGTAGATTTAGCAATATAGCGGGTGTATTGCGATGTTATGATGAACTATTGCCTTTCTCCACTGATGTTATGAGTTCTTCAAAGTGTTTCTAAGGTTACTGATTGTTAGATGGCAGCTGTCTGACTTGTGAATGTGAACATGGTTTGTGTAACTTTAGCAACACATTATTAGCTGTTTGATAAGCTAGTAGTCAATCCAAAAGGTGCATCCCAATTTGTGTACTTATGCACTAGTCTATGACGTTTTTAAGTACAAATACTTGGCCACCTTTTTCAGCCACCATTTGGTAGAGTAGCTTTCTCCTCTGGTCATAGCTAGAGTTTGTATTAGAGATTGGCTCTCTTTACTTCAGTTAGATTCATGTTAAGCGTCGGCCTTCGGGCCGCCTGACACCGTTTGACTTGGGTTGAGTTTCGCTCCTTTGAGCTCTTGCTTTTAGAGTTTATTGAGAGTTTTAGAGGTTGAGTTTTAGCCTCAGGCAGATCTATGCTTATGTGTGGCATTATAGTCACCTTTATTTATATAGCGCTTTTTACAATGCAGATTGTGTCAAAGCAGCTTTACAGTGATAACTGGTATATAATTTTGGCTGCACAGCAGCTCTTAAAGAAAATGGTGTCAATGCAGGCAGATGCAAAGCACTGTTGAATATCAAATGTCAAGTGTCCCCAACTAAGCAAGCCAAAGGCGACAGCGGCAAGGAACCCAAACTCCATCAGGTAACATCAGGTGGCAAACAGGTGGCAAATAGGTGTTAAAAAGGAGAAAAAAAAAACCTTAGGAGAAACCAGGCTTAGTCAGGGGGCCAGTTCTCCTCTGGCGAACAGTGCTTTGTTACGATTCAGATAGCTAACATAAGTCCGATGGGATCGCAACATTCAAGGTATTTATTCCAGTTCCATCCAGTTGAGGATCATATTCATCACGGCGGTACAGACAGTTTGTTGAGAAACTGTGCCACTGGCTGTCGTGTCGATGAGGCCTTTACAATGGATGATCTAGTTGACTCAATCTCTGCTGATACTTCGGGGCTGCGTTGTGGTCGTGTCAATGCGCAGGTCCTCAATCTCACCTGGATATGGCCCGGATCCGGTTGACTACGGTAAACCTCGGGATAAACAGAAAGACTAATATTAGCGTAGATGCCATTCTTCTTCTGATGTAACGAGTACATCTGGTGTTATAGGTTTTTATAACGTTTTTAGTCTAGATTTAAACTGACAGAGTGTGTCTGCTTCCCGAACAATGCTAGGAAGATTGTTCCAGAGTTTAGGTGCCAAATAGGAGAAGGATCTACCGCCTGCCTTTGATATTTAGGTATTATCAGCTGGCCTGAATTCTGAGATCGCAATAGACATAAAGGACTATAATGCATTAAGAGCTCGCTCAAGTATTGGGGAGCTAAACCATTTAGTGCTTTGTAAGTAATTAGCAAGATTTTTAAATCTATACGATGTTTAACAGGAAGCCAATGCAGTGTTGACAGAACTGGGCTAATATGGTCATACTTTCTAGTTCTAGTAAGAACTCTAGCTGCTGCATTTTGTACGAGCTGTAGTTTATTTATCAGGCGAGCAGAACAACCACCCAATAGAGCGTTACAGTAATCTAGCCTTGAGGTTATGAACTAACAGTTCTGCATTTTTCATTGAGAGCATATGTCGTAGTTTAGATATATTTTTAAGATGGAAGAATGCGTTTTTACAGATGCTAGAAACATGGCCTTCAAATGAAAGATTGGTATCAAAGAGCACACCCAGGTTCCTAACTGATGATGAAGACTTAACAGAGCAGTGTTAGACAGTATTCAAGGTTATTACGTGAAGATGTTTTTGGTCCAAAAATTAGAATCTCTGTTTTTTCTGAATTTAGTAGTAGGAAATTATTGGTCATCCAATTTTTTATATCAGCTATGCATTCCATTAATTTTATAAATTGGTAAGTTTCGTCAGGGTGCGAAGAAATATAGAGCTGAGTATCATCAGCGTAACAGTGAAAACTAATGCCATACTTCCTTATGATAGCTCCCAAGGGTAGCATGTACAGAGTGAAAAGCAACGGTCCTAGTACTGAGCCTTGCAGTACTCCATATTGAACTTGTGATCAATATGACATTTCTTCGATTACTACTACAAACTGATAACGGTCAGATAAGTATGATTTGAACCTTGACAGTGCAATTCCACTAATGCCAACATAATTTTCGAGTCTATTTAAAAGAATATTGTGATCAATAGTGTCAAATGCAGCACTAAGATCCAGTAACACTAATAGAGAGACACAACCACAATCTGATGATAAGAGCAAATCATTAGTAACTCTAATGAGAGCAGTCTCAGTACTATGGTACAGTCTAAATCCTGACTGGAAATCCTCACAGATACTATTTCTTTCTAAAAAGGAACATAGTTGCTGCCTTTTCTAGTATTTTTGACAGAAAAGTGAGATTTGAGATCGGCCTGTAATTGACTAATTCTCTAGGATCAAGTTGTGTTTTTTTTTTATAAGAGGTTTAATAATAGCCAGCTTAAAAGTTTTTGGTACGTATTCTAGTGATAAAGACGAATTAACGATATTAAGAAGAGGATCTATGACCTCTGGAAGCATCTCTTTTAATAGCTTAGTCGGTATAGGGTCTAACATACATGTTGTTGATTTTGATGATTTAACAAGTTTAGACAATTCTTCCTCTCCTAAAGCAGTAAATTAATTGAATTTTTCCTCAGGGACACTACAATGCACTGTCTGACACAATACTGTAGTAGATGGTTGCATGGTTATAATTTTCTCTCTAATATTGTCAATCTTGCAAGTAAAGAAGTTCATAAAGTCATTACTGCTGTGCTGTTTAGAAACATCAGAGGTTGAAGCTTTATTTCTTGTTAATTTAGCCACTTTATCAAATAAATACCTATGGTTGTGCTTATTTTCTTCTAAAAGTTTTGAAAAATAGGCAGATCTAGCAGTTTTAAGGCCTTTCTGTACTCAATCATTCTCTCTCTCCACGAAATGCGAAAAACTTCTAGTTTTGTTTTCTTCCAGCTGTGCTCCATTTTTCTGGCTGCTACCTTTAGGGCCCAAGTGTGCTCATTGTACCAGGGCATTGGATTCATTTCCTTAATCTTTTTTAAGCGCAAAGGAGCAACTGAGTCTAATGTGCTGGAAAAGACAGTGGCAATATTTTCTGTTGTAACATCGAGGTCTTCTAAGCTGTCTGGTATGCTAAGGCAATGAAACTGATCAGGAAGATTATTTATAAAGTGATCTTTAGTGGTAGAAGTGATGGTTCTACCAAATTTATGGCAGGGAGGCAGTTTAGCAGCCTTGACTAAATGTAGTATACACGAGACTAAATAATGATCTGAGATGTCGTCACTCTGCTGCAGAATTTCAACGGCATCAATATCGATTCCTTGTGACAATATTAGATCTAAAGTATGGTTACGACAATTAGTGGGTCCTGACACGTGTTGTCTAACCCCAATAGAGTTTAGAATGTCTGTAAATGCCAATCCCAATGCGTCTTTTTTATTATCTACATGGATATTAAAATCACCAACAACAAGGACTTTATCTGCAGCTAGTACTAACTCCGATAGAAAATCAGCAAATTCTTTGATAAAGTCTGTATGGTGTCCTGGTGGCCTGTATACAGTAGCCAGCACAAATGTCAACTTACATAATGTTACATAAAGTACCATCACTTCGAAGGAATTATATTTTAAAATTACTTTTGACTAATACTGTAAATATTACTATAAATTACACCTCCCCCTTTGCCTTTCTGACGAGGATTGTGTCGATAATCATAACCTTGAGGGCTAGACTCATTTAAAGTAATGTAATCATCCGGTTTTAGCCAAGTTTCTCTCAAACACAGCACATCTAGATTATTGTCTGTGATAATATCATTTACAATAAGTGCTTTTGAAGAAAGGGATCGAATATTTAACAACCCAAGCTTTATCATTTGTTTATCATTATTATCTCTAATTTTATTTGTTGAACATCAATTACATTTTTACCATTAAATGGGTTTGGAAGTTTTTTGTTTTTACTAATTCGGGGTACAGACACAGTCTCTATGTGATAATATCTAGGTGTAAGAGTTTCTATGTGTTGGGAATTATCTGACTTCTGTAACGTGAGGTAGCTAGCAGATGGTCAATTTAGCCGGTCTGTCTGCTTCCTGACCTGGGCCCCAGTTTGTCATGTTTCGGCTCTAAGACTATGTGCCATATTACTAGAGAGAAGAGCAGCACCATCCCAGGAGGGATGAATACCATCTCTTTTCAACAGGTCAGGTCTGCCCCAAAAACTTTTCCAATTGTCTATGAAACCTATATTATTCTGTGGGCACCACTTAGACAGCCAGCCATTGAGTGATGATAATCTGCTAACTATCTCATCACTCCGACGAAAAGGAAGAGGGACAGAGCAGATTACTTTTCCTGACATTGTCCTTGCAAGGTCACACACCTCTTTAATGTTAATTTTAGTGATCTCCGACTGGCGAAGTCGAACATCATTAGTGCCGACGTGAATTATAATTTTAGAGTATTTACGATTAGCATTGGCCAGCACTTTTAAATTTGCTTTGATGTCAGATGCTCTGTCTCCCAGCAAACATGTGATTATGGTGGCTGGTTTCTCTATTTTCACATTCCGTGTAATAGAATCACCAATAACTAGGGCACTTTCAACAGGATTCTCAGTGGGTGCGTCACTGAGTGGGGAGAATCTGTTTGATGTTCTTATTGGAACGGAAGAGTGGTGTTTTCCGCGGCTATGCCGCCTCACCGTTACCCAAGTGCCCTGCTGCGCGAGCTCTACAGCCGGAAACGAACAATGTACAGAGTTGACTAAGCTAGTTGCATCCAAAACAGTATCTGAAGCCCTTGCATTCTAACTATCCTCGATTAAGGTTTGGATGCGTGTCTCTAATTCTGAGATTTTCTCTGTCAGCCTGGCTATTTCCCTACATTTATGACATGTAAATCCCTCGTCGCTGACAGAGAAAGCTATACTGAGCATGTGACAAGCAGAACAACTTGCAATAGAGGGAGAGGATGACATGACTCACCATGTTTGAAGACTGATCCGACTTACCACAGCTGTTTGATGAACGCGTAGAAAAAGGAAAAAGGAGCGCGTGAGAGACTGATGACAAGTTAACAAGCTAGCGAGGTGCAAAAGCGTTGTAATAGCGATTTAGATGAAAAGATTAAAAGCTATCGACGTCAGATTAATGTGGTAGGCAATATTAGATATAAGGTAATAATAAAAGCAACAATGAATGAAAGTAAGAGATTCAAAACAAAGCTATACAGAGTTACGGACACAAACCACTCT
Organism: Elopichthys bambusa; assembly: GCA_037101425.1. NCBI lineage: Eukaryota > Metazoa > Chordata > Actinopteri > Cypriniformes > Xenocyprididae > Elopichthys > Elopichthys bambusa. Next base: position 12,774,181 of record CM074444.1, read on the forward strand.
GAGCAGCGAGGCAGACAGGCAGACCTGTCTGAATTGTAGGCCCACAGCTATAGCTGGCCTAGGCTAGAACTAGGGTTTAGGTGATATACTGAAGCATTTCACCCCTTTTATTACTACCCCTGTCAGGAGAGTGTAGTTTCCTAGTTCTGGCCTCCTCTTTTCAGAGTTGTCAGGCCAAGGACCAGTACCCCTTTGGTGTAGGTGCAGGATAGATAGCAGCTAAGGTAGCAGACTATTGCTAAGTCTCCCTGGTGCTGTTGTCTCAGGTGGTAGGCCCCTTATCACTATGTGAATAAAAAATGCTAGTGTTGCTGTGGCCTGACTGAGTTTTTCATTCTATACTTTGTTTAGTCTTTCCCCCTGAACCCCTTTGAATTAAGATGCAAGCTTGAGTGAAACAGTGTTAGCTTTCTTTTAGCTCCTGTTCCCTAGGGTTCAGTACAGATCTCTCTGTCCTTTCTGGTGAAAAGCGCCCACCCTTGAAATTCACAATTTCAGGGTAGTATTCCAGGGCAGAGGCGGCCTGTCCACAGGCTCTGTAAGCTTTCTCCGTCAATCCTGAGGAGAATTTACAGGCCCGAGATGAGAGACGCGGTTCACCGTGCCAGCTAGCGGCATTTGGACACCACTGCATTGCAACAGATCGCTCGACTGGGGGATCCCAGCGTACCCCTTGGCCTCCCCGCCATCCAGGGTGGTGAAGATGGAGGAGGGACCAGGCCTGGCACGAACGCTATGTTCGGTACTTGCATTAGTTCGGGTACTGTGGTTGTTCGCCTTTCTGTAGGAGTTTCCTTACTCATGGTTTGGACGATTGGTCCTTTTCCAGGTGGGTGCGTTCTTCTGCGTTTTTTTTTTCAAACAAGGTTTTAACTTGAGAGTAAGAGAACCGTAAAATAAAGAAGAGAGAGAGTCCATCTCCTAGGTGATGAAGGATGACGAAGGCTTGACAAGAAAAAAAAAAACTTGTGCAACGAAGAGACGCGTGTATGTGTATTGGGGTTGTGGCCGGTGTCTGTGATTACATGGCCTTTAGCCCCACCAGGGTGACTCTTTGAAGTCCCTGGAGCTGGTGTGCATAGCTTCTGTTTTTCTTCAATGAGATAACAAAGGTGCCAATGGGGCAATTAGTCCCGGACTTGCCGAAGCCGATTCGTGACTTATATGCACAGTTCGGGAGGTTAAAAGCATTCTGGAGATTCTAAAGTTGGCTGGCAGATCTGATCTTTGTACATATGCTACAATGTCGAACGTGACCGACTGAAAAGGAAAGATAAATACCATGCTCACCAAGGCTGCATTTATTTGATCAAATTCTGTTTTGTATTTAAAAATGTAATTGATTGCTGTGATGGCAAAGTTGAATTTCAGCATCATTACTGCAGTCTTCAGTCAGTGTCACATGATCTTTCAGAAATAAGCTGATTTGCTGCTCAAGAAACATTTATTATAATTATCAATACTGAAAACAGTTGTGCTGCTTAATATGTTTGTTAAAACTTTGATACATTTTACTGTCACTTTTCTTAAATTGAATGTAGGCTATCCTTGTTGAATAAAATGATTTCTCTAAAAAAAAAATAAAAAAAAAAATCTTACTGACTTTTGAACAGTGTTGTATATATCACATATTTGCGTATATATGAGATACAAGAGTTTTTGTTGGGCCCACTATTATGTAAAAGTATTTAGTATTTAAATATGTGATCATCATCATATGTATACCACATACCACATAGATCTTGATTTCAACTTCTTGTGTACCATTATAGTTCCCTTTCGCACGTTAGTTTAAAATATTCTGGGCTGGCTGAGCCCCCAGCGTTAGTTTTTTTTTTAAGGCGACAGTTATTTAGAACGTATCACTTTATTGTTTCCATGGTGACGCGTCATTGCTTGTCAAGTAACTCACCACAGCGCTGTATGGCTTTATTTAATGTTTCCTTTTTTTATTCAAAATATTCACACATTTGTTAACTATAGCATGAAATATCTGATATTCCGATTGTAAAATATGTGCAAGTGGGTGTGTTTTGCTGTTTAAACACCCTTATAATGATCACGTTAGTTGAGCTATACGCGCGATGGGCGCCGCCATGTTAGTTTGCGCCGCACAGAGAATCGGATCTGCTGGATTTACAACACGTGAATTCATCAACTTCTCCCGAAATACATGAAAGTAAGTGAGCCGGTGAACTGGGGAAGAATAGAGTAAACTTTAAAGGTACTTTCACAATGTGTATCTGATATGAATAAAACGGGTCGTCTAATTATAATGGAAAGGGTTGTTATTTCCGCTTCTATAGATATCATTGTGTATTTTACAAACTCTAAATATATTGTTTTGTTAGTACTCATGTGTATTTAAATGTCTGAAACCTAAAATAGACATTATGTGGTTGAAAACACTGCATATATGTGATATATGAAAAGCGCTGCGCGCGTCCGTCTCTGGTTTAGCGCCAGCCAAAGCCGGTTGTGCAGGCAGATGCTACTCGCCAAAGCGCTCGCGCACATTTGAATTTGGCAGTTGATCACATGATGCACTGAACGTTCTAATCACACCGGTGTGATCGTACGCGTCAAAGGGTAAACTAAATCCATACATAATTTAAGACTTTTGTTTTTTGATTAGTGCAAAAGTGATTTATTTTTTTTCAACTTCTGTCCAACCTTCCTTTAGGCCTACTGCATTTATTACAAAGAAGCTGACGCAGTCTCGGGGCATTATCAATGTGAATGACTTGTATATTCAGGAGGCCATGTCTTATCTCATTTCCAATCAGAAGCGCAACGGTGCATGGGATGATCCCAATCGCCTATATTCTTTATTGATTGCTAACATTGACTTAAAATAGACAAATATTTGTCCTCAGGGAGGAGTTGGACAGGCCAAAGATGAGGTCACCTTAACTGCCTTTCTCCTTATATCAACAAATAATGCTTTGAAAGTGTACGAGCTGGGAAGTGATACAGAACTGGTAACATATTAATAGTGGCAGAGTATTTCTTCTATTCATTAACTAAATAAACTGTACAAACCTCTGTTTATTTCCAGAGAGCAGCTATGGATAAAGCAAAGTCTTATCTAGAGGGGCAGTTGGATGCTTTGGAGAGTCCCTATTCGCTTGCCATCACAGCTTATGCCTTGACCTTTCATGACCATGAAAGTGCAGAAGCCCAGCGATTGAAGCATTGCAGATTAATAATAATAATAAAAATGTGAATTAATAATAATAAATTAATTAAAAGCAACAGTAAAGACATTTATAATGTTACTAAAGATTTCTATTTTGAATAACTGCTTTTCTTTTTAACTTTCTATTCAAAGAAAAAATGTATCAGTTTCCACAAAAACCGTGATACATGTTTTCAACATTTATAATAATAATTAAAAAAAATGCTTCTTAAGCATTAAATCAGCATATTAGAATGATTTCTGAAGGATCATGTGACACTGAAGACTGGAGAAATTATGCTGAAAATTCAGCTTTGCATCACAAGAATACTCTAAATTACATTTTTAAATATTTTAATGGACACGCACTGCAATGTCCACACACAAGTTAATATGTTCACAGTCATAGATTTATTTTACCATGACTGGTCTTCATTTAAAGTAAGCAAGAATCCAAACAAACAGCCAATAAATCCACAGTTCCAGTCCTTCTCCAGAACATAGCCTAAATAGCCTAGGCCTATCATTATCATTAGCTTCAAAGGAGAAAAAAAACAACAACAACTTGAATCTATTCTAAATAAACGTTTTAGAAATTCGGCATTGAAACTTTACGTAGATTATTACAAACAGCAGCAAATCAGCAAACAAGAAGCATTTAAACAAAAACGAGAAGAAGAAAAGCATATCGTCTTATAGCTACTGTGTCTGAATGCTAGAAGTTTTCACTGGAAGTTCGGCAGCTTCCTTGAAATCTTTAGGGAGGAAATGGTCAGGGAAGAGGACAGCAGATGAAAGGCCAACAGAATTCTGAATTTATATTGTATATTTTTTTGTAATTTCTGTGAAGTTTGTTGTTGTGTTAATAATAGTGTTTTTGTTTTGTATTTATTTATTTATAAATGGAAGTGTACTCTATTTGGAAATAAAATGCTAGTGACTTAGATAGTAAGTGAGATAGTAAGGTTTTATTTTCTCTGAGGTTCCAGACACAATAGGTATAGCAATTAATTGAACAGTTACACATGGTCAAAAATTAAGTATTCAGGTATTCAAAATTAAGTATATAGGCCTTTATATAGAACTTTATTCAAACAGACAGCTTTATTCTACATTGACGTGTGTTAACAGAGCATTGAATGATGTTTGGAACAAGAAGAAGGTGGTAAGATGTGTAAAATGAAGACAAAAGGAAAGATAAATCTTACAGACCGCGGTGACGGTCTGAGTGAGGTCAAAATAGATCAGGAAAAATACATTTTGTTATTATATACATTATTTTTATAACATATATTTTGGTGTATATTATTATTATTATTATTATTAGAGATGCACCAATATATCGGCCAATAATCGGTATTGGCTGATAAAAGCAAATTTTCACACTATCGGCTGATAGTTTAAAAACAGCTGATACTCAGGGCGGATATATCCTGTCAATCAAAAGAGGACAGGAAAATGCACTGAATTTGTGCTTTGTGTAAAGAAAATGCTAAGAAACCAGTTTGATGTTCAATATTAATAGTAATTATATGAATTAATAACATTCAGAAACTGTTGCAACTTTATAAGTTGATGATGGAGAGAATAAAGTTTTTATTTGCATTTCTTTCAAAATATAATGATTAATTATTCATTATAATGAAATTATCATTAATTTAAAATAAGTTATAAAAGGCAGAACCCTATCGGCAGATATCACTCTGAATAATTGGCTATTGGTATCGTTGGAGAAATTTAGTATCGGTGCATCTCTAATTATTATTATTCATAATTTAAAACCATGTCACTAAATGACTGGATAGTTGAAATAGTCTAGGCCCAGTGGCGTCATTTCACCAAAAGCCAGGGCTGCGTTCAGCCCCGACAAAACGTTGCAAAATGTTTTTTAAACGGAAATGGTGGTGCGTTGAACACCCTGTTCTGATGACGCAAAAGTTGCAACTATGGCAGCTGAGAAGGCCATTCTTTGTGTTCTTTTTTAAGAATTTTTGGAGCCTGATGAAATCAGTATAAATACGTGTTTAATACTGCAAAATACGCTCACTGTTACAGTCACTGCCCTTGCCGTCCAGAATGAAAGAGAACATCAATTAAGAAAACACTTAATTACCATTGTGTATGAAATCTGGTATATAAATAAACTTGCAATGAAGCTAAAAATATAAATAACTACATCATCATGTTGATATGCTATGGCATGGTTTCACAGACAGGGCTTATATTTAAGGCGGTTGCACACTGCGAATTTGGCCACGATTTGGTCGTCTGAGACAAATTTTGAGAATCCTAAAAGATTCCTATAATCCTGGGCTAAAATCTGTACTCTTTGATCGCTAGTTTAACATGTTCACCAACAGCAAATTAATGACCGTTGCGATCAAATTCTACCCCAGACGGAATTTACCCCTACCCCTGGCAGTGTCAGACGATTTGCCGCACAGTCCTGCAGTGTGACTACAGTGTGGCGTACAAAGGACTATTATAATTTGCACAGTGTGCACCCGGCTTAAGCTAGGATTAGGCCTCCGTTCAGTTAGGGCATTTAAGTAACTTTTATAAACGTGCCGAAAAAAACATTACTGGTGTGTATCAAGACACAAAACAATGACACTGACATATTTTAAAATATGTCAGTTAAAGTTTCTTTCAGTTAAAAAAACTAAATAAAACATGCATTTTAGTCTAGGACTAGCTTAAGCCTTGTCTGTGAAACCGGGGGTATATTTTTACTATAAAACTCTTAAGACAAACATGTCTTCTAATATTTTCTTCTTAAGACAAACATGTCTTCTAATATCTTCAATTGTTGCATATAGCTCTGAGCTGCAGCAGACACATTTGTAAACGACTTTATTGGGAACCATTGTGCGAGCTGTCTCTTTAATACCGCATGGTTTATATACATGTTGCTGCTGATTGGGCTGACATTTTTGACACACCCACCAAACAAGAGAAAATGTATCTCAAACCCTGTTGCACACCGTTTCCAGGAAACATGTCGTTCAACCCGGAAACCGTAGCAAAACGTTGCGCACCGGTTTGAGCTTGAACGTGCCCCAGGGTATGGCAGACCCTGATGACGTCATCCAATCTTACTCCCTCGACGTGACAGCCCACTTTCTTCACACAACTTTTTCCAGCACTTCAAAAGTCTGAATATTATCTAAGTGTTATTTTTTTGATATGTTAATATTAACATTTTTGTTCATCCTACAAAGATTGTCCTCATTTGTAAAACTAAAAGTCAATCAATCAAAGCAGCCAGTCAGAACACAGTGTGGGCGGACTCTCGCGGCATTTACATCTACTGATCTACTAAAACATTATTTGTCATAGAATACACTTGTTTGTTCACAGTTCACAGCAACGTTTTTGCTTCCGTTTGTTTAATTTCAAGAGGTGAATTATCTTTTACTACAGCTAGAAAGCTGGGAGCACTAAATGATTTTCAAAATCATGTTACATCACGCTTTTAACATTAAATAAAGCACATAAACATTACCTGAGATTAACATTGCCATACTTTGTGTTAGGGATGCACCGATACCATTTATTAGGACCGAGTACGAGTACCGATACTTTTTTCTAGTACTCGCCGATACCGATGCCTATACATTTATTAATTTCTCTCTCTGTCTCTCTCTCTCTCTCTCTCTCTCTTTTTTTTTTTTTTTTGGTGATGTTGCAGTTTTCAAGCACAACACAGTGAGACTAATGAATGTAGGACAGCTTCTTTATTATTACTCTAATGAAAAAAGTAATCATTTTTATGTGTTTGTCCCAAACTTAAAGAACAAAAATTTCACAGTGTCCAATAACCTTCAAAGGGCATAATTACCAATATATATAATTGTTGTTATATAAAAAGAAATTTACAAACAAATTACAAACAATACAACAAATACTATAGAGATACAAATTAAATAAACTTGTTTTTCAGATACAGTAGGTTTATTTACCATGTATACATTTATTTAACATATTTTGTTGTTTTATTAACATTAATGACAAATATATACTGGTATCGGTATCGGTGCCCTACTTTGTGTTATTGTCCAGCCGACTAGGGGCCGTATTCACAAAACATCTTAAGGCTAAAAGTAACTCCTAACTTGCAGATTTAGGAGAAACTCTTAATAATGGGCGTGTCAGTCCTAATTTTAGGATTCCTAAATTTTTGCTCTAAGAGTATTTCACAAAGTATTTTAGCGCTAAAACTAGCTCCTAAATCTGTGAAACTGTAATGAGTCGGGACATGACGTGGGATCCATAACCAGGCTTTATTAGACAAAGTTCGTAGTGAGACAGGCAATGGTCAAACAACAGCAGACAGGTACAGCAGAGAGCAGACAGAATCGTAGTCGTAGAACAGGCAGTAGGTCAGGGCAGGCAGATATCAATCATAAGTCCAAGACAGAGCAAATAGTCCAAAGGGCAGGCAGCAGAGAATGTGAACGGGGAACAAGCAGGGTCAATAACAGGCAGACAAACAAGATGATAAATGCTCAGAATTGCAACCAGAGTATACAAGACCTCACAATGAGTGTGAGGAAGTGAGAGGCTTAAATAGTCCAGGTAATGAGCTGCAGCTGGGTGTGGGTGATTGCTGATTGGTGGAGTGAGTGCAGGTTGATGGGCAGGGAGAATGCTGGGAAATGTAGTCCGGTAATGACTGGGAATGTGACAGAAACGTTAGGAATAGTCAAGAGGACTCCTAAGTCACTAAGACAAAATCAAAAACAGTCCTAAAATGATTGTTGTTGCCAATCCGCCTTAGCAATCCACCCAAAGACACTGTACACCATTAAAGCAATAGCGATAGAGCCTTGGGTGCTGAGCCTTTTCTTCATAAATGCAATACATATTTTGATTTATAGATTTGAATCTACGATAAAACACCAAAAACAAATCTTTAATAAATAAGTAAATAAATAATAATGCCTGATTACCTGTGGCAGGTGTTTTCACTAGTTCACACTTACAAATGATCAAATAGAGTAAAAGAAAATATATATAATAAGCGTATTTGGCGTGATGTCCAAGGGGATCGAGGGCTCCGAGCTTGGAATTTTGCCCAAATCTAGAGTTCTCCTCATTTTCCCAGCCAGCCAGTAGTGAGGAATGGATTGGCAGAGGGATGCAGAAAACCTTTGAGGTAACTATGTGAGTCGGCTCTTGTCGGTGTATATATACCTCCACTCAAACTGATTCACGAGTTCACACTTGCAAATAAGTCAGATAACTAAATAGTATGCATATTTGGTGTGCTGTCCGAGGAGAGGGCTCCGAGCTCGGTATTTGGCCCGAACCCAGAGTACTCCCCCCGTATTCTGGTTAAGGAAGATAACCAGGCGAGTGTGAGATTTGGTTAGGAAGATAACCGTGCGAGTGTGAGGAGACAGTGGTGGAGGGATGCTGAAAAACTGTTGAGGAACATGGGTGAGTCAACTGCGTATTAATAGTGTTCTCCACTTATGCTGATTGGGTAGACATGTTGATTACCGATTGCTGACAGCTGGTTGGAATGACGTGATGATTGGAAGGATCATTTGAATGTGCTCCTCCAAAACTTTGTTTATAAAACATAATTTGTCTTGAATTCTGCATCTCGAGATGCAAACATGTAAGAGGCTGACAACTAACTGAACATATACTAGTTTAATTAGTGACACTTGGCCTACATTTTAAAACCTTTAATTGAATATGGCAACATTATTATTTTTAAATCTTTATTTGAATATGGCAATTTTTATTTTAAAACCTTTATTTGTATATGGCAACATGATTCTACAATATTTCTATGATTAAATCAGTGACAGAGACTCCTCCCCATCAGCCAATCACTGTGGACACAGTCCATAGCAACGAAGTCAACCCCGCCCTTACTCTTAACTTAAGACTTCTCTCTATTCCTTAGTAAAAGTTTATCTCAGCAGCTTTGTGAATAGGTTTTAAGAGAAAACTCTTAGCTAAGAACTTTTACAGACATTGCAAATATTAAATCAAATTCTCAAACGGACGTCGCAAATGATAAATCAAATGCTCAAACCGACACTGCATATGATAAATCAAATTCAAATGAGGCATGTCAATCAAGTGGTGTGTGGGTGGAGTTTTGAGGCGGAAGAGGAGACTTTCTTGTGTGCAGTTTGGGTAACTGCCATACTTGATTAAAAAATCTGATTCTGTAAATCATAATAATGAGAAACTTTGTCGTAATTATAACATTTTCTCATAATAATGACTTAGTTTCTCATAATACATCTCTCATATTACTTTTAAGCATGTGGACCAGAAGGGAGTGGCAAGCTAGTGACATCCGCTGGTCAAAACCGTGTAAAAGGCGTGAACACAGTAGGCATGGCATGTTCTGCAAAACAGTAGTTTTCGTTAAAGTCAGTGTAATATACAAAGTGTAATCTATAATCTATCAATAAATAACATTAATGATAAATGATCAGTATGCCTATAGACCATTCATTTTTTGCACCTATTTTGTGTATCAACAAGCCAATACTAACAGAATGGTGACCAGGGGCGTAGCACCGAATCTTGGGCCCTATGCAAAGACAGTGTGTGGGGGCCCCTTTGCCATCAAGCATCCAATGATCCACGCTATTTATCACACTTTTTTTTTTAAATAATAGTGTACAACTTTACACATAGCATTTACTGATAGAAAAACGGTTTTACTGTATATCATGTATAGAGTATTACACTGATATTTTTGTATGAATTGTGCTTTACTTAAATAGATCACCCCAGTATCCCCTTAGACATAAAAACGACAGATTAACAATATTTAATTGGAATTGTCTTATTAACAGACATTGTGCTTTGTATTTCAAAACATTACAATCTTTCCAGATGTAGGTACCTCTACAAGCACGATGAACACAGAATTGATATTACCCTGAGCCATATATTACATGTCTGATATTTATGCTACCATCAGTTACATGTGTATAGTTTAAGAATAATAGCTGCTGAATAGTATACATAGTAATGATATTACTACACATATTACAAACCCGATTCCAAAAAAGTTGGGACACTGTACAAACTGTGAATAAAAAAGGAATGCAATGATGTGGAAGTTTCAAATTTTAATATTTTATTCAGATTACAACATAAATGACATATCAAATGTTTAAACTGAGAAAATGTATAATTTTAAGGGAAAAATAAGTTGATTTTAAATTTCATGGCATCAACACACACAAAAGTTGGGACAAGGCCATGTTTACCACTGTGTGGCATCCCCTCTTCTTTTTATAACAGTCTGCAAACGTCTGGGGACTGAGGAGACAAGTTGCTCAAGTTTAGAAATAGGAATGTTGTCCCATTCTGGTCTAATACAGGCTTCTAGTTGCTCAACTGTCTTAGGTCTTCTTTGTCGCATCTTCCTCTTTATGATGCGCCAAATGTTTTCTATGGGTGAAAGATCTGGACTGTAGGCTGGCCATTTCAGGACCCGGATCCTTCTTCTACGCAGCCATGATGTTGTAATTGATGCAGTATGTGGTCTGGAATTGTCATGTTGGAAAATGCAAGGTCTTCCCTGATAAAGACGACGTCTGGATGGGAGCATATGTTGTTCTAGAACTTGGATATACCTTTCAGCATTGATGGTGCCTTTCCAGACGTGTAAGCTGCCCATGCCATCAGAGATGCAGGCTTCTGAACTGAGCGCTGATAACAGCTTGGGTTGTCCTTGTCCTCTTTAGTCCGGATGACATGGCGTCCCAGTTTTCCAAAAAGAACTTCAAATTTTGATTCGTCTGACCACAGAACAGTTTTCCACTTTGCCACAGTCCATTTTAAATGAGCCTTGGCCCAGAGAAAATGCCTGCGCTTCTGGATCATGTTTAGATATGGCTTCTTTTTTGACCTATAGAGTTTTAGCCGGCAACGGCGAATGGCACGGTGGATTGTGTTCACCGACAATGTTTTCTGGAAGTATTCCTGAGCCCATGTTGTGATTTCCATTAGAGTAGCATTCCTGTATGTGATGCAGTGCCGTCTAAGGGCCCGAAGATCACGGGCATCCAGTACGGTTTTCCGGCCTTGACCCTTACGCACAGAGATTGTTCCAGATTCTCTGAATCTTTGGATGATATTATGCACTGTAGATGATGATTAAGCAAGGGGAACATAGGGAACAGAGGGCAGCTCTGTGACACTTCCTCCCCGTTCTGCAGATGACAACTGTCGTCCCAAATGTCAGACCTCCACCCCTCCAAGAACTGGGGTCAAAAAGCAGATTTCCGTATTTACCTCCTCTGGAATACAGGAAAAAAAATCAGCAACCTTGTTTTTGGCACCGGGGCAGTATTTCACTGTGAACTGGTAGGGCTGGAGAGAAAGAGACCATCTCGTAATCCGGCATTGGAGTCTTTCATGCATTCCAGCTATTGCAAAGCTCGATGGCTGGTTTCCAACTCAAAACGTCTTCCCAGAAGGTAGTACCGAAGGGAATCCGTGGCCCATTTAATGGCCAGGCACTCCTTCTCCACTGTTGAATAACGTGTTTCTCGTGGGAACAGTTTCCGGCTCAAGAATGCCACTGATCTGCGATCTCCATCCACTTTCTGCAGTAACATGGCCCCCAGTCCGACTCTGGAGGCATCAGACTGCAGTATGAACGGTTTCTGGAAATCTGGGCTGAGCAGAACAGAGTCCCCACACACTGCCTCTCATAAGTCCTGGAAAGCTTGCTTACATTGCTCTGTCCAGACCACCTTGTTGGGAGCTGTGGCTCTAGTGAAAGCACAGAAGCCCTGGCAGAAAAGTTAGGTATAAATCTGCGATACCATCCCAACAAACCATCCCAACCATCCCATGGCCTCTATTTTCTCCAGCTGAGGGCGAATGACTCCTCCTCCAATCACAAAACCCAAGTAGCTGATCTCTCTCTTGGATATTGGACATTTTTTCGGGTGGATGGTAAGACCTGCTGCCTTAATTCTTCCTAGGACTTGCCTCAGATGTTGACAGTGGTCTTCCCAGGTCTCACTGAAGATGACCACATCGTCCAGATAAGCTGCAGCAAACTCCCTGGTGCCTTGCAGGATCTGATCCATTAAACGTTGGAACGTTGCTGGTGCCCCCTGCAGGCCAAACGGCATAACCCGAAAATGGTATAGCCCAAAAGGGGTTTTGAAAGCTGTCAGTTCTTTGGCTCTGGCAGTTAAAGGAACCTGCCAGTACCCCTTGCATAAGTCCACAGTGGATAGGTATTTGGCTCAGCCCAGTCATTCCTCCAATTCATCAGTTCTTGGCATTGGATAGGGGTCTACCTTAGACAGGCTATTAATTTATCTGAAGTCAATACAAAATCTGAGGGTGCCATCCTTTTTGGGGACTAGAACAATGGGGCTACACCACTCACTAAGGGATGGTTCAATCACACCCATAGAGAGCATAATGTCTAGTTCATCTTTAAGTACCTTTACCAGACGTTCAGGAATCCTGTAACTCTTCTGGCGTGCTGAAGTTGCCTACCTAAGGATGACATCGTGTAGCACTATGTTAGTACGCCCAGGTTTCTCCTGAAACAGCTCAGGATCCAACAGCTGCTTTATCTGGTCTCTTTGGGGTTGCTGTAGATGGGATATATCCACCGCTTGTTGGGTGCAGCCAGTTGGAAAATACTGCTCTGTTGGTTCCTCTTCCTCACTGACCATCTGAACAAAGAGTTGTCCAGCCCCTGACTCAGCCCTGTGGTAGAACTCCTTCAACAAATTAATATGGAAGTTTTGCTTTTTTTTACCCCGCTCTGGCATAGAGATCTCATAGGTGACACTGACAGTTTTCCTCACTACCTCGTAGGGTCCATGCCACTTAGCTAGCAACTTATTCTCATTAGTGGGCAGCAGCAGCAGCACCTTTTGGCCAGGCTCAAATGACCTCTCCCTTGCCCTCTTATCATACCAAGCTTTTTGAGTGTGCTGGGCTTTTTTGATGTTCTCTTGGGCCAGTGACGTCATCTCTTCCAGACGCTCTCTCATTTGGATCATGTAGTGGACCACACTGCAAGCACCATCCTTGGTTCCCTCCCACTGTTCCTTAAGCAGGTCCAAAGGACCTCTCACCTGGCGGCCATATAACAGTTCAAATAGGGAGAAACCTATGGAAGCCTGCGGCCATTGGTCCCAGTCGGACCCTGACTTGGAAACAAACTTGCGCAGCATGCTTTTTAGGGGTTGGTTAAAGCGCTCAACCAAACCATCAGTCTGGGGGTGGTAAGGTGTGGTCTTAATCCATCAGTTTGTTGACAGGAGTGGGAGCCATCACAAAACGTTAGGGGAATGTTAGAATAACATTACTGGTACTTTTTTTAATTCTACCTGTCTTACCATCCTGGAAACTACTGCCCCATTGAAATTGCCCCATTAAATCAACTAAAGTTAAAACAATACCCTGCTTAAATGAAAATACTCTCTCTCTACGGCGGATATGCAGACAAGCAGAACGTAAATGGAGAAATTCCAAACTTCAAGTTAACTATGAAGCTCTGCAGGTTGCATTTTCTAATTTCCAAAAAGCAGCAAAGAACGCTGTGGCGAGGGGGGCGTGGCTCAGCAATGTCTGTAGCAGGAGAGAGAAACAGGAGATGAGCGGTGAGTAAGTAGGTCAAGTGCTGGATGACATACACCTGTGTCTCGTTGCAGTAAATGGCATGGGGAGACCGGATAAAGCCAGCTGGAAACAGGAAGCTGAGAGAGAGAAGCTGAAGACTCATGTGGACGTCTGCGAGAATCTCTGGAGAGCTGGCAAGTGCTGCTGTGCAGAGAGATTTAAAAGCGCTGATAGCGTGACTTTTGTTTGTGAGCAGAAATACCAATAAACACACAAGTCTCAGCAAGCCGACCCTGTCTCCTTCCTTCTATATACTTTGAACATATTGATCCTTCCTCTTCTTATATAGTTTGTTCTTGTCTGTCTATCTTGTGACCTGTTTTAGATACGTGCTTGCAAATTCCTACTATTACTAACACTTGTAAATCGCGTCCCACACGTTGGAGGCAGTGCAATCATAACAACCTGCGTATTCTACCCATGTCATCTAGTACATTACTTTCAATCTCTATTGGTCTCTGGAATTGCCAATCTGCTGTAAACAAAGCAGACTTCATTACATCCATTGCTACTCATTCAGGTCTCCCTCTCATGGCTCTGACTGAGACATGGATCAAACCAGAGGACACTGCCACACCGGCAGCCCTCTCCTCTAATTTCACTTTCTCTCACACCCCACGCCAGATTGGGAGGGGAGGTGGTACTGGTCTGCTTATGTCCAATGAATGGAAGTTCAATCCTTTACCAGCTCTCTGTGACAATAGCTAATTTGAATTACATGCAATTACCATCACCTACCCTGCTAAAATCCATGTTGTAGTGCTTTATCGTCCCCTAGGTCAGCTTGGTAACGTCTTGGAGGAGTTAGATGTGTTGCTCTCATCCTTCCCAGAGGATGGTACTCCTCTGCTAGTACTTGGAGATTTCAACATCCATCTAGACAAACCTCAGGCTGCTGACTTCCACACTCTGCTTGCCTCATTTGATCTCAAGCGAGTGTCTACTACAGCTACCCACAAATCAGGTAACCAATTGGACCTCATCCACACACACTGCTGCTCCACTGATAATACACTGATCACTCCACTACACACCTCAGACCACTTCCTCATCACTTTTAATCTCAACCTGACCCCTTAACTCAACACGCACTCCACCACATGTTACTTTTCAACGAAACCTATGCTCGCTCTCACCCTCCGACCTATCCACTTTGGTCTCATCCACACTTCCTCCCCCTAATCAGTTCTCATCTCTGGACACTAACAATGCTACTGACACTCTTTGCACCACGCTAACATCTTGCTTAGATGACTTCTGCCCCCTTTCATCCAGACCAGCCCGCGCCACCCCCTCTGCCCCCTGGCTATCCGATGTTCTCCGTGAACATCGGTCTAGACTCAGGGCTGCAGAGAGGAAGTGGCGCAAATTTAAAGATCCTACTGATCTTAGCTTCTATCAGTCACTCCTTTCTTCTTTCTCTACAAATGTCTCCAATGCTAAAACCACATACTATCACAATAAAATTAACAATTCTACTGATTCCCTTACACTTTTCAAAACTTTCTCTTCTCTTCTTTGCCCTCCTCCCCTCCCTCCCACATCAGCTCTTACAGCTGATGACTTTGCCACATTCTTCACACATAAAATAACAACCATCAGCGGCCAATTCTCCACACCACATACTGACAATAACATCTTAATGGAAAACACACAAATTCTCCCCTCCTTCTCTTTGCTCTCTGGGGCAGATGTTTCCAAACTCATCCTTCCAATCACCCTACTACCTGTCCGCTAGACCCTATCCCCACTCATCTTCTTCCGGCCATCTCCTCCTCAATTGTACCTGCACTCACTCACATTATCAATTCTTCTCTTCACACTGGTACATTTCCTACAGTTTTTAAGCAGGCTAGGATTACACCACTGCTTAAAAAACCCACTCTGAATCCAGCGCTTTTAGAAATCTATAGACCGGTATCCCTTCTTCCATTCATTGCGAAGACACTTGAGAGAGTTGTGTTCAACCAACTGTCTACTTATCTCGCACAGAACAACCTCCTTGACAACAACCAGTCTGGCTTCAAGAGTGGCCACTCAACTAAGACTGCCCTGCTCTCAGTTACTGAAGCCCTGAGACTGGCACGAGCAACTTCAAAATCATCGGTACTCATCTTGCTGGATCTGTCTGCTGCTTTTGACACTGTTAACCACCAGATCCTCCTGTCAACCCTCATGTCGAAGGGCATCTCAGGAACCGCACTCCAGTGGTTCGAGTCTTACCTCTCAGGTAGGTCCTTCAGGGTATCTTGGAGAGGTGAGGTGTCCGAGTCGCATCATCTTGCTACTGGGGTACCTCAGGGCTCAGTGCTTGGACCACTTCTCTTCTCCATCTACATGTCATCACTAGGATCTGTCATTCAGAAACATGGTTTTTCCTATCACTGTTATGCTGATGACACACAACTCTACCTCTCATTCAACCAGATGATCCGACGGTTGCTGGTCGCATCGCAGCCTGCCTGACAGCCATTTCTGCCTGGATGAAGGACCACTACCTTCAACTTAACCTTGCAAAAATGGAACTGCTTGTGGTCGGTGCCAACCCACCACTTCATCATAATCTTTCGATTCAGCTTGGGTCATCAACCATAACTCCTTCCAGGACGGCCAGGAGATGTGGCCAGTGGTGATGGATGATGGTTTAAGCTTCACAGATCACATCGCTACAACGGCCCGGTACTGCAGATTTGCTCTATACAACATTAGGAAGATTAGACCCTTCCTATCGGAGCATTCCACACAAATTCTTGTCCAAGCTCTTGTTCTATCTAGACTGGACTATTGTAATGCTATCTTGTGAGGCCTTCCAGTATGCACTGTCAAGCCCCTACAACTGATCCAGAATGCTGCAGCAATACTGGTCTTTAACGAACCGAAGAGAGCGCATGTCACACCTCTCTTCATCAGTTTGCATTGGCTGCCAATAGCTGCTCGCATCCAATTCAAGGCTCTGATGTTTGCCTACAGAACAACCACTGGCTCTGCACCACTATACCTAAACTCACTACTTCAGACTTATGCGCCCTCCAGAAGCTTGCGTTCTGCAACTGAACGGCGTCTTGTGGTGCCATACCAAAGGGGCACAAAATCACTCTCACAGACCTTCTCCTGGTCTGTTCCTGGTTGGTGGAATGACCTACCACGCTCTATCCGAGCAGCTGAGTCTTTTGCCATTTTCAAAAAACTGCTAAAGACATATCTTTTTCGTCAACACTTGACCCAGTAATATAGCACTTTTTATTTATATTTTACTCTTGCTTTTTTTAACTTTCTATTCTTTCTCCATCTATTTGCGTATATATTTAAAAAAAAAACAAAAAAAACCTTGCTACGAGCACTTTACTGATGAAACTGTGACTTGACACGGCATTTACATACTGTTTTTGTATTGTACTCATGTTGATTCGACTGCTTCTACTATTCTCATTTGTAAGTCGCTTTGGAGAAAAGCGTCGGTTAAATGACTAAATGTAAATGAACGTTGTTACAATGGTGCTGAAACCTGGGAAGGAAAAAGAATGCTGCCACCATCATGCAGACCCCGTCAAGATCGCCGTTGGCGGACATCTTCCAATCGCTCGCAGGACTCCACCAGGAACAACACCAGGCGCTACTGGACATAAGGGCCGATCGGGATCTGAGATTCCACGCCCTCGTCCATGCTCAGCTGGAGGATTGCGAGCTGTTCCGGAGCTTGCTGGACCGGGAGGTTCGGACAGCAGGGACATCTCCGAGCCCGGCCACTGCCACTCACATGGCCCTCAACAAAATGGGACCACAGGACGATCCCGAGGCGTTCCTAGAATTGTTCGAGAGGACGGCCGAGGCATGTGAGTGGCCACAGACCAACTGGCCTGGTGTGCCTTATTCCGCTGCTTTCAGGGGAGGCACAGAAGGCCGCCCAGCAGCTGCCAGTCCAGAACCTCCTGGTGTATGAAGATCTCAAGCAAGCCATACTCCAGAGGGTCGGCTTGAGCCCGGAGCAGCAGCGACAGCGCTTCTGGTCCTTGGATCTGGGAGAAAGTGGTCGACCCTTTGTGATGAACAAACGCAAAAATAGATTATTACTTAGATATTATTAATCAAAATTGCCATAAGCCCAAGTCTATTATTGACTCTGTTCTAAATCCACATGCAAAAGTTCAAACAGTATCATCTTTAACACCTAAATACTTTTTTTATAAATAAGATCACTGATCAGAGACCTCAGACTGTTAAAATGAATATTAACTCCCTCGGGTCAGCGGTACCACCTCAGGTTTTTTTCTTACCAGTGTGAAAGAGACTCAAAATACTTTGTCAATGTTGCACATACAATTAAGAGTTATACACCATTTTAATCTGTGGAATATCTTCTTTTATTTGTACACTCAGAGTAAAAACAAAATGTTGTGCTTTTTGTAAAATAAAGAAAACTAACATGATGGGTGATCTCTCGTCTCCCTCTGAACAAAGTCCAATCTGATAGTTCTCAGAAAATGAACTGTAACTTAGTGAATACTAATCACAAAAAAATGAGACTTGTCTAAAGAAACGTTGAAATGTCAGGTTTTAAATCGTGTAAGTCAAATCGAATTCTCTGTTTATGTAATCTGAATGAAAAGAGACACATGTCCAGTCACAGATGCCCCTGAGTCAGCTCATTATCCGCTAATGCGGCCACGCCCACGGAGTGAGCGCTATTCAGACGCAAATTCAGAGGCAATACATGTATACATCATTGCAATCGTATATTTATTGTCTTCAAAAGTGTCTATCTGCATGTTATAGCCATGGTTATAGCGATCTCAGGAAGCCTCTGTTAGTTCCTGGAATGTCACATGATATGCCTTTTCTTCATTGAGTCATTTGTGGACTAAAGGAGCACAGAGCGCCCTCCGGCTGCAAGTATGAATTGAAAACACAGTATCCAGTGCTCATAGTGATGACTAGAAATATTGAATAAATATTACTAAAAATTACGGTCAATATAAGATTTTAAGAGTCAAAATGTGAAGCTTGAGTCTTAGATCTTTTTAATGATGTATAGTTTGTCAACTGCACATTAACATTTAGGCTATATAACAAATATAGTAGCCTATATGAAATGCCATAGAGATAGGAATGTTCATACGCTTTGCATCACAGAAATACATTATATTTTAAAGTATATTAAAATAGAAAACCATTATTTGGTTAGAGACTTGAGACTTCTTTTAAAAACATTATAATGGCAATGTGTCCAATCTTTTGACTGATACTGTAATTTAACATAGGCCTATACAAAATTTTCTTCACATGATGTGCAATAATACGTGCATGAGATCACAAAAACCATGGGTTTTTTTTTTGTTGTTGTTGTTGTTTTTGTCAGGAGTGGACATTAATCCTTTTATCAGCATGGTCACAGAGGGTTTTTTCACATAGCTTACCTGACTGAAAGTGCTCATTATTATGCAGGTCATTACAGGTCATTATGCAGATCTTTTGTCTTATCAGGTGTGAATCACAGCATTATTCATGATGATTCACATTGTAGCCTAGTTTGTGCTGAATACAGTGTAATGACACTTTTTCCATTAATATTTTTATGAACAACTGAAAAAAGCACAAATGTCAGGGCATGTCAAAACTTCTCCAGGGCCCCAAAAATCCTCAGACCCCAGAGGGTTAACACTCCTCAATCTTTTCCCTTCACTCTCACTTGTTTTTGAACCCATCTCATTGCCTGCCTTACAAGAAATCATTGTTCAACTAAAACCTACTTTTTGTTTGTTTGATGTCATCCCCTCTCGTATTTAAAAATAACAGTTTGATACCCTGGGGCCTAGTCTTCTGGTGATTGTCAACAAATCACTTAGTTTGGGTATAATACCAGCAGATCTTAAACATGCTTCGGTAGTTCCATCTCTTAAGAAACCAAATCTTGACCCTGCTGATCCTTTAAATTATAGGCTAATTTCTAATCTAAACTGCTGCATTTGATATGATCAATCATGAGATTCTTATTGTCTGTCTCGAGACCTATGTGGGCATGACGGGAACAGTTTTACGTTGGTTTAGTTCCTATTTAAAGGACAGGAGATTCTCTTTTTGTCTTGGTGCCCTCATGTCTTCAGCTACCAATCTCCCAGGGGGGGTCCCACAGGGATCTATATTTGCTCCTACCCTTTTTTCTTTATATATGCTCCCTTTGGGCTCTATTTTCCATAAACATGGTGTATCTTTTCATTGCTACACCGATGACACCCAGATTTATCTGCTCCTTAAACGCTCAGGTAACATCTCCCTGGGCCCTCTGATGGAGTGTATGGAGGATGTAAAAATCTGGATGTCATCAAATTTTCTCAATCTAAATGAAAAGAAAACGCGTCGAGAAATTGACGCTGTGGAAACGCGACGCGTGATGTCGTCATGAAGCAGGTGTGAAATCCGTCCAATGGTGTGACGAGACATCAGAGGCGGGTGATGTCACGACCAGGAAACTATAAAGCACGCTCAAACAGTGCAATTCTAGCTTCAAAGTGAATTGTGAATTCATAGTGCGTGGTCTGAGCACTATGCACATGATAGGAGGCTGGTTTCTTCCAGGATCTTGACACCTCAGTGTGGAGATCTGGAAAAAACGGGAGACCCCAACGCGGAGGTTGTGCTCGCGAGGGCAGGAAGCGTTCATCCAGCTTGCTTTTCAGACGAACATCCTGCCTCTCTGCTGGCCATTCCAGATTTAACTTGGTGACAGCTCGAGTCACAACCTCCACCAACTCCTCATATGCGGGAGAGTGGGATGGCGAGTCCTCATTCTCACATATGTCGATGCTCTCCACGTCCAACTCCTCAGAGCTGGACACGTTGAGCACCGGTGCTTCAACCAGTGTGGAAGGAACCGCAAAGCGTGCTTCCAAACACTGAGAAAAAGCACTGGATCTATCAGGTGAGGGCTGAGATAGGACTGGGCCCGTCTCAAACCCCTCTGATAGATCCATTTAAGATCCCCAAGATCTGGATTGGCGCTGTGCCTCGGCAGCAGCGGGACCCGAACCCTGGGGAACGCGAACCTGAGCGCCCTCCTCCAAGAGCGCCAGGCGGGAGCGGAGTGTCCATAAAGGAAGCACCCTTAAATGCTGACTGTGCATGCTCCGCTCCCAAACAAGCTACACAAAGATCGTGTGTATCCCTACTCGTGATGTAGCGTGGGCAGGGATGAACACACGATCTAAACTGCTTGTCCGCCATGATATAGAAATAGAAATAACAGTACAACACCAAATAAGACACACCAAACGAGTCACACAAAGCGCAACAGAAAATAATGCTTTATATACACCATTGGACGGATTTCACACGTGCTTCATAACGACATCACGCGTCGCGTTCCCACAGCATCAATTTCTCAATGCAACGCAAGTTCCCTTGAAAGGGAACTAAAATGATATTCTTTGGCCCACCTAGTGGCATTCCCACAAAATTTGTTAATGATCATCATGTCTCATCTCAAGCCAAAACTTTTGTTAAAAACTTTGTCTTGCTTGACAGTAAGCTGAAACTTGACAAACAAGTGAATTCAGTTGTTAGATCCTGTTTTTTTAATCTTTTTCATCTTCTTTCCAAAAGCCTTTTCATGATTTTGAAAGAGTAATTCATGTTTTCATATCATCACGTTTAGACTACTGTAACTCACTGTATTGTGGAATGAATGCTACTTCCTTGGCCCGTCTCCAGTTGGCCCAAAATGCGTCAGCTAGACTTCTATCGGGCCTCCGTAAATCCACTCACATTACAACTGTGTTAGCATCATTGCATTGGCTTCCTGTGTGGTTTAGAGTGGACTTTAAAATTCTAGTTTTTGTTTTTAAGTCCCTAAATTTCCTCAGTCCCAATTCCTCAGTTTCCTTAAGACCCTCAGCCCCCTCATATTTATCTGAACTTTTATCTTTACATAACCTTTCCTGAGCTCTTCGATCTAGTAGTCTTAGATTGCTAAGATTAAGAATGCTTAGATTGCTATTGTTCCCAGAGTTAGACTAAAACAAAGAGGTGAACATGCTTTTGCTGTTGCGGTCCCTAAACTCTGGAACAGGTTAACAGTTAATATTAGATCTGCTCCGACACATTTTTAAATCTTTCCTTAAAACTCATTATTTTTCCATTGCTTTTAATGTCCCTTAATGGTTTATTTTTGTATTTTGACTTCTGTTGGTGTTTTGATTTTCTTTTGATATGTTTTTTGGTCATATTGTCTCAATTTTATATGTGACATTTTATTTGTCAAGTCAAGTCACCTTTATTTATATAGCGCTTTTCACAATGTAGGTTGTGTCAAAGCAGCTTTACATTGATAACTGGTACATTATTTTGGCTGCACAGCAGCTCTTAAAGAATAGTGTCAATGCAGGCTGATCAAAGCACTGTTGAATATCGAATGTCAATTGTCAAGTGTCCTCAACTAAGCAAGCCAAAGGCGACAGCGGCAAGGAACCCAAACTCCAACAGGTGACATCAGGTGGCAAACAGGTGTTAAATTGGAGGGGGAAAAAAACCTTAGGAGAAACCAGGCTTTTTCGGGGGGCCAGTTCTCCCCTGGGAAACAGTGCTTTGTTACGACTCAGGTTGCTATCATAAGTCAGATAGGATCGCAACATTCAAAGTATTTAATTCAGTTCCATCCAGTTGAGAATCGTATTCATCACGCCGGTATGGACGGTTGTTGAGGAGCTGCGCCACTGGTTGTCGTGTCGATGAGGCCTTCACAGTGGATGATCTAGTTGACTCAATATCTGCTGATACTTCAGGGTTGCGTTGTGGTCGTGTCAAGGCGCAGGTCCTTGGTCTCACCTGGATACGGCCCAGATCCGGTTGACTACGGTAAACCTCGGGATAAACAGAAGGACTAATATTAGCGTAGATGCCATTCTTCTTCTGAGTACATCTGGTGTTATAGGAAGTGTTCCCTGTTCCGGCTGACCTAATTTATGCAGCCTAATAATCCTTTAACAGATTTGAAAAAATAAATTGATAATGTGTTATGTGTATGCCAGGTTAAAGAGATGCGTTTTTAGTTTAGATTTAAACTGACAGAGTGTGTCTGCTTCCCGAACAATGCTAGGAAGATTGTTCCAGAGTTTAGGTGCCAAACAGGAGACGGATCTACCGCCTGCAGTTGATTTTGATATTCTAGGTATTATCAACTGGCCTGAATTCTGAGATCGCAATAGACACAAAGGACTATAATGCATTAATAGCTCGCTCAGGTACTGGGGAGCTAAACCATTTAGTGCTTTGTAAGTAATTAGCAAGATTTTAAAATCTATACAATGTTTAACAGGAAGCCAATGCAGCGTTGACAGAACTGGGCTAATATGGTCATACTTCCTAGTTCTAGTAAGAACTCTAGCTGCTGCATTTTGTACGAGCTGTAGTTTATTTATTAGGTGAGCAGAACAACCACCCAGTAAAGCGTTACAGTAATCTAGACTTGAACGCATGAACTAACTGTTCTGCATTTTTCATTGAGAGCATATGTCGTAGTTTAGATGCAGCCTCTGAATTGGGATGCACAACGCAGCTATCAGCAAGGGTTTTCAAACTGGGGTACTGGGACCCCCAGGGGATCTCAAGGGAGTGGCAGGGGGTCCGTGGAAAAATAAATAAATGAATACTAAAAAATAGTAAAAATAAAAATAATACAAATGTGTTGGAAATAAATATTAGTAGTAGTAGTAGTAGTTAATTAATAATCTATTAAATAGAGTGGATTACAATAAATAAAAAATTGATTAATATAAAAATTGTTTAAAGTTAAGTAATTAATACCCTACATTTAACAGTAAATTACTGTAGTGTGTAGAAAAAAATACAATAATGTAGCTTTATTGAAACTAATTTTAGATTTTTTTTATTTTTTATAAATTGGGTGTTTATAAAAGATAGAGGGTGTGTCTGTGTGTGTGTGTATTTTGAAGTGTAATCGTTATTATTGAAGTAGTTTTCTTTTCCTCGTTTTGTACGGTTGTTTATTTGTGTTTCGTATGCGTGCCATAATGTAATGCCATTTATTTTGTTGGTTTAAATATAAGTTTTCTTTAATAATAAGTCTGTTCCACTGTGGTCTAATGACTGTCCAGAAGCTGTGATGATATCTGTGGCCAAGTGCACAGGCAATATTTTGTTAGTTTAATGATGGAAAAATGGGCAGCACGCCAGGCGCATGGTCCAAAAGGATTGTACCTTATCTCTTAGTGGGTGTGTTTTGGGCATAATGTGCAATAAACCAATCAGAGTGTCATCTCCCATTCCCTCTAAAAGCCAGGTGTGCTTGCACCATGGCGGATTCGCTATTTACATGGCGGAATATAGAAACCCTCAAGCTGAATCAGTTTAAATATACAATACGTGTATATTGCCACAATTTATCAAATAATTAGCCAATTTCATTCATACCTGCAAATAGGTAATTCTGATACATGCAATGACTATCCATTATGACATGTAGGCATTTTTATCTTTATGTACACAATAATAATCTTTTACATTGTAATCCTTTTATTTTTAATATTTGGCATGTACAGGTGCTGGTCATATAATTAGAATATCATCAAAAAGTTGATTTATTTCACTAATTCCATTCAAAAAGTGAAACTTGTATATTATATTCATTCATTACACACAGACCGAAATATTTCAAATGTTTATTTCTTTTAATTTTAATTTTACTTTAAAAAACTGACAACTAAGGAAAATCCCAAATTCAGTATCTCAGAAAATTATCTCAGATTAGCAACAGATAGCATTTGCTATTTAATTGGACGTGAAAATTATAACCGCATCGGGCTGAAACTAGCAAAAAACACAATTGCGCCGGGTATATGATAGGGCCCTATACCAACAACAACAGCATGAATGAATTAATCAATCATTTAATATTGTTTTCTTGTTTTGTTAAACTTTTGATTTATTTGGGGCTGCTAGTACCAGCTAATTATTGGTAGTTTGTGTATGATTATTATTTTATTTTTTTGTACTGTTTACCTACGCTTCTCTACTCCCCCACTCTTTGGTAACAAACCTGTGCACCCCCTGTGTAGGGCTGATATTTCCCGGTGTATTCCAGGTGGCATAGTTGAGCATTAGTTTCTGGTGTCTCTCTATTTTTTATGTTTCAAATTTGAGGATGATATAACAAAGAATGAGGTCTCTGACACAAATTTGTCAAGAACACAAAATTGTCAAGATAATTTAATTTAAATTTATTTAGGACAAATAAAAGAGAGTAAAATGTCAATCTCATTTTTAATGATGACAGGGCCAGGATGAATGTTCTCTTCGCTGTAGTGACATGCAGTCATTTGCCACACATCTAGAATATAAACACCAACATCCTGAAAAGCCCAGCGCAGAACTCTGTCCAGCTGCAGAGAATACCAGTCACTGCCAAAAATATCCTATTATAAAGACAGAAAAACAATATCATCCATAAACTTGACCTTTATCACAGTCCACATGTTGTCACATCCAGTTCCAATTAGTAGCGTAATTGATTTTCCACCTGCATTATTCTCAATGGACAGTTGACTGAATTTGACAATAATGATCAATATTTCAAATGGTTTACTTAGTCTTAACACAATACCCTACCATGTGTGCAATGTTCCATTTTAATGTTCAACATTACGTGAGTGAGGCAATTGTCAGCATTGACTATGTTGCCACAGTCAGAAGATAAATGAGGATTTGCACACTGCTGAAGTTACTGCTGAAGGAATCATCGGAAAACACTACAATATAATGCTATCCCATCATTGCATTCCAACCTGGAGGATATGACTGATTTAAGACAATCAAACCAATAATATATAATATTCCTTTATTTGAATGACTTAAATTTGATCTAGTACTTAATGACTGTATTGTAAAGTAGAGTGCATGAAAGCAATGCAGTCAGTGTTTTATGGGATGTACAGTATAACATTGTCTAATTCTAATGCTCTTTAATGTGATATAAGTTGTTTATATTCTATTCTTGCATTTATTTAAAAAAAAAAAAAAAAAAGGTAATAAGACTCTGAAGTCTTGCACATACAGTAGGCTTGTGTGCTCCCCTTTAAATCATGACATATGTGCCGGAATAACATGACACCATATTTCTTTTTCATCATTCCCAATTCCCAATTCCAATAGTAAACTGAGGTGATATGTTTAGATGAAATATATGTGATTAACTGTACACCAATAAATCACAATAATCCTGTGCTACAGGTACTGCCATTTATACAGGCTACAGCGGAAGTTATTTTACGCTACTATTTGAAGCTTCCGCTTTTAGTGATAAAGGCATATAACGTTACCTTATAGCCAGTGTTGACAGTCTTGATTATAACAGTTGTTTCAGGTGCCCGCTGTAACAATGCTAGAACAGCTTTGCGGATCCTCAGCACTCTATGGGTGAAGTAATCCAGAGGATACGTGGTGAAATGGGGCCCTAGATTGAACATAATGATTGTGTGGGGTCCTCCAGCCAGATCATCAATCTCATTACTGATGTAGTGCAGATTAGCAATTTCTGTTTTCAGAGTGCGCAGAGGAACTCCGTGAGCCCTCCAGTGCAAGTCAATGTTGTTCTCCACATCCACTGCCATGAGCGGCCCTGCCTGATATTGGACATGCAGGTTCATCTGCTTCAGAGCTGAAAAACAGACCCACAATTACTGAATTTCTATACTGTATATATATTTATAATTAACAAATAAGCAATTATCTCACTTGGTACTGCTTTCACAAAGAACTCAAACCACTGTCTCATAGTCGAGTCTCCCATCATGTAGATGTGTTTGTCTTTCAGGCATTCTTTTGTCATTTGGGCTGTAAAATGGTGGGTGCTACAGACAAAAGACGTCCACACATCATTCAGGTA
Organism: Elopichthys bambusa; assembly: GCA_037101425.1. Classification (NCBI taxonomy): domain Eukaryota; kingdom Metazoa; phylum Chordata; class Actinopteri; order Cypriniformes; family Xenocyprididae; genus Elopichthys; species Elopichthys bambusa. Next base: position 12,800,895 of record CM074444.1, read on the forward strand.
AAAGCCAGCTGGAATTGGAGTGTGCAAACCAGGATGACATTTCTCTGTAACATCTGCAGGATAAATAAATGTGTCAAAGGTACAAGTTTTCAAAAATGTGTCTGAACTGGTGATTTTATGTAACTTGCATTATCTAAATGTCAGAAAATTATTAATGTGCAACACAATTCCCAGCATCTTTGCATCCTTGTACTGCATTATTCTGCTGGGTTAAACTATTGACCAACATACCAATATTTTCATTTCCATCAGAATGAAAAATTTTGATGATCCTCTCATTTCCATTGATACCTTTGTTAGTTTGCTGCCTGCCAAAGAGAACATGTTTGTCATACTGCCTTCCATCAATGCCTCAGACAGATTAAATAAACAGTCGATCAAGAGTTCTTAAATCTCACATAAGCATCTTCTCCGTATTAGTCAGACGGTCTCTATAACCACCCATAGAGTGGTACACAAGGGCACTGCATGGCAGCAATTTGGGTCTCTGACAGCGCCAAGTTTCTCCGGTGCGGGGATCGTTGTATTCACAGCAGCAGTCTCCTGTTCCCATGTGCTCTAGTCCATTCTTGTTCCACTTTACATTACATTTCACTGTTTCACTCAGTTTGGTCTTATTTGGTCCTGATCCCTCATAATATCCATTAAAGAAGACTCTGTCAGAGTCAGTATCTCTGTGATGCTTCAGGACCTGCACAGCTTCACTGGAGTGAATCAGACGCACAGCCACCTGTGCCTCGCCGACCCACGGCAGGAGGAAACGTACAGAGTAGGAGCCATTGAGCAGGTCCACCACCTCCCCAAAAACACTGGCCTGTGACAGAGGAACATTCTCAGTACAACTCTCTCTGACCCAGGCAAGTAGTTTTAGTTAATCTAATGTGTACAATAACTGACCTTAGTTTTAGACCAGAATAGTTTGGCTTGAAAAAAGTCCCCTCCATAACGCTTGGATTTGTTGTCAAAATCCTTCGCATGCACCAGAACATAAAGCTCCTCACCAATTTGATAGCTCTCTTTCAAGTCCTGAATGATGAATTTGGTGTGGTCTGGACTAGTAGTCATGGACATACTTGTGATTTTTCTGTCAGGCCCAGCCCAGTAAACAGCCTGCTGTAACCTGGAGTAGTCGTCTAAATTGATTCCTAATTCAGAGTAAAATGAGCTTGACTCTTCTGAACTGAGTACTAAAGGAGAAGTGGAGTTTGTATAGAGTCCAAAGTGCACAGACAAAAAGCTGGGTGGAGGGTGTTTCTTCAATTCATTACCTGTAAGATACCATACAACCTACAAACACAGTAAAGATTATTATTAATCAAACGTTTTGTCTATGTATGAATCATGCTTGTAGACTACTAAACTAAAAATGTCTAAGGTTATGTATATAACCCGTTTCCTGGGAAGAGAACGAGATGCTGACATTGACGCTATGGGAACAGCATCAGCCTATAAAAACACTGATAACACTTTACAAATTCATTTATTAACGACTAACACGAACTAACAATAAACAAACTTTTGTTAATGTTAATTAATGTAAATGTTAATGTTCATGTTAGTTTACAGTGCATTAACTAATGTTAAAAAATACAGTTTAGAAGTTTTCATTGTTCAGTGTTATATAACTCATTTAGTTAACTAATGTTAACAAATGAAACCTTATTGTAAAGTGTTAGCAAAACATTGTTTCATGAACTTACCAGAAAACCCACGATTGCCAGTAGATACAGCCCAATAAAAAACTTCCGTAAACAAGATCTTTCCCTGTGAACTATAAAAGCAATATTACAAAATATACTTTGGTTATGAACAAATTAGTTAAAGTATTTTCCACTGGTGTAATAATTATATAGCTACACATTTGTTTTTTTTAAAATTTAGAGTCAGCTGTAAAGTGAAAGTAATTATATATTTTGTGCTGTACCAATGTAACACAACAATCACAGGTAATTTGATGCTTAACCCTCTGGTTCTTCAATCATTTTTGACCAAAAAATTTTACGTTTTGATTTTATTGTTTTACGTACACAAATTATGGACATGATTCGAAAAGATTAAATGGTCCTGAAAAAAAGGCAAAAACTTGTTTGAGGTAAAAACTGACCACATTAGAAATGAATGGGAGATGAATTTCATCTATTAGAAATGTTTGTGTACAATTCTTACTGAAAGCTTATTTTTTGGAACAATTTTGGAACAAAACTAGATTTAGATTTATGGCTTTGATTTTCTCTCAGACTGATTTGATTGAGCTAGAATGAGCCAATTGTCTATGCGGTTCAATACGCGAATGCCCTGGAGTCGCAACAGAGCCAGAGCTGCATCCACACATTTTTTGAAAGTGCAGGGAGATAAAGCTAGACCGAACAGAAGAACCCGATACTGCACTTCACCCCCCTGAAAGGGAACCGGAGCAACTTTCTGTGTTGAGGAAGGATGGAGACATGAAAGTATATGTCCCTTAGATCTATCGTGACAAACCAGTCCTCCTGACCTGATTTGTGACATGATTTTTTCAGAGTGATCATTCTGAACTTGAGTGTCTTGACAGAATGATTTAGCTGTCGCAGATCTAGAATAGGATGCAACCCTCCATCCTTCTTCGGAACAACGAAGTACTGGCTGTAAAACCCCTCCCTAGCCTGGTAAAAGTAACCCGTTCTATAGCCTCCTTTCCCAAAAGAGTATGCTTGTTCCACAACCAGAGCCTGCTCGGGGCTCACCACTGTGGATAAAACCCTGTTGAACCTGGGCGGGCGAGACCCAAACTGAATTCTGTTCCCATTTTCTATTGTCTGCAGGACCCACTGAGATATACTTGGCAGAATTTTTCCAGAACGCTTCCAGAAAATCTTCTAGGGGTACCAATCTCTCGAGACTGGCCTGTGGTGTCATACGAGCGACCAGCTCGATGCCCTGAAGCGGTGAACCGTCAGGAAACTGAACTGGCCTTTTTCACCAAGGTGAGACGGGCACCGTATAATGAGGTGAACATTCACAACCTCTATTAGCTCCTCATAAGCTTGTGTGTGAGGTGGCGAATCCTCAACATCACCAGCATCGATACTAACTAAAGAAAGGCAGGGAGGAACACACTGCTTAAATTGCTGTTTGCTCGCCATAGTTGTCTAATATAATATATATATATATATATGTATATATATATATATATATATATATATATATATTGAGAGACAGACAACACCAAATAGGACACACGATTTTAACAGAGAGTGCTTGCAAAAGACACAGATGCTGTTTGGTTTGGGTATGCTTCATAGTTTCCTGGTCATGACATCACCCGCCTATGACGTTCTGTCACGCCATTGGTCTGATTTTACATGTGCTTCACGACGCAATCACGCTGAGGCACTCCCACAGCGTCTTCGAAGCAGCACGAGTTCCCTTGAACGGGAAAATTTTTATAGGTAAAAATGTAAATATTATACTTTTATTAAATGTACTATACTGAACTGACCGACAGCTTCAGCGATTATAAAAGGAGCACTCTTTACTTGCTTTCTGTTTAATTTAGTCACAACTTCAATAGGATAAATGCTCCTCTGCTGCCATGTCCTTCATTTAAAAAAAGTTTGCATGAACCCTAAAATTAACAATGTAAAAGCATTCAAGTATTTCTGCTACAATACAATGGTTTCGGTAAGCATTACTACATTAGTAAGAAAATTTAGTAAATGTAGAAAAAAAAAAAATTGTAAGAAAAATTTCCATATTTAAAACTTTATAAATTCAAATAACTAGCTTCCGGCGGATGACTGTACGCAGAATGCGCAAGTCGATTTGGGTGGAAGAGCAACCTTTGACCCGAACGCAATGACAAACGCAGAGGAGAGAGCAAAACAAAACATTAGTCATGAATTAGAAGTCTAAAACAAGAAATTTTAAAGAGAGCTGTCAGAGGTGTTTTGATATAAGAGAAGAGGAGCTTGTTGCACAGCCCTCTTTGTTTGAACCGCGAGAGGCATCTAAGCTTACGATACTCCTACATCCTGCGTCATACATCACGTCAGCGGTTTGCTCAGTTGGCACAATTGCGCAGTATACGGTCGTCCGCTGGAAGCTAGTTATTTGAATTTATAATGTTTTAAATATGGATATTTTTCTTACAAAAATGCATTGCTTCGCTTCAAAAGGCCTTTATTAACCCCCTGGAGCCGTATGGATTATTTTGATTATGGATGGATGCTTTTTTTTTTTTTTTTTTCAAAATGTGGGCCCCCATTCACAACCATTATAAACCTTGGAGGACTATTATATCTCTGATTGTGTTAGTCTGAAAAAGATAGTCATATAGGCTACACCTAGGCTTGAGGGTGACTTTAACTTGTTCATGGCACAATGTTTCTCTATTTGATCTGACATCTGTGGTTTATAGCAGTGAATTCTGCGCTGAATTTGAATGCTTCCCAGTAGATTTTTTTAATTTAAATGTGGGGGTAAAAAATGGTTTGGGGCGGGTGGACAAAATTTGGTTTTCAAATATCTAAATTGTATAGAGTAACTGGTTAAAAAACAAAACCCAAATGCATGTAGTTTACTGCATCCAATCAGTCACCATGATGTTAACACACGCGCCCTCTGCAGGTGCTAACGTTAATGTCGCCCGTGCACTTTTAGCCAATCACGTCAGATGAGCAGACGGACGTGATGATTCCTGAGTGACGGGTTTTTAGCGCGATAAGGGATCAGATTTTGAACGTATAGCGATCACAATGCCAGAGTGGCCTAAATATAAGTTACACGATAAAGAGTGGGAGAGTGACTCAATTCTCAAAACGTGTATTACGCCTGTGGAGGGAAATGACGCGAGACTATTAGTTCCGAAAACCTAGGCAGCTGACTTGTTGCCTCGCTGCCTTTTCAGGCAATGAATTGTAAAGCAGCTTTTGTGCACGAAGGCCCCTCACAAAACTGACTTCTGAGGCAGTGTAACGGTTTAATGATCTACAGCAAATATAGCATGAGCTTTGATGATAACTAAGGCAATAATTAATTAGTACAAATTTATCGCTAGAGATGACATAAAAAATGGAAAATTAAGTGTCAAAAAAGTACATTTACAACACTGATCTGCGAACGTAACTTTCGGATGCCATCTTTATTTCTAGCTCAACTGTCACAGAATGGAACGCAAAGGATTGTGGGATATCAGGGGAAGTGACGGATACATCTATAATGCCTTCAGAAACCGATCAGATGAAGGTATCTCAGGAGACAAGAAGTGGAGCTAACAATTCGGACGTGCCTTGATGCCTTCCTACCTTGAAATTTGTCCTCCGAACGCAGCATTTTCCAGTTTTCAGACGCAGCCTGTAACTCTGTAATCAAAGAACAATTTATTCAAAATCGAAATAGTCTCAGGACATCTTTTAATATGTCCAGACTGATATCCTTGAAATCTGCTGGACTTGGTTAGTTTTGACTGTAAAGTTCTTATTACGTTCTTATTACGTTGTGTGAAGTTTAAGTGCAACACGAAGGTAAGTGCATTGTGCAGTTTTTTTGTTGTTGTCCGGTTATCATACAGTAGCCTACAGTATCAATGACATAGTTTTGACACAGTGACTGTCATGGCCTGCATGAACGAGTGTAATTACGTTGCTTATTCCGATCACTTGTGTTTGGGCACTTTTTGCATTTAAATTGGCTTTTTCTGAGTGTTGTATATTATTCTGTTGTATATTGGCTTATTCTGACTGTTATATTATTGTATAAGCCTAGATCAGTGCTGTTGACATTGAAAATGATGCGTGTTTTTCCGAGGGCATAGGTTAATTTCTTGATTGCTGTTTTGATATAGTGTCTATCTGGACATTTTAGTCATATTTGGTAATTGCCTTTAATGCATTTGACCTGATTTTATCTTTCCTGATAAATGTATCTATTACTATTTTGACATCATTATTTTGTTTTAAGAAGTTAATAATGGTTCTTGTCAACTCTGATTGACATGGCAATAAAATTCTATTACATTATTTTGAAAGGTAAAGTTTTGGGCAGTTTTTTGTTGGATTGGGCAGGTTTTAGTAAGCTTATGGGCTGGAAACAGTCACGGTCCGCGCTGCACAGCTCAAACGAGTAGCGGTTCGTTTCACTTTCGTTTTGTTTATCGTTTGTTTCTCATATGAACCAGTATGCAAAACGCGGTCTGGAGCCTTTTTTATTGACAAAATATTTTAGTTTGTCGTGTGTGTGTGTATATATATATATATATGCTACTGTATATATATATATATATACTTTTTTTTTTTGCTTAGATCAGATAACATTTTACCAATAGGGCGTTTTCACTAAACTTCCCTTCTTTCGGGGTAAATAAAGAAAAAAGTATACACTGTAGTATATACAAAGCCACATATTTGTACCAGATAGGCCTATGTGTGAAATTAACGTGGAACAAAGAAATTCTCTGAACCCTAAGTAGATTAACACAAACTGAGAAAGTCATCGGAAAGTCAGCCTAACGGTTGTGCTACGTTCTCTCCTGCCCTTGGGCTATGAAGTATTCAGAAACAACTTACAGTGTTCTTCCTGAGTTTCACGGTCCGTTTTAATTGAAGGCATATTTTTAAAGCATGTAATTGTAAAGTCCAAAGACGTTTTTATTTAGTGGTTAATGTTTCCAATGTTTTCAGCCTATCCGTCGTCTTCTGGTTTTTCCCCTTGTTTTTTTGTTTTTTTTTTTTCTCAGTTTTTTTTTTTTTTCTTTCTTTTTTTTTTAAGGCTGTTCCACCTAGAAGAGGCTACGCGTGTCGCACCGCCCCATATTTACTCTGATTGGCTCGGTCGTCTTTCATAGGCATATATATAGGAATAGGAAATGTTTTAGGAAAGTCCGCGACTTTGAGCTTCTCTTTTTTAAGTCACGTTAAAAATCGCTTGTTGCGTTTTTTTGGGCAACATTGTTGGGAAAATCTGACAAGCAACTTCGTTTCTTTACATTTAGGGTATCTGTTTTCTCCAATAAATTGATTGACACTGTCTGCTCACAGCTAATAGCCAATCAGTGCTGTCCTCCTGAAATTGCATTTGACGTGCAGGCATGTGACGTTAATCCTGTATATTTTCACAAACAATGCCACCAACAGAGATGTACTGAGACTGAGGGGAAACATGAGAGATAATGGACGGTTCAGGGGAGGAGAGGGACCTAATTTAATTTTTAAAATATTTTAATAATGTAGGATATTAATAATAACAGGCTATAATAATTTTATTTTTATTTTTTTTAAAAACAACAACAACAATAGGCTATACTAATACTAACAGTAGATACATATGGTTCAAATTTATTTTATAAATACGTGGCTATATTACAGCTCCCCCTTTAGTTTTTCCTTCTCCAAACCTATTCTGCTCGCAGGTGATTGGAGGATAGTGCATGCTCTCCCTCTAGCCAAGTTCACAACGACAGGATTTGAAGCCCGATTTTCAAGTTAACGAGCTCGCCGACGGGCCGGGCTGTGATTGGGGGCAAATCAGCGGGGTGATCAGTGTTTGCCTATCCTTACGTAACTACCCAACGACGCATCAAAAACGCTCGCTGACGCCTAACCGACGCCAGATATATGTAATGCTAAATATCTAAGCATTAGATATATCCAAATATCCAAAATATCTAGCATGCTAAATATCTGGAGTACTGTTTACCAACTCTATCCATTTTCATTAAATGTGTCTTAGCTGCTGCTCTGTACTCTGCAAAGTATCCGTAATATATTGTTGACCTCATCAGAGCCCTATAAATATCAGTGATTGTTTATCTGCTCTCCAGTCTTTCCCAACTAATGCCCTCATTAGGTTTATAACTTTCTTATACTTTAATTCCACCTTTTCCATATATACTTTCCATGTACCCTTTTGATCTAACCACATACCCAAATATTTAAAATGATCAACTATTTCCATATTGAAGCCATATAACTTCAAGTTCTCTTTTCGCACTTTTCAACTGCATGGTACGGTTCGATACGGCTCACTTTTTGGTGCGTTTCCAGTGCAATGGGACGGCTCGGTACGGAATGGGTTAGTCACATGACCAAACCGGAAAACTTTGCAAAACATTTTTTAAACACCCTGTTCTGATGACGCAAGAGTTGCAACTATGGCAGCTGAGAAGGCCATTCTTTGTGTTATTCAGCACTTATTCAGAAACAACTTACAGTGTTCTTCCTGAGTTTCACGGTCCGTTTTAATTGAAGGCATATTTTTAAAGCATGTAATTGTAAAGTCCAAAGACGTTTTTATTTAGTGGTTAATGTTTCCAATGTTTTCAGCCTATCCGTCGTCTTCTGGTTTTTCCCCTTGTTTTTTTTTTTTTTCTTTCTTTTTTTTTTTAAGGCTGTTCCACCTAGAAGAGGCTACGCGTGTCGCACCGCCCCATATTTACTCTGATTGGCTCGGTCGTCTTTCATAGGCATATATATAGGAATAGGTTAGTCACATGACCAAACCGGAAAACTTTGCAAAACATTTTTTAAACACCCTGTTCTGATGACGCAAGAGTTGCAACTATGGCAGCTGAGAAGGCCATTCTTTGTGTTCTTTTTGAAGAATTGATATGCTATATTTTTACTATAAAACTCGACAAACATGTCTTCTAATATCTTCAATTGTTGCGTATACCGAGCTGCAGCAGACACATTTGTAAACAAATTTACTTGGACCCATTGTGCAATTTGTCTCTTTAATACAGCGTGGTTTATATACATGTTGCTGATTGGGCTGACATTTTTGACACACCCACCAAACAAGAGAAAACATATCTCAAACCCGTTGCACACCATTTCCAGGAAACATATCATTCAACCCGGGAACCGTAGCAAAACGTTGCGCACCAGTGTGAGCTTTAACTTGCCCCTGGTCTTATTGCATCTGCTTGTCAGAGAAAGTGTTAACAGCAGTATGAACTGATGGCATTTCTATGGACTTTTAAGGTAATCAGCGAAACTACCTAGTTTACATTGTTATAGGTGTTTTACTCTATTAAATATCTAAACGTTAGTGTGAAGAAGAAAAATTTGAAAAAGCTTTTAAATATCAATCTTAAGTTATCTTGAATAAAACAGCTAATTTTTTCATGAAGCACATAGAAAAGACCTAAACCGGAAGCGATCTAATCTGTTTTACAGAATACGTAGCATTTACATGAATGTTATATATATATTTAACCGTCAAAGTCTCACTCCAGCCAGGTAATCAAGAATAGCAACCCTGGCCATCACACTACCCATTGTTAGCATATGCACTTAGACTGTCAGAATTAATGATTACTTAATTCCGAAGAATTCAAACAATATGAAAATTACAATCGTAATTTTGCTATCAGATGGTATAGACCTCAAAGGGCATTTCAATACATATTCCACACTAAGAATGTGCTTGTTGCCATTCATTTTATCATGCTGATAATTTTTAGTTATTTTACTTAGTTAACATTATCATGTAATATTTAAAATTGGAAACACATTTTTAACAGTCATCAACAGTTTCAATTGACTTATATAAATTGAAAATTCAAATGAATTACAAATCATTCTTTATTGTCACTACAGCATATAAATACATGAAAGTGAATGCAGTTATGTTGTGACAGAAAAGACCAGAATCCACAAAACACTAACCGCATAGTGTTCATGTAATGCACAGTATTCTCATGATATACATTACTATAATGCACAAGTACATACAGAACACACGTGTGATTGTTAGATTTTGCTGTATTTGGCTGAGCAGTCGTTTGGGTGGCTCGCCAATGTATTAGATTTCTCTAATACATAAAATAAGTAAGCTTGACCAGAGTTTTTGTGGGGAGAAGATTTTTTTGAAGGTAGTAGTGTAGCACAGTTCTTCAGCAGTGATGTCAGCGTGTCGGCCTTCAAAATATCTTAACCCAAAGTTCTGTCTGTGGGACAGAACTTTATACATGAAGACAAAAAGGCTACAAACAATAGAAAACTGTTAGGACCTCCCAGAGGAGATCGATTTACCTTGCAATCTAATCTGAGCAATGCTGTTTCTTTGTCACCCATGTAAGGGTGTACTGCCTACAGGGGTTCAGGCTGTAGGGTTGCCAAGCGACTAAAGAAACATTATCAGTGAGATGGCATAAAACTGTACATTTCTTGTCCTTTCACACCCACTGCAACTTATACCAACGGTGGAAATAAGCGCAGTTACAATAGCAAAATATGTGGGAGAGCGTTGCTATAGTGTGACAATATTGTATTGCAATAGGGAGCACATTAATGTTACTAAATCAAAACTAGTTAGCACATCATTTGTAATTGAAATGGTTTAATGACAATATCTGATTATGGTTCCACTTAAAATAGTTACAAAAGAGATGTATGAGATGATAAAATCATATACCATTAATCGTACCCAGCATGTATGTAAAAAGTTACCTGAGATAGTTAGAGAGTGTGAAAGAGAAAGAGGGAGGGAGAGAGAGAGAGAGAGAGGGCCAGAGAGTGCCCAAGAAAAGAGGCAGAGAATCAAAAGAGACAGAGCAACAGTTACAATCTTCTTTTATCCCTTCCTTGACCATGTGACTGAAACCCAAATGTGAGACATTCAAACTGACCAATCAGGAAATTAAAACTTCCCCCACTGTACTAAAGGTGTGACAATTTGTAGACTCCCAATGTATACACATTATGGCCTACAGGGCTTGATCACTATCAACACCTTTGACTTCCAAATGGCCCTTGTAACAAGAGAGAGGGGGTTGAAACAGTAAAGCGAATGTCTTTGTTCATTTTAAAATATCATATAGATATTTTCAATCTTACAAATCCCCCTTGGCGCCGTTGGCCACACTCATGGAGTCCAAAGGTGGCACAGTCCACGAAGACATGCTTTCTGTTGTGTGTAAATGTTAACTTCAGACTTCTTGTCCAGACTTGTTGCAATAGCAGTTGGTCAGTCTTCAGTCTTTGTTCTCATTTCAGTCCTGCATGAGAAGGTCCATCAAATGGTGTTGCACCGTTCATAGATATGCAAATCATCCATCGAACACTTCACCTCCACAAGAATCAGGCACTGATGATGGCAGAACTCAGTTTTCCCTCCTTTGAGACAAGACACAGGATCTGAACTTGTGCAGCAGGGATCCTGTGATTTAAAGAACATATAGCACAACAAACAGCAAAAGCATACATATGGCATTTGTCATTGGTCAGAGGTTTGATGTGGTCAGATTAAATTTGTCTCTGGCAATAAGCCCTTAAATCGATGTACTTGATAAAGTGGTCAAGGCGAGAATAAAAGAAGATCTTACAAGCTCTTACATTGTTTCTGGAAGCATTGAAATAAATTGCATAATAAAACAACATTTGTTGGTTTAAAACCCCCCTTTATCATGAAGAGTATCAGCAAAATATTCAGTGTAACCAAATACAGAGATTCAATTGGATGTCCAAAAACATTGTTACAATTCAAATGGACAAAATACAAAGAAACAAATCAAATAAGTTTCAGAAATGTTTCAAAGGCATTAATGATAAAACAAATTTTGTGCTTAGGTAAGAATGAGAAATGCTAACATACATTTTGATGTTTAATTTCATGAGACAAATGGTAACAAAATGATTTAGTAAATCTAAAGAAAATACAAAACAAACAATAACTGGATGAAATTCACAGTTATAATACAGTCTATATGTAAAGACTTAATAATATTATATGCATACATTTTGTGAGGCATATGTAGATGTAGATTTGACTTTGTATGTGAAGATCAAATCTATGTGGCTGCATTTAGCTGTGGCTATGTGTAGATGTAATCATGCTCCAGACAAAAGGTGAGGAAGTTTTACAATTATGATGCAAATTTGGTCCTGTTGTTGTAATATTTAGTAATTTAATATATTAATGCACTCTTCCAGTTTTTACACACAACCTCCACCTTGGTTTCCACCTCTATCAGACCTGAGAGACTTCTACCCATGTAAAATAAAATCAAGGTGAGGCCGAAGCCAAGTTTCTTGAATGCAAACAATATCAGGTTTGACTTCAGATTCTGCTACAAACTTTTTAAATTCTTTCCATTTTTAAATTCTTTCCATTATAAGATTAAATAACACTCTGAAATCCCCCATCATTATTAGCACTCAGCATAGTATATCTTCAGCTTTTACATCTTTGATGCCTAGAAACTCCTACGCAGCTTCTACTACTGTCTTGATTCTATCGCTTTTTCTTTCTTGTCATGTAGCAACATTAACAACTTTGCACATAAAAGCTATAAAACTTTTTTTTCTACAATCAAGGTGTTCTCCTCAACTTTACAATTATGATTGCATTGCTGCTGTGGAGGTGCTGGCCTTCCTGGCTGAGATCTCCTTATGTCTGGGTTACCACATTGTACTACCTTGGATTATCATTCAAATTTTCCTCATATTCTATTAATCTATTTTGATTGTTTTCACAAATGCCAATAATGCCCTTTAATGCCTATTCATAACCTTGTACCTCTGTACTTCATTAGCTTGTTTCTGGACCACACATTCAGCATATGCAGCATATGTTCACCTCCACAATTGCAGCATTTTAGCTTAGCATCCTTCGTAGGCCGCTCCACGTACATTCACATTTCCACAACAGTTATAGTCCACTAACTACGTCATTACTTCAGGTTGAATGATTCTGATTGGCCATGAAAAATAGACAAAATTAGTAATCTTCCACCCATGGACAGATAGTCAGAAGCAAATCTCCATCCATCACGATGCTAATGCTCGGACCCTGAACTTATGTCTTTTTAAGTCATGAAAAGGTGTCTGTAGGTCTCAGTCAGAGTGCCAGTTGTTCACCAGTGCACTTAGCGCACATACAAAGATACACATGATTCACAGCTTCGTCAAGGCTGAAGTTGGCCCTGGCTTTAACTATAATAGGAAAGATTCCCAAAACATACTGATAAGTTGTACTTTTCTTTCAGTGAGAGGTACAGATGAAAAGGAAAATACATGCTTTAACATAATATTACATTATTTGAATGACTTCTTCAAGTTTAGAAAGATAAATAACTTTATTATAAATCATTTAAAAGATATGTATTGAAGCATTGGGTGACAAAGTTGTTGTCAGCTCATGTGAATACCACAACAACCTCAAGACTCCATAGCAAGTCATGTACTCTGAACAGCACTGCGAACTGCCTATGTTTGAAGTTGTGTAGTCTGAACCAAGTTGCAATTTGATGATTTTTGTAAAATAACTTAAGGTAAGGGTTAAGCTAAGATTGATAATCTTTTCGGTACGAGAGTACATACCTGCACCTTTGAGATGTTTTAAATGTCAACGCATGGGCCCAGTGTTGATGGTAATGCATTACAAGTAATTTGAGTTACGTAACCATATTACTTTTTCAAGTAACTAGTAAAGTAATGCATTACTTTTTCAATTTACAACAAAATATCAGAATAGTTACTTTTTCAAATAAGTAACACAAGTTGCTTTTTCACATTTATTCACTGACAGCTCTCCTGTCCCCATGTTGAGAGAAATAAAGTGCAGAGATGTTGTGTCTGCTATGTAAACGTTACGGTTATTGTAGTTCTAGACTAAATGTTTACATTCATTTACTCAACATGCACAAAAACATTCAGTATTCCTCAAAATTAATAAAAACAGTGAAATGCAATCTCAGAATTTTACGCAAAACTGTAATAATTTACTACATTACATTACACAAATGTACTTTATTTACATTTAATCTCACTTTATTAACCAATGTTTTTGCTGTGGGCCTTCAATGATCTAATTCAACCATACCAAAAAGCAAAAATGACTTTAGATTAGATTTAGAAATGAGTGTTGAACTTCCTTCTCCTGTATCCTATTCTTCTTTAATCTAGAATGGCAGCACAACTGAAAGGTTTGTTTGAGCTGCACTGCACAGGTGTAAATATGCATTTCTTTCAGCCTGAGGCTTATTTATTTGCCTTTGTGTGAAAGGGCCTTTACATTTCCAAAAATATAACTTTTTTGTTTAATATTAAAATTACCAGTCCAGTTGAGAAAAAGTAATGCAAAAGTAATGTAACATAACTTTTCATAAAAAGTAACTAAGTAACGCAATATTGTAATACATTACTTTTAAAGGTAACTTTCTCCAATACTGCATGGGGCACACTGAAAGTATTGGCAAAGGGAAGATGTGGTGTGCAAAATGCACATGAACATGAGTATGGCAAGTGTAAGGAGGAAGCAGAGATCAAATGTTTTAACTGTGGGGGACGACATAGTGCCACATATGCAGGATGTCATATACAGCAAGAAGCTTGGGAAATACAAAAAGTAAAGGCAACACAAAATCTAACATATGAAAAAGCTACCCGTAAGATAAAAGGTAAGCCTACACCAGTAACAGAAAGATTAAATGTGCAAGGAATCATTGTGGAACCCAGAATAATGTTCATTCTAAAAAAAAAAAAAAAAAAAAAAAAAAAAAAAAGAATCAGATGTTCTGTTTATGATGAACAAAACTGATTTTGTGGCATTTGTGCATTGATAAACGCACAGCGCAAGTATAAAGTAATTTGGACAAGTTAAAGGATTAGTTCACTTTCAAATAAAAATGACCCCTAAGCTTTACGCACCCTCAAGCCATCCTAGGTGTATATGACTTTTTTTTCTGATGAACACAATCGGAGAAATATTAATAAATATCCTGACGCAGCCGAGCTTTACCAAACAAGTATGAGCTGAAGAAAGTTTCTCCATCAACTATCCATCCATCATAAACATGTACTCCACACGACTCCGGGGGGCTAATAAAGGCCTTCTGAAGTGAAGCGATGCGTTTGTGTAAGAAAAATATCCATATTTAATGAGTTATGAAGTAAAATATCTATCTTCCGCTAGACCGCCTTCCGTATTCAACTTACGAAGAAAGTGTAAAACTCTTGCAGTTTAAAACGCTTATGCTACGTCCTACACCTTCCCTATTCAACTTACTGAAAAACTAACTGACGTGAACTGTAAATTCCTCAAGTTAAAGACTGTAGGAGGTGCTAATAAATTTCTAAAGTTAACAGGAATTTCAGCTGAGGAAGTTCATGGGATTTTAAAGAGGTCATGAATTGCGTTGTTTTATAATGTTTCCTGGGGTGCACGTATAATGTTAGTATGCTTTTTACATCAAAAATGGTCGTAATTTAGAAATAAAAGGCATTTTTCCTACCCTGATTTTAGCTCTCTGGTCTGTTTTAAGGGGCATGTCTGCTGTGAGACTTCAGTGTAAACACCCACTGCTGTGATTGGCTGACATCTTTCCATTTGAAATTACTCTCTCTTTTAGCGTGTTTTTACTATTACAACTCTCAAGGTTAACTAATCGTGAAAAGTGTTGCATTACATTTAGATCTATGGCACTATATTTAGATTGTGGCATGAAAGGTTCGTTGAATAAAACGGTAGTTTTGTGTGTGTCAGTCCCTGATAAACTCGTGCTGTTTGATTGACAGCTTCAGCGGCAGCCGCAGCCATCTTGAGAAGGGACTCTGGGCTGGCGGCCATCTTGCTCACTGGACTGAGGACCGAAATGGCATTAGCGGCAGTAGCTGGATAGGAGGCGGACTTCAGCGCTGATCTCACAGACGTTGACATGGGGTCCGCAACCTTGGCTCCCAGGTCAGCGTTGTTGGAAGCTAATTTTCGTCCACGGGGAAACACAGGCGGCCAGGAATGGACAAGGCCATTGGAGCGGTATGTGAAGGGAACCGGCGTGAGGTGAGCTGGCGAGGCCTTGTTTGTTTCTGATGGGACTGTATGAGGAGGATACTCCTTTACTTTAACTTCAACTTCAAAATTAGAACTGTTTAAATAAACAAGATTTATCGATTCGACTAGGGAGAAATAACAAGCAGGTTCACTATACCGAATAGTATTTTCATCCAGGCCCATCAGAAAACAAGCATTGAGGGAAGCATCAGGCCAACCCACCTGATAAGAGACCTCAAGAAACTCCTCCACATACCTCTCCAACGGCCAGCCCTCCTGCTGCAGTCCGCACAGGCGGTCCTCAGCCAGGAGAGTGTTGTCTCTTGCTGCTAGATCCATATCCTTATGGTCTGTCCTTCTGTCAGGGCTGGTTGCCAACGAAGAGAGGATGCAGGATCTAGTTGAGCAGCAAAGGTTTATTGACAATAACTATGACACAAAACACTCAGGAGCAGGAACAAAAACAACCAACTAAACATTGACGAGGACAGACAAGGGAGTGCTGATGAGGATGTGCATGTGCAGGGAGTCCATATGATGAGATGACAAGCTGACTGGGTGCAGGTGTGGATCAGGAGGAATGCTGGGAAGTGGAGTCCGGGGAAGGTGAGACGAACGGTGATTGTGACACTGGTATTCTCTGATTGATTGTTTCAGAGCAGGGCAAGCCATTTCTTATTGCGCTGTGTGAAATACAGGCTGAACGGTGGCTCACCAACTACCATATATGGTATTATTAACAGCACTCCTCAAGGAAGTGTCATCAGTCCAATTTAATTTAATGTAATGATTAATGATATATTTAAAAGTTAAACCAAATATTGGGAGGGCATTGTATGCAGATGTAGTTGAGGGAATACACAGAAATGATAAATGAAGTTGAAAAATGGTCAGTAGATTGGGGATTAAAATTCTACCAAAGACTCAATATATGATTTTTACAAAGAAAAAGAAAATGGAACAAACAGATCTGATATTGTATAATCAACCAATAGAAAGAGTGACAGAAAGTATCTTGGATTAATCTTTGATGAGAAATTAACTTGGAAAATTTAAAACAAATGTAAGTGTGTATTAAATTGCATGTCTTCATTAATGGGAGCCAGCGAGAGTTCAGTGTTAACTATATCAAGCCCTCACGCTCTAGTATAGATGTGTATGGGGCTGAATCTAAATCAGAGGTGAAGAAACTGGATAATATACAGTCTAGAGCACTTCCAATCTGCTGTGGAGCAATAAGATCAAAGAGGGGAAAACTAGCTATGATGTATTAGGGTTAACTTGCAAGGAAGGGACAACAATCATTGCATACACGTATTGCTGGGAATATAAAAATAATGGAGGAAATAGCTTTGGATGGAAGTATGAGCAGTAGATCGAGGACTGTGGTCTAGAGAATGAAATCATCTGCCCTAACTTGCCATTACATGGTGTGTCAGCATGGAACTTTCCTGAACCTTTTGTTAAAATGATATTATTAGAGGCCTGGAAAAAAGGAGAAGGGTATAAAAATAATAATGAAATCAGTATTTTTGTAATGATTTGCTGGTGTTAGTTGTTGCAAGCACTGAGCAACAACGATAGAAGATCCAAATGCAGTTTATTGGTAGCACAATCCAAGGTCGTAGTTTATTAAACAGGCAGAAGGTCAAAGCACAGTAAATCAGTCCAATCAAACAAACAAATCTAGAGGGTGAGACAGGAACAAGAAAACCAGGACACGGGCAGATATCAAAAACCAAGAACAATGAAAACAGGGGAAACACTCAGTAATGCTGTACAGACAAGATAAGACTTTGCAGCCAGACAAACAACTGAACTGGACTATATAGGGAGAGAGAGAGACAGAGGTAATGAGGTGAAATGCCCTCTGCTGGCGTGCAAGGGCACTCGCAGCTGGTGGATGCCTTAGCCCCTCGCTGCAGAAAACAGGAGATCCAGGGGGCAGAGTATGGAAGCACATGTGTAGCAATATTCAATTTAAAAAGTAATATGCAAAATGGCAATGCAATATGTAAAATGGCAATGCATTTCTGTATTTAAATTTACAATTTCCATACTATATGTGCAATGTTTGGAGCAAAATGATCATTCAAATTCAATAATATAATTTACATTTGCTACTTTTCCTATTATACGTTTCCTACACTAGTTTTAAAATATAATTTAAACATATATTTTAACGCTTTATAAGTTGCAAAATTAAAATGAAAATGTATTACAGAAATGATTCTATATGTTTAAAATGTTCACCTTATTTTAGAGGTGAGCGCGCTCGCATGTCTGTAAAAGTGCTGAAACAGACGCGTGGAATGAGTGGTGCTTTACAACAGGGGACTTACTCTTAATAATAATCTTAGATAAACTGTCCGAGATTATTGCTTGCTCTATCAGTATGGTTATATGTTTTTCTCTTTTTATCGTTCTGATTATTGTTTATGCATCATTTATATTAAAAAAACGACGAGTAGGCAATATGGATTCTAATGAGTGTTATTTATAGCCTAATAATAATAATAATAATAGTAATATTAATAATTTTGTTCCCAAAAAATCTTTCACATCTTAGATAGCACTTTTGTCTGATGGTGTGGAGGACATTTTCTTGGCACACTTTGGGCCCTTTAGTACCAATGGACCATATGCACGGAGTGTTCTTTAGAACTTAATAATATAAACCAGCTGGAAAACTTCCCGTGAAATGTCACTTGTTGGTGTGTCGGTATCTTTAATGTCCTGAGGTAGCTTTAACAACATCAATAGTGTAATACTTAGTTTATAATCAGAATGTAGTCACTTAAATGGTCAGGCTTAGCATTAATTTAGGCTATTTATTCAAACGTAAGACAACATAAAAAAGACACATCCCTCAGTGTTCCTCCTCAGCAAAATTCAAGTCAACTAAATGTTTTCACACTTGTTAAATTTTTTTTTTTTTAAAGCGTCAATGCACTGTAAATTAAGGATTTATTGTGCACTTCTATCGAGTGAATTTTGTGCCATAATTAAACAAACAAATCCAGCATTTTGCAAACAAACTCAATCTGCTTTGCAAAGGGAAAACTCAACTCGCAAACAAACGAAAAGAAAGCAATGTGCAAATCCAAAGGTCAGTTTGAGCCAGAACGCAGAGGAGTAACAAATGTATTGTGTTTTACAAATATAAATAAATATTTCACAAATAAATACAAACCATCCTACAAATTGCATATAACCTGTGAAGAAATACCAAATCTATAGCATATAAATGCATACCTGTCTGTTACGATTGTGAGACACTTGCCTTTTTTATGAGATCTCTCAGCTCGATTCTCTCACAAATGTGTGCAGGCAGTTCCCTTTCGAAAGGGAACTTCTACTCTGCGTTTGTAACGCTATGGGGAAACGCAGAGTAGAAGTTCCCTTTCGAAAGGGAACGTCTCAGGTTACGTATGTAACCAGGGTTCCCTGAGTTGCAAACGCAGAGTCTCGTTCCCTGTTCTCAGGGAACCCTGGTTACATACGTAACCTGAGACGATTTTCTCACAAATGCAGTTGAGCAACTTCTTCTTACAATACAGCAGATGGCGCTATGCTAGGGGATCAGTTTAGCGCTAGAGAGCAAGTGCAAATCCTGGGCTGCGTTCAGCCCTGACAAAACGTTGCAAAACGTTTTTTAAACGGAAACAGTGGTGCGTTGAACCAAAGCTACTGGAAGGCAAGCCTGCAACCTCTGGCTCCGCCAAAAAAAATGTAACGGCTAATGCTAACGCGTGATCACGGGGACTTTAATGGATCACGCTACAAACATAACGATCTTATAATACATGATGCTGTGTCCGTTATCGCATAATTTCCACTTTTGGACACTTTTGCTTTAACATACAACACTGCAAAAAACAAGCTGTTATTTTCTGTTATATATTTATTGTCCAACATTCCCAAATTTTCTGATGCATGTCTTTAATTTAATTTCATATGTTGCTATTAATTCAGTGTTTATAAGCCTAATGCTAATACTAGATCTTTTAAAGAATTTTAACCCAAACTGACTGGGTTTCTAGAGAGCAAAAAGGTTTTGTGAAAAAAGTGGAAGGCTTACACAAAGTCTGTAAAATAAACTGTTAAAAGGATTTGATGATCACTAGTGATAGTATTTTATTCTGTGTTGTCATAATTCAGGTTGGATTTCAGCTTTAATGTACTTTTTTTTATTTATTTTTTTTTATAAACAAAGCAGCTGATATTGCCATAGAAACTAGTGGACTGCCGAGTCGGTTTCACCTCAAAATGGCGGAAACGCAGGGCTGCTGCTGGGCGCCGGTGTTGCAATGGAACGTTCTATTGAGTGTCGCTTCTTGTTAGTGTACATTCTTTGCTATAATATACAATCTCTGGTTAAACACCTTGTTCTGATGACGCAAGAGTTGCAACTATAGCAACTGAGAAGGACATTCTTTGTGTTCTTTTTGAAGATTTTTCGGAGCCTGATGAAATCAGTATAAATACGTGTTTAATACTGCAAAATAAGCTCGATGTTACAGTCACTGCCCTTGCCGTCCAGAATAAAAGAGAAAATCCCAAGGGATTTGTGGAAACTGTGGTTCCTAATTATTGTGATCCAACATTTGCCTGTATGTTTATAAACGTTTATGAAAGTATCACTACACTACACAATACAATAGCAAAATATATAAGTATAGTGTTTTTATGTTACATTAATCAGTGTCTAGCTCACCTTCCTAAGGAAAGGATATGGACCAGAAGACATTACTAAATGATATTTAGACAGACTTAAAGAAGTTCCAGATCTATACTTGTGCTCTTATTATTTAAGTTATTTTGCCATTAATCTAAATAAACATGTGCAAACAATATACTTGCTCTTGTGAATTTATTTTGATGTTAATTACATTTAATTACACCCACCAAACAAGAGAAAACGTATCTCAAACACGTTGCACACCGTTTCCAGGAAACATGTCGTTCAGCCCGGAAACCATAGCAAAATGTTTGAGCTTGAACGAGCCCATCATAGCGGCAGGTCGCAGCGCCACTTCCTGCCAGCGCCACTACACTGTTCTCAGTGGCGTGCGGTGGTGTTTTAAATGAGGCACATGTGTATTATTATTATTATTATTATTATTATTATTAGACATTTTTTTATGTATCACTTTTTTATTTTATTAATTTTTTTATTCATGTCCCTGTTACACTTAATGTCACATATTCCTGGTAAAATAAACATTGCATAAAAAAGGCTAAATACAATTTTTTTTTTGTATTTTTACACTATGTAATATTTTTTATTTATTAAAACCCCAGACATGACATGCAGGAAACAAAATAGTAGGCTAAATCGTGCGCACGATTTACTATTTCATTCCCTCGATTTATAAACCAGTATCTGTATCGGGCCGATACCACGCTCATGTACTTGTACTTGTACTCCTAAAAATACCTCAGATATATATATATATATATATATATATATATATATATATATATATATCTCACTCTCTCTCTCTCTCTCTCTCTCTCTCTCTCTCTCTCAGTTCTCCTTGCGCCTGAATGGTCAAATGCAAACATAGTTGTCAAAATGTCCATGGTATGGAGTATCTCATGTAAATACAGTCGGTTATGGTTTAAGTAGGTGTAAATATTTGGGTGAAAACAGGATATGTATCAGTATCCATGGATTCGGTCTTAAAGGGACCGTAGTCTGTATTTGTCATTAATGTTAATAAAACAACAAAAGATGTTAAATAAATGTAGACATGGCAAATAATGACCACTGTATCTGAAAAACAGGTTTATTTAATTTGTATCTCTATAGTATTTGTTGTATTGTTTATAATTTGTTTGTAATTTCTTTTTATATAACAACAATTATATTGGTAATTATGCCCTTTGAAGGTTATTGGACACTGTGAAATTTTTGTTCTTTAAGTTTGTGACAAGCACATAAAAATGATTACTTTTTTCATTAGATTAATAATAAAGAAGCTGTCCTACATGCATTAGTCTCAATGTGTTGTGCTTGGAAAACTGCAACATCACCAAAAAAAGAGAGAGAGAGAGAAATTATAGGTATCGGCGAGTACCAGAAAAAAAGTATCAGTACTCATACTCTGTCCTTAAAAAATGGTATCGGTGCATCCCTAATTTGCACATTGCTTTCTGTTTGGTTGCGAGTTCCCTTTGCAAAGCAGATTGAGGTTGTTTGCAAAATGCTGGATTTGTTTGTTTAATTATGGCACAAAATTCAATCCATACACTTCGATTTATTGAACAAAATGAGAGCTGACTGACTGTCAGCTTCAGTAAGTGAGGGAGAGCGCGGTTTTCTGTGTAATTCGAGCACAAGAAAAGTTATTGTTTTTCATGGAAATTTTTTTCCATTCAAAAGAACTTTAAACTTCACCTTGACAACATTTATTTTTATTGTATTTTTAAACCTATTTTATAATGTTTAATATTTATTCAAAAGCGAAAAAAAATATTACAGGAAATGTCTAATATGAACCAATAAATGCTCCTCTGCCGCCATCTGCTGGTTAAAGTGGTAATTAATGTGCTCTTTATTTTTAAATTATAGTGTTTTCTATCAAATGTTGGAGTATGTTTTCCTACATCTTGAAACATTCGTTTTACAAATGGGGACAGTCTCAGATGGGTGAACAAATATGTTTGGTCATAACATTAACAAATAACATTTGAAGTGCTGGAAAAATGATGCGTGTGCGTGTCCAGATACAGACACCATGTTTCTTATTCAAATGTTCCCATGCAATCAGTAAAGCTGGTTTATTGGCAAATTAGGTAAGTGTGATAACTGCATTAAAATATAAATACAACATTAAAAAAGGCAACCACTGATCATGGTTTTGTGTCGATGTACAGCAAGTACAGAATGAACAGCTAACAGTTCACCAGAAATGCCCAAGCTGCAACCAGGAAGTAACTGTGCATATAGTTAATTGAACATCATTTAAACACCACAGCTTACCTGAGTATTGTTGCTGACCATGTCCATCCCTTTATGTCCACATTACCATCTTCTAATGGCTACTTCCAGCTGGATAACGCACCATGTCACAAAGCTCAAACTGGTTTCTTGAACATGACAATGAGTTCACTAAACTCACGAGCTCCACAGTCACCAGATCTAAGTCCAGAGAACCTTTGGGATGTGCTGGAACTGGAGTTTTGTGGCATGATATCTTTGGTACAATGATGAAAAACATTAACAACTGAGAAGTTTTAAAAAAAAATGATGTAAAATGAAATTGTTTCATAGAAGAAGAAAAAAAAATTAAAAAGAAGAAAAAGAAATAGGCCTATGTAATCCATTGCTGTGACCCAGAAGAATGACCCTACTCTGTGTAGCTGTCCAAAATATTTCTAAAATAGAGAAGAGAGAAATTTTGACATCACCAGACCAGAGTCGATTTTTGAAGCATTAGAGATGGGCTGGATGGGGGGCTTTCTAGTGTTTGAAAGGGGGTTTAAACATAATTATTTTTGGGAATATAAATTATTATTATGATTATTATTATATAAATAACACTCATTAGCATACAGATGGACTACACGTCGTTTTATTAATATAAATTATGCATAAACAATAATTAGAACGGTAAAAAGAGAAAAACATACAACCATACTGACAGAGCAAGCAATAATCTCGGACAGCTTGTTTAAGATTATTTCTATGAGTAAATAACCTGTTGTAAAGCACCACTCATTCGACGTGTCTGTTACAGACACACAAGCGCGCCCACCTCACGATAAGGTGCACGAGCGCCAGGCGCGTTCTCTGCGAGTCGTCCTAACCATACATAGCTATGCTTCTAATAATGTACTGGTTCTATGACTGACGGACGCGCATTGCTACACGTGCTTCCATAGCAGAGACGGGTAGGTTAAGGGATATGTAAAGTGCAGGCACACTTGCAGTGTAGTTTGCATACTTTGCAAGTATGCAAACTTGAATAGAATTGCCATTTCAGTAAATCTACATTTTGATATTGTGAAATGGGTATTATTACAGTGCAAAAACTGTGTGTATAAACAATAATTTCTTTGTTTCAGTTGCTGTTGAAGATTAGTGAGCAGCAGCTGGCACAGCTGGCATCACATCTCCAGGAGGCAGACGGGTGATGCTCAACACAGGTGACAAAAAATGATGCACATATAAGGAATTATACAAATCTGGAGGATGTTCTAGATTGTAATAGAGTCTTGTCTCCTTGTTTATGTTTATTATAGCACAGACAAAATATACTATACTATAATATATATAATTTTCAGCAGTGTTTTATGTATTTTCAAAGGGTTTTGTAAAATAGGTGTAAAATAACACTGTGATATTGGATTTATACCACTGTAAATGGTATGGGGAGACTTTTTATTTAGGTATACTATATACAATATATACTATCACTTTTAGGAGTGTCTTATGTAACTTCAAATGGCTTCCTGTAAAATGACACCAAGATTTTGTATTTAGTATTTTGTATTGATCTGGATCCAACCCCGCCCCTGGATCTTGTGTTCTGCAGTGAGGACCATCTTGGTGGATTTGACAATTTTCATGAGAAAAAAAAAGTACTCTGTTATACAGATATTTACAGACAGATCTAAAGATCCTTTCAGTGAAAAAGTCAGTATAGGAGTATGTATTCCGAGATTTAAGACAGAAATAAGTTTAAAAATAAGTGATAAATTGTCTGTATGTTCCACAGAGTTAATTGCTAAAATAGTATTACAGTGGACTGAACAGATCAAGATCAAGGAATGAGCGGCCATTAACAAGACGAAGAAGAAGAAGCAGCAGAAATGTGTAGCTTTATTCTGTGCTGACGTCTCCACCGATTTCAAAACATGTCTCTGTTATGTTGTTATTTTCTGCTCATCCGGCATTTTACAACAACACAACCTTGTTTCTGCAGTGACTTTCAGAATGTTTCCTATAACGACATCTGACTTTTACGTGGCGTGAGAAAGTCACATAAACCACACGAAATCCGATTAGAGGTGCGTTTCCCGAAAGCATTGTTAGTCAACTATGGTTACAAGTTCCGTTGTTATCAGCATAGTTCAACGAGTTGGTGTTTCCCGAAGCCATAGTTCGAACAAACATTCACAAACAGCATCGCAAAGTTGTGTGGTTGGAATATAGCTCTGCATGGGCTTTAAACTGAAGCCTGAACCCGGCCCGTACCCGAGATCGTTTGACCCGGCCCGACCCGACCCGAAATCCGTCGCTGTAGAGATGTAACTGCATTATTGTTATTATATGCCAAGACCGCTTTATATCCCCTACACTGCACGTAACCTCATTATTGGCCAGCTCCTGCGTCAACATAACACGCATGTGACGTGCTGCTCATGTGAACAGCAATACTGAGCATTAGGCATTCTCACGTAGAACCTGGAACTGCTGGACATAAACAGTATAAGGGAATGACACAGAAGAAAAGATATTGTTGAATAAATAAATTTGAACCACTGCAGTCACATGGACTATTTTAATGATGTCTTTAGTACCTTTCTGGACCTTGAAAGTGGTGGTTAAATTGAATGATTCAGATACCTCTCAGATTTCATCAAAAATATCGTAATTTGTGTTCCGATGATGAACAAAGGTCTTTAGGGTTTGGAACGACATGAGGGCGAGTGATTAATGACAGAAAGGTGAACTAACCCTTTAAACACATTCATATTCATTTGTGTGTGTGTTTCCCCCATCATGATCCAGAAGTTTTGGGATTGAAAATCTTCTGCCACATGATCTTCAGAGAAAGTTGTACTAACATTAATACTGTGCCCTTATGTGTGAGGAAATGAGAACACAGGCAAAGAATGCAAACTCTGCACCAAGGCACCACTCTGGTTCAAACTTACCTTCTTGAGTTTAAAAGCATAGGTCACTCAAAATGAACACTCCCTCGTCATTTTCTCACCCTTGTGTCTTGTTAAACTTGTATGACTTATTTTCATACATATTTTGAAGAATGTTGGTAACCAAACAACATTGGACCAAGTTTTGTGGACAAAAATCACCAACACATCTCTCTGGGTACAAAAATTGGTACAACTGTTCACCTTGCTATGATACATTTGGGAAAAGGTGTCCATTATTGTGAATCCTCATATTCCTTATAACTACCATCTTAGGTTTAAGAGTACTCTGTTTATATAAAGTGATGTGACGTGTAGCATGGTGTCCCATATTTGAAATTTGTGCTCTGCGTTTCACCCATCAAGTGCACACACACGGCAGGGATTATTGAACACTGTAACGCTGAGTCAACAGAGTTAGGATCCATGTACAGCTTTATTAACAGATATTCGTAGAACAAACAGGCAGCGGTCAATCACCCGCGTCAGGTACAAACAGGGCAAAGCAGAGACTTAATCATTATCCAAGCAGTTGATCAGGACAGGCAGCAAGGTATCATCACAAGGTAAACAGTCCAGGGTCATACACAGGAATATCATAAACGGGGATAAATGCTCAGAGTTGTTAGCCACGGCAAAACAAAACTTTGCAAAGAGTGTGTGTGTGAGAGTGCTGGTAAAATAGTCCACAGGATTGGCTACAGGTGTGTGTGTAATCAGCTCCAGGTACAGGATGATGGGAAATGAAGTCCATAAGAGAGATCAATACTCAGGTGATGGTGCCTTCTGGCGGCGATCGGAGGGAGCCACAGACGCTTGATTTGTGACAAACACACACACCCAGAGCAATGGGCAACCATTTTTGCTGCAGCGGCCGGGGAGCGATTGGGGGTCAGGTACCTTGCTCAAGGACAGCTCAGTTTGGGTAATGAGAGTGCTGTTCATTCACTACCCCCACCTACATTGCCTGCCGGAACAAAGACTTGAACCCGCGACCTTTGGGTTACAAGTCCAACCATTAGCCTACAACTAGATAAATAAATTAGCCAGAATGTCTCAATGTCAAATGTTGTTTAAAGTAAAAGGAACAAAAATGAAATCATCCTTTTTAAGGACTTTTCAGTGAATCTGTCTTCTTTTCTTTCTTTTTAAAATCCCAGATACACCAATGATTCAGCTGATTACTTCAGATTTGGAGAATTGCTCTTTATCTGTTGTGTTTGTCACTTCTGGTGCAGAATCATGGACCTTTTGTTGTATGTTTCCATTTTACTTACACTTATATAGCTATAGGATTCTAAATGAAAAGACAATGTAATGTTTGTCCACATATTATCAGAGCAAAAACTGATTTGGAAAATACAAGCTAAAATATTCAACCACACAACATTAAATTCATTAGACGCTGATATTTTTGTTGGTTTAAAGTTGTGTTGTAAAAATGCCTTAAATACATCATGATTCTATGTTAATGTTAAGCCCTGTTTGCAAATATGTGCTGATGTTGCCAATTCCTGATGCAATTTTACAGACTGGTGATATCACTGAATTCATAATGTGAAATATCCCAAAAAATTCCTTTTGGTACCATCTAATAGTCATATATTGCTCAGTCAGTTGTTGTTGTTGTTTTCTCTCTCTCTCTCTCTTTTTGTGAACATACAACAGACCCAAGAAAATGTTTAGAGATTTTTCTACATGGTCACATACTTACTGGCCTTTAACATCAACACCAGGAAGGTTTTAGACTTTGAAATTGCATGATAACAGTTGTGTTGCAAGAAGATAAAAACCTGGCAGTTTGGGTAAACCCATGACCTTCCATCTAGCACCACAGTAGAACCAGTGTGACTGCATTAGATAACACCTAACACAAACTTTAACAACCGGTTCATAATGTGTTATGAATAATTAATTAATTAATTATTTGGACATTTAAATCCTCTTCCTTTTGTATTCACAAGTTGATGATAAATGACGTAATGGCCAGTTTCAACATCTGTCTGACATTGGAGGTTGACATCAAACTATCATTGGGTTCTGATGTCAACCCGATTTTTTTTTTTTTTTTTTTAACCAAAATGCAACATCTGTCCAATGTTGGAGGTTGATGAAAATCGTGTTGAAGTCAGAACCCATTGCAGATTGACATCAACCTCCAACGATGGACAGACTTTGCATTTTGGTTGAAAATGAAAATCAGATTGACGTCAGAACCCAACGTCAGATTGATGTTGGAGGTTGACATCGATCTGACGTTGACTTCTGAAATCAACCCTATTTTCAACCAAAATGCAACAATCTGATGTTATATTAACTTCCGGTGCCTGCTGGGTTGTGACAATACGGTTTCGGGAAACAGTCGTGGCTAGTTGATTTCTTCAACGATACATTGTACTATGGTAGTTAAGCAGTGAGTTACGTTGCTGTACAGGAAATGCACCCCAAAGCAGTCTGAAACGTATTTCCAGAAAAATGAATGAATGTAGCTCGAAACGGGGAGTTATAAAGTCACAATTGTGAAACATAAACTCACAATTCTGAGAAAAAGACAGCTTTTTCCTCAGATTGGACTTTATAACTCGCATTTATGAGTTTATATCTCACAATTATAAGAAAAGAAGTCAAAATTGATATTTAAATCGAGATATAAACTCGAAATTGTGAGTGGAGACAGAATTGCGAGATATAAACTTGCAATTGCAAGAACATAAACTTTTTCTTTTTTTATTCCGTGGCAGAAACAAGCTTCCGTACCCATCCCTATACATGGTGGAGTATCTAATAAAAAAAAAAATCTAATCACATTACTAAAATTAATACAGAGACAAAATTTAGAATGTATTGTTTTAATTAGAGTGGTGTTTTCCTTTCTCATTGCCTTTGCTCCAGACAGCTGCTCTGTTCTGTTCTGTTATAAACAAGATTTCTTGTAAATCACATGACCATAAATTTTTTTGCCAAGATTTTTCCTTTTTGTGTGTGTGTGTCAAAGCAATATGAAAAGTTGGGAAATAGCCTTCGTAGTTAGTAGCTAGGTGATGTTAGTAGCTGTCCTACTGGAACAATCACACATGAGCAAGGTATAACAGCAAGATGTTCTGCCCTCTGTTTTTTGCATTTTTGTTTTTTCTGGTAGCGGATGCACAGAGACCCATGTAAGTACTTTTTTTTTTAACAATTTTAGTTTTTCTCATAATTACACATTTCTTGTATTTTGTTCTATCCTATCAGTATTTGTGCTGTTGTATATGTGTTTATATACAGTTGCAAGAAAATGTATGTGAACCACTTGCAGAATCTGTGAAAACAAAATAAGGCAGATAATACAAAATGCATGTTATTTTTTATTTAGTACTTTCCTGAGTAAGATATTTTACATAAAAGATGTTTACATATAATCCACAAGACAAAAAAAAAAAAAAATTTTTTTTGAATTTATTAAAATAACCCCATTCATAAGTTTGTGAACCACTGATTCTCAATACTGTGTGTGGTTACCTAGATGATCTACGACTGTTTGTTTGTTTGTTTGTTTTGTGATGGTTCCTCATGAGTCTCTTGTTTGTCCTGAACAGTTAAACTGAGCTCTGTTCTTCAGAAAAATTCTCCAGGTCCTGCAAATTCTTCAGTTCCCTTTCGAAAGGGCTGCCATTATCGAATATACTCTTCATAGAGTATGTCTCTGTTATGTCTGAGGGCAAAGAGAAACGTTTCAGGAAGTGTGTGGATCCATGCCCGAGGTTTTTAACTCCGGAGGGTTCCCACACCCTATGCATCTTTTGTCTGGGAGAAGAACACGCACGGATGGTGCTTGAGGGCACTGTCTGTGTGAATTGTGAGCGTCTTCCTATGAGGACGCTCCATTCTCGTCTGGCCCTCTTCTCGAGGGAAGAGGCGTCAACATCTGCGCCTGGTGGCTCCGGCCCTGCTCGTGCCGAGGCAGAGCGGCGGCTGTACTCATGGGGCTCGCAGATGGAGCTCGCTGCCGAATTTGAGAGAGGTGTTATGGTCTCTCAGCCTCCTGTGGTGGCTGGTGGGGATGAGCTCCTGGATGACGATGATGTCTTATCTTCGACATCATCGGATCCGGGAGCGAGTGTTCTTCTGGCTGATAGCCCCCGTGGGCAGGAGGCAATGGAGGAGGAAGAAGTGGCTTTTTCTTCTTTCTCCAAGTCTCCTGGCCCAGCATATGCCGAGTTACTGGAGGTTGTGGAACGCGCTGCTGGCAGACTGCAGCTGCCGTGGGGGCGCGTGAGGAAAGAACCCGTTCGCGGCAGACTTGACGAACGTTTTTCTTTCCGACCACAACCCCGTGACTCCAGTGGGCCTTCCATTTCTTCCGGATCTCCACGTTGAGATCGAGAAGGCATGGAAGAACCCATGCTCGGCCAGAGTTTATCCACATCAGCGAGATTGGGCCAGCATGGGTATGCGTTTGCCAGCTATCTCGTCATGGGCAGAGCACCGACACTAAAAGCTCCAGTTTTGCCGTCCAGACCCCTTAAACAGACATCTCGTCTGAACGGCAGAGCATATGCTGCTGCGGGTCAGGCTGGTGCGGCTTTACACACTATGGCAGTGTTGCAGGCGTACCAGGCTGATCTGCTGAAGGCGAGGGCGCGCTCAGCAGCTTTTAAGAGTTGCATTCCACTCAGATCCATTTTTTAATTACTAATGTAGGTTCAGGTGACACCTTTGAACAGTCAGGCTGACGGCCGGGCCCATGATGATTTTTTCTGGAGGCCCGCCTTCTGGCTTGATAGTGAAAGGGCTCTTTGGGCTTCTAGAACCATGGATGTTTTCCTTCCCATGTTTGTGAAGGAGCAGTCTTTGGTCTTCGAGCCACGGGAAGGTAAGACAGAGTCAGATTTCATTTCTTAAAATGTTGACTTTGTGTCGTTCCTGTGTATTTCCTGAACATGTCACAGTGAATGTACATTGAGATATAGAATTTGATGGGGTTTTTGGGCAAAACTGGAATGTTGAGACTGACTAAGCAGGTCACAAAATGGCTGCTGCTTAGTTTTCTCTCTATGTTGAGTAGCCTCTCGGCTATTTTCAGTATAGTTTGAGTTGGCACTCATTACTTCAGTTTGTATGTCTACGGCGGCCCTAACCGGCCGCCTGACTTTTTAGCTTTGAGCTTCACTTTATTTCTCTCATCATGAGATTTAGAAGTGGAGATCAGGCTGTTTGTTATGGTGCCTGTTGTATATAATAAAAAAAATAGGCCTATAACTTGGCAGCCAGGCTAGAGCTAGGTGATGTGATATATGAAGGAACCCCATATGTATTCACTATCCTTTCAGGATTTGTTTCCTAGTTCTGTAGACTGTTTTCTGACTCCCTTATGCTGTTCCTCAGGTGGTAGGCCCTTATCTTTGCATAGATAAGTTATGCAGGTGTGTGCTTGGCCCCACTTTCTAGAACTTTCATGCTAAAAGGAATAACTTTCTTCTGAGCCACTTGATAATTTGTTTTTATCAAGTTTGAGTTGACGTTGCTAGTTTTTTAGCTCCTGTCCTCTGGGGTTTAGATCAGATTTGAGGATCTGTGTGGGAAGTGTTTTTCTTTTTAAAAACAGCATGTAGATCAAAGTTTGTGTTACTTTGGGTTCTAGACTTTTGCCCTACACTGTATGTGAGCCTATGCTGCGACAGGTTGGCACCTGCTCTCATAACAGTAGGCCCTTTGCTGTGAAAGTAGGCCTTTGTTTTGAATATTTGGTGACTTGTACTTTCCAGTCTGAGGTCCTTGTCACTGGGTGCATCACCTGTTGGATTGCATATTCAGGGTAGTTAGTGCCACTTTGTTGAAGAAAACTGGTATCTATTAGCTCCCTTTTTTAGTGGTCTGGTTAACGGTTATACTGCTTATAACTCGGATTGTAGGCCTTATGATATTCGGCCTCCTTCTAGTTAGCGGTTGTTCTACTATACTGTTTAACTGATCATAATGTGCTCACATATTCTCACAGGTTTACGCTGCCACAGGCCATGCCGCGTGTCTGTCTGAGGTAGTAGGCTTATAATAGCCTCCCTTAGACCATGTTGGCTTTGTTTGGTTCCCTTTAGTCAAAACGTGTATTTAGGGTACATTGCCTGTTGGAATGTGTAGCCTAGCGCAGGTTGCAGTTAGCTTCCCTTAGCTTTTTGGGTAACAGCTGGTTCCCTGTAGCTTGGTTCCCTTTAATTCACGAGCTGTAGCCACATGTTATTGAATTGGCAGGCCCCTTCAGGCCTCCTTTTTAGTTTACGTTTGGCACAATTTGTGTTTTAATCTGTGAGTAGGCTGATCGCCACCTGTTACTGAAATGGAGGCCCCTTTAGGCCTCCTTTTTCTAGTCGACTTGTTGGCAGGATGCCTGGGAAACCATGCCACCGTCGGCCACGCCCCATCACAGACGGATAGGCCCTAACAGGCCTGTTCTTGGTGTTTGGCAGTGTTTTTCATGTGTTAATCATGACACTTTTAATACATGGCCTCTGGGTGGTATGGTTATGGTAGCCACTTGCTGATGCCACGTGTTTACTAAGGCAGGCCTACTTCGGCCTCCGGTGTAATATGTGGAGTTCAGTTATATACTCCTCTCGCTGTGAGGGTGACAAGGTGCTTTTTACCAAGTATTTCGAGTGGCTAGCCCCTCAGGGTTGTTTGGCAGCAAAACCTTACTGAAGGTTGTTTTTTACCTATATCTGCCTCCCTGAGTCCTATTCTAGTTGAGCTAAGGGCCACCTAGCGCCTAGGGTGGATCTTTTGTGCTCCTAGAAACGGCCACGAGACTACGCCGTGTGTATTAGAGGTTGCTAGGCCTACGGGCCGCCTAGTTTTAACACACTGGAGTATGTTTGGGTGTATTTCTCTTTGAGAGTTATCTTTATACACTTCTGTTGGCCAGAGGCCTAAGTGATAAACCAACCTCCTTTTGTCTGGTTGTTTATCGTCCTTTGGGCCTAAACACTGCCATGAGCTGATGCCACGTGTCTGTTGAGGTTATAGGCCCCTCCAGGCCTTCCTTAATGCGTGCTGGCGTATGCTGTACTCCTCTTGCTTTAGAGAGTAAAAGGTGGTTTTACTGAGTACACTGCTTGTTGGATCGTGTTGGGTGGATTGTCATGTGGGCACTTTGCAGCCTCTTAGGCTGCCATTGAAGTCATCTTTCTACCCCAGAAAGAAAACCGGGCCACTTTCTGTTTGACTTCTGTTATTCACTTAACTCTATCATGCTGTAGGCCTCTTTCTGCCTCCATGAGTATGTGCCCATCACATGGTCTACCTGTTAGGTGAGTTTCGTACTTCCCTTTTAGGGTTATGTAATAGTGCTTAGCTCCCTAAGCTGGTCATGGTGGTAGGCCTTAATCAGGCCTCCTCTTAAGGATCCAGCATCAGGCTGGTTTGTGCTCCCCTGGATCAGGGTTCTGTAGCGCACGGCCTCCTCAGTGCGTTAATTAAGCACTGGGTAGATCCTAGGATGAGTGTATTATACTCCCCTCAATACGAGGGTTCATAGCACTTAGCTGAGTTCTGCTCTCCAGGATGCCCGTCTCTACGCGTGGGTTTGAGTTTGTTTCTGCCTCTTTGCAGTCACTCTTACTTACTATCTTCTGTGAAGAATGCGTGTTAGGAGGCTCTGTATTCAGACAGGGTTGGCCCAGACTAAGTTTGTCTCAGGTCAGACTAGGTCGGCCTCCCTGGTGGCTTTGGGGGTGACTTCGTTCCCCTCTAGTGACTGGCCGAGGTTCCCTTTGGTTATTTGGCCACATTCCCTTGAAGGGACCACTTTTTCTTCTAGAAAGGTTGGTTCCAGACGCCTTAGCACCTTCCGTAGGGCCTTTGAGGAGGTCCTTCGTGAACTTCAGCTTCAAGTTCAGCTTGGGCTGTTGGCCGAAGGGAATGCTGTCACTGACAGCCTGGTGTGACCCGAGGGAGAGTTGCCAAGCAGTTTCTACTGCTCTGGAGCCTTTGTCTCAGCCATTTTTCTTGGCAGGCATTCTCCTCAAGCATGGCGGCGTGGGTATATCGTTCCCCATAGCGTTGCAAACGCAGAGTAGAAGTTCCCTTTCGAAAGGGAACGTCTCAGGTTACGAATGTAACCAGGGTTCCCTGAGAACAGGGAACGAGACTCTGCGTTTCCTTGCCATACATCGGGCTGCCTCAAGACGATGGATAATGACTGCTTCTCTAGGCGCCCCTTTTATACTTCCGGGTCGCGCCTGTGTGACGTCATAGGCTGTCGCCGGCCAATAGGATTTGGAGTTATTGGATAGTTGGCTTTCGAACACCGAGTCACGTGACGTTTCCCCATAGCGTTGCAAACGCAGAGTCTCGTTCCCTGTTCTCAGGGAACCCTGGTTACATTCGTAACCTGAGACGTTTTCCAGCATTTTTCGCATATTTGAACCCTTTACAGCAGTGACTGAATGATTTTGAGATCCGTCTTTTCACACTGAAGACAATTGCAGGACTCAAACACAACTATTAAAAAAGGTTCAAACATTCACTGATGCTCCAGAAGGAAACATGATGCATTAATAGATAGGGGGTGAAAACATTTGGAATTTGAAGATCAAGGTAAATTGTATTTAATTTGTCTTCCGGGAAACATGCAAGTACTTCTGTTGCTTCCGAAGGGCAGTACTAAATGATAAATAAATAAATAAAAGATGATATTCAAACAAAATAAGAAAAATTTGGACCTCTTCATCCTGTTCAAAAGTTTTCACCCCCCTTAATGCATTGTGTTTTCTTCTGAAGCATCAGTGAATGTTTGAACCTTTTTTAATAGTTGTGTTTGAGTCCCTCAGTTGTCCTCAGTGTGAAAAGACGGATCTATGCAAAAGATGGTGGAAAACTGAAGAATCTGCAGGACCTGGAGAATTTTTCTGAAGAACAGAGCTCAGTTTAACTGTTCAGAACAAACAAGAGACTCATGAAGAACCATCACAAAACAAACAAACAGTCGTAGATCATCCAGGTAACCACACACAGTATTGAGAATCAGTGGTTCTTTTGAACAGGGTCATTTTAATAAATTCAGCTATTTCTTTGTCTTGTGGATTATATGTAAACATCTTTTATGTAAAATATCTAACTCAGGACATTACTACATAAAAAATAACATGCATTTTGTATGAGTCTACACATTTTCACAGATTCTGCAAGTGGTTCACATACTTTTTCTTGCAACTGTACATGTTTATGCATTTATACTGCAGATGCCTAATTGTTGCTCCAAATACAATTCACCTGGGAGTGGAAGAGACTGTGAGTGTGCAGCTTCATGGAGCAACTAAAGCAACGAGTATGGAGCTATACTTTGAAAACCAGACTCCTTTAATACTTCTGTCAGAAAAGAAATCTATAATCCTCAATAAGGACAATAACTACCAGGCTGTGGTAAAACTTAAGGTGAGTCTGTACACTCTTTTTAAAAGTTTTAAAATCTATTTCTTCAAAGTAAACTGCCAATGTCTTTTCTAACCCATATACTGTAGGTTGATCCTAAGTTGTACAGAAGTGAAAAAAGGGATTCATATGTTCAGCTTGCAGCCAAAAGCAATGATGTCTTTGCAGACAAAATCCATAATGTCAAAAAAGCCAACATCTTATTGTCAACTAAAAGGGGGTACATTTTTATCCAAACAGACAAGCCGATTTATAATCCAGGGGAAAATGGTACTGTATGACTATTCACTTTCTTCCTTAATTTATTTTTCTTCTTAGTATAATTTACTTTTGTTAAAGGCATAATATGTATAAAAAAAAAAAAATAAATAAAAAAGACTAGAACAATGTTATATATTTTGTTGACTTTTGTGTACTTACATTATCCCAAATGTTTCCAAGAATTTTTAAATCCAGAGAACTAAGCAATTTTAACTAGGACACGGGCTGTGACCATGTGTC
Source organism: Elopichthys bambusa (assembly GCA_037101425.1). Taxonomy (NCBI): domain Eukaryota; kingdom Metazoa; phylum Chordata; class Actinopteri; order Cypriniformes; family Xenocyprididae; genus Elopichthys; species Elopichthys bambusa. The sequence continues at coordinate 12,836,439 of CM074444.1, forward strand.
GCCTATCAGTGACATCATACCCGCGTTACCCTCGATTTCCGCTTTTATTCTGTAGAAACCATGGAAACAACAAAGACGCTTTAATATATTATGTGTTTTATTAGACAGGTGAGCAATTGTTTGGATACATTCATCGACAGCAAACTAATCATTGTTATATAGCTCAACACAGTCCTATTGTTTAAATCTCATTTTTAAATCTTGATTTACCGTGAGTACCATATTTTACCATGCTAAATATCGATCTTACTAGCTTACTGCAGTGTGCAACAAATGTCTCATAGTAGCCGCAGAGCAAATGCACAGAGTAGCATTATAACAACTTTCAACACACAAATGTATCTAATATGATAAAACAGCGCTGCTTTACCCCACATACACATGACCAGAAGAAGCGGAAGCGGTCGTCTGCGGCATAATAAAAGCTCCACTGCTCTTGAGTCGTGTGTCGCTCTTGTCTCTCATTAGCAATCACTCCAGCGGCCTCATTCTGCCCCAACGGCTTTCAGCCACACCCTGCTTCATACTACAGTAATGTTAATAAATCTTTAGTACATTAGCTCCTCCATGGAGTCCTGTCAGATTCTTTTCTGGCTGTAGATGTGAAGGCAACACCTCCTATGAATCATCATCAAGCTATGCCTTTGTTTTAAATAAGCGACCTCTAGTGGTGAAAAATTACATATTGTGCCTTTAAATCTGTATTATTTGTTTGACAGTATTAAAAAACAGCCACTTTAGTTTAGTTTCTCTTTATTCTATGCTTTTCAGTCAAATACAGAATCTTCACCCTGGACAACTACATGCTCCCCATAAAGGATGAAATTCACGTTCAAATAGCTGTAAGTTGATATTGTCCGTGATCAAATTGCAAATAATAAGTACAATTACCTGGAATGATCAGGTAAAAAAACTTTCTTTTTACAGAATTGCAAAGGCTTGATTGTTTACAATCATATTTTGCTTTCTGACAAAATCTTGGGAAAAACTATCACTATACCAGAAGTGGAGCTGTAAGTTAACTACATGAGCACTAAAAACACATTCACTAAATAAAGTGTGTATATAGTGATTGATTAAAGCTTTGGTTGTAAAAATCACAAATGCATATACAGTATATACATATTCTTAATCAGTGGGAAACATTACATCATGGGGACAGCTATGGACTTGTAATGAACCTCATTGATATATTGTGTGTAACTTTATTAATCCTTCAGGGCAGGCAAATGGAAAATCACTGCATCATTCAATAACTACCCTGAATCTAACTCAGCATTGGAGTTTGAGGTCAAGGAATATGGTAGGTATTATGAAATTGCAGGTGCATCTATTTTAAGAATTTTCATTTAATCTTTCAATTTAACCTTTCATTCGCTGTAGTTTTGCCAACATTTGAGGTTAAGATTGAGGCATCACAGCCTTACCATGTTTTGAAGAGCGAGTCCTTTCCATTCAACATCTCTGCAAGGTACATACACTACTTCGTCACATGCTGATGGGGTTTGTTGCTGACTTCAGATTTTGCCATGTAACTCATTGGTTTTTGGTGTTTTCAGATATACTTATGGGAAGGGGGTCAATGGGATAGCATATGTTCGATTTGGACTTATTGATGAAGAGGGTAATAAGATATATCTTCCAGGCACTGAACAACAGATAGCAGTAAGTAAATAATTTTGCAGTGGAAAAAAAGCTAAAATGTTTCTGCTAATGTACACTGTGTATATATATATATATATATATATATATATATATATATATATACACAGTGTACTAGTCAGTACCTGATTTGGTTTATTGGTTTGTTATGCAGGTAGAGGATGGCACTGCAAATACACACGTACTCACTAAGGACTTAAAGACAGCATCAAAAAATAACACTCAAGGCCATATAGAGGGATATTATCTTTATATTGCGGTCTCGGTTTTGGAAAAAGCAAGTGAGTAATAAATGAAAAGCAGCCTAATGATTAGATCAGGAAATGCATGGAATAAAAAAAATATCTAGTTACCACAAGTGCAAAATTATATAGATGAAATAATTCGATTTTTCTTGTCTTATTATACACAGACCATCTTATGCACTTAAACATATTAATATATGTTTAATGATGGAAAATTATATCACAATAAATATTTGTACTCATTTTATGCAGGTGGCAATCTAGAGGAAGCCGAAAGTTCTTCTGTGAAGATTGTGACATCACCATATGTTGTTGATCTGTCAAAAACCAAGACGTATTTCACCCCGGGTGGCAGGTTTTCTATTTTGGTATGTGGCCTAAAGAATTTTTTAACTCAAATCGGTTCTATTTATCCCTCTGTAATGTTAAATTATATGTATATGTTTGTACCACACTGCATACACAAATAAAATAAATAATTTTGTAAATACTCTTTTTTTTTTTTTTACAGGCTACTTCAACTTATCCAGATGGCAACAGAGTCCCAAACTTGAAATTTACAGCCACTGTTAGAATAGAAGGATCATCAGAGCAAATTCTGGAAAATGAGGGCTGGGGAGATGAAATGGGAGATGTAGCCATGTCATTTCAAATACCACCACAGGCTAAGAATTTAGCTATAACGGTGAGATTTCACATGATAATTGATATCTTTATTTCCATTCGAAAGTCCAAATTAAGGGGCCACAATATACAATTACCTTGTTTTGAATATGCTGTCAACAACAGTATAAACCTTTTATGTGTTCTTGTGGCTCTGGTGTTGACCAATCAGTATCCAGGACTGAGACTGTCCATTTTATATGGTCCATATTTTGCAGGTTTTTGCCGAGGGGAGTGACCAGGAGATAATTCGTAGTGATGAAAAGATGACAGCCAGTGCAATAGAAGCTGAAGAACACCGCTATCTTAGTTTGGAAGTGGAGAAACAGTTCTTACACCCTGGAAAAGACTTGAAGGTTACATTACGGGACATTACACCTCAGGGTGCAGCAAAACCAACTTTCTTTTATTTTATGGTAAGAACAGCTTCACCTTCAATGTCATTTTTTTGATTGGGTCTTTACCAGTGAACAATGATTTGCTTTATTTTTGATCTAATGTCTTCCATCATTTTCAAAATAAATAATACCCCAACAGGTTTGGAGTAAGGGACAAATTGTGCAGGTGGGGAGGGTGCCAAGATCTGAAATCACAACAGTCAATGTGAAAGTCAACGTGGATATGGTGCCTTCTTTTCGCCTGGTCGCCTACTATTTTACAGGCCTTTCACCAAAAGGAAAAATAGTGGCTGACTCTGTGTGGGTTGATGTGAAAGATGTCTGCAAAGGCAAGGTACAGCTGAGGCGATTTGTCATTCAGAATCTAAACCCAGAGAAGTGATATTATATTAGGATTATTTTAGAAGCGTTTGTTTCCACATACTGTTCTGTGTGCAGGTAGAAATTGATCCAATGGCTGAGATAAAACCTGCAACTGAGTTTAATGTGACAGTCAGAACAGATCCAAAGGCCAAGGTTGCTCTTGCTGCAGTGGACTCAGCAGTTTACATTCTGAACAAAAACAAACTAAGCCTTCAAAAGGTAACACATTTGGGATTATGTACTGTACATTATGTACAAATAGTATGCTATGCTAGTGTACTCCCAAAAGTGCTGCATGTACCTTTTCAGTATTGCTGCACATGATGGAGATGATTTGTTTTTTTCCCCACAGATGTTTGAGTATATGAACTCGTATGACTTGGCCTGTTCTGTCGGAGGAGGAGAGGACTCCAGTGCTGTTCTGCAGAGAGCTGGGCTAACTTTCATGTGTAACTGTGATCTGAAAACACCTCTAATTCAAAGTAAAATACCTGCTGACATTCTATTTTGTGAATTATTATTCAAGAACCATGTAAGAGCATGAAAGTGTGATATATATATATTTTTTTACTACTTCTCAGAGCATAAGTGTTACAACTTTAAACCTAAACCCCGCATCAGGAGAACAGCAGACTATGTTCAAAAATACAATGCAGTCGGTAAGATGCAAAACAACAGTTTGACAATCTTCGATCATTCCTTGCATAATTTGTCTTTTAATCATGTTGAATGATATTATCACCACCACAGTCAACCGCTATAAGAACCACATGAGGAAATGCTGTCTTGATGGTGTAAGGCCAAGCAAAATGTATACATCCTGTGATGAGCGTCTCAAAAGAGTAAAAGAATCGGAAAGCTGTCGTAATGCTTTTAAAAAATGCTGTGAAGCTGCAAATGAAAGGAGGAAGAGGGAGAAATTGGAGAAGAGAAAAACCAGCCTTGGAAGAGGTACAATTTGTCTTGCATAACTTCTCGGAAAGGTTTTCTTGGATTAAAACCACATTTATTGCACAATGATTTGACTTTTTGATCAAAACACACATTTCTTTGTCTATTATCTCAATAATAATAATGATAATAGTATTAATTTTTTTTTTTTTTAGTGTTCATATCCTTAATAATATTAATATTAATAATAATGTTAAAATATTGTCTATATATGAAATTGGCTTCATTGCAACTGTAATTTAAATGATTATTATTACTATTCAAAAATTGTGTTTAGAACATGAAGGTTAAGCTATGCTTCTTTAAAAAGCTGAAATCTACTCTCTTTTTCTGTCTCTCACTGTAGTCACTGACGACACACTGGACGAAATTGTTATTAATGAGGATGCAATCTACCTCCGTAAATATTTCCCACAATCATGGATGTGGACAGTCATTGAATCGGATAGGACTGGCATTATCAGGTCACCCATTAATCAGATAATATTTTTGACAATATTTCAATTCAAAGTTTATATATATATATATATATATACACACACACACACACACACACACACACACACACACACACACACACACACAGTTGCAAGAAAAAGTATGTGAACCACTTGCAGAAAATGTGAAAAATTGCAACAAAATAAGAGATCATGCAAAATGCATGTTATTTTTAATTAGTACTGTCGTGAGTAAGATATTATACATAAAATATGTTTACATATAATTCACAAGACAAAAAAAATAGCAGAATTTATTAAAATGACCCTGTTCAAAAGTTTGTGAACCATTGGTTTTTACCAGGATGACCTACAACAAAAACGTTTTGAATCGGAAGATCAAGGAATATTGTACTTAATTTGTCTTCCGGGAAACATGTAAGCATCTTCTGTTGCTTCCAAAGGTCCGTACTAAATGAAAAAAAAAAAAAAAAAAAATTTGAAAAAATTGGACATCTACATCCTTTTCAAAAATGTCCACCCCCTGGCTCTTAATGCCTTGTGTTTCCTTCTGGATCATCAGTGAATGTTTGAACCTTTTTTTAATAGTTGTGTTTGAGTCCCTCAGTTGTCCTCAGTGTGAAAAGACCTCAAAATCATACACTGCTGGATAGGGTTCAAATATGCAAAAGATAACATTGGTCAACATTGGTCAGTTTAACAAACAAGGGACTCAAGAACAACCAACACAAAACAAACAAACAAACAGTCATAGATCACCCAGTTAACCACACACAGTATTAAGAACAATGGTTCACAAACTTTTGAACGGGGTCATTTTAATAAATTCAGCTATTTTTTTTTTTATTCATTTTTTTTGTGAATTATATGTAAACATCTTTTATGTAAAATATCTTAATCAGGACAGTACTAATAGCATGCATTTTGTATGATCTCTCTTATTTTGTTAAAATATTTAACATATTCACATATTCTGCAAGTGGTTCACATACTTTTTCTTGCAACTGTATATATACGTATATACTGTAATTCTGGTTAACAGAATAAATTACATCGAAATTAGTAGGCTAATTAGAAATTGATAGGCTGATATCTAGCAGTGGTTCCCAAACTGACGTAATATTTTTTTTTTTTTTTTTTTGTCTTTTGTGAACTTTAAGGCATGGAGCAGTTTCTCCTGATTCTATAACCACTTGGGAAGTACAGGCTGTGGGCATTTCCTCCACAAAAGGTTGCCATTAACTCAAAATCTGCCTTTGTTATATTATATATATATATATATATATATATATATATATATATATATATATATATATATATATATATATATATATATATATATATATATATATATATATGTGATATATATATATATCAGTGTTAATTTCGTTAACGAAAACTATGACGAAAAATGTTCGTTGACGACCTTTTTTTTCCACGACGAGAGAAGACACCAATGTCATTAAACTATAACTGACTAAATCAACACATGCAATATCGTTGACGAAAAAAGACGAGAATGCAATCTAGCTAAAAGACTAAACTTTCCCAAAAGCACTCTTTTGAAATCACTTTTTGTTTTTGTCGAATAGAGAAGACTAAACATTACAGACTGTTTTTACGAGCGGTCATGCTTACGGTTGCCAAATTTCCATAATTTAACCCCCCAATCAGAGCTTTTCTGTTAGAAGAATACGTTTTACTTAATCTTTGCAATCTGGCAACCATACACGAGCTCTCTCTAGTCTTCACTGAGGAAGAAAAGCGGATGATCTGAAAACAGACAAGTAAGCTGGAGTTCAGCGATCTTCATTTGAGATTTTGTACTTAAATTAAAGTGTCATTCAGTCGGTCTATATTGCGCTGCTCGTTTGCGGACTAAATATGCGCCCAAAGTGTAGGCTGATATCTAGCAGTGGTTCTCAAACTGACGTATGCGAACAAAATGCTGAGTTTTTACCGTTCATTTTATTCTACTCCACCTTAAAATAACATTATAACTGGGCATGTATTTTTAGCAGGTAAAATGCCGTAAATACACAACATTCAGTCAAATTACCTAATCTTTCGCGTTCAAAACTGCATCCACGCCAGCAAATCGCGCTACATTAGTGCTGTTCTCGACAATATATCTTTTAAAAGTGTGGATTTAGCACTACTAGCATGAAGAACAAATATAGACACAGACTGCATAGATATTTAGGGTTAAAACTCCCATCGAAAAACATACCCTTCTGTGAGTTATTGTTTTTAATGTCTATATTATACCAGCAAGAATGCAATGTTTCCCGAATATCCACACGATTTCAATGTGACATTGATTCTATCCAGTTCAACAAACAAAAGGGTAATATTAAGTGATGTACATTTTAAACAGTAGGCTATTGTCAGTATTTTTGCTTTATTTTGCAACGAAAGCCACAGCAGAACTGCAGCACACAAGCTGTGTTTCGTGAACAAATCTGGGGCTTTGAACGAATCGTCAATGATTCAATGATCCATTTATAAATACATTTATAAATGATTTGATACTGAAAGAATGAATGATTCACTCATAAAAACAGTGACTTACCGCCACCTACTGGCGGTTTTAATGTAATATTTAAAAGTATCGCTTCGTTTTTATCATCATTGTATTTTTTTTTAAAGCATTATTTATTTTATAAATGTATTTATAAAGGTAAAAAAAAAAAAAAAAATGCACTGGAAAAATATTGTCCCTTTAAGAGAGGGTACGCAGAAGGATGTTAAATCCCTTGGGGTACGACACTAAAAAGTTTGAGAATTGCACAAGTGCTACTGCTAAGAGTGCAATGTCAATTGTTACCTTGATTAAAATTTTTCATAAATTAAATGAATTAGTCTAAAGTGAAAAATTATAATGACTATTTTGTCTAAAGACTACATATAAAATAGTTATCAAAATTAATGTTGATAACTGTAGTTTGACTAAAAGTAATGACTAAAACTTGACAAAAATGCAATGACTTTTCGTTGACTAAAACTAGACTAAAATATGAAAGACAAAAATGACTAAAATGTGACTAAGACTAAAGAATTTTCATCTGAAGATAAAGACTAAAACTAAATCGAAAATGGCTGCCAAAATTAACAATGATATATATATATATAATCTCAATCACCATTTGGTGTGCTATTTAGATGGTGTGCTATTTCTCTTACCCCCCACCCAGGATTCTGCATTGCAGAGCCAAAGCCCCTGAGGGTCTTCAAGGATTTCTTTTTGTCTGTCAACCTTCCTTACTCTGTGAAGAGAAATGAGCAGCTACAGGTTAAAGCTGTTGTGTACAATTACAAGCTAGAGAGTTTAAAGGTAAATTTAATGAATCTTTATTTTAGGTGCTATTATTTCTAACCAGCCACAAAGACACGTGCCTGAAAAATTGCTAGTGTGACAAACAGGATTAAAATGCTTTGCAGAAACTCAGCAAAACTCTAGTTCCAGTTTAATGGCTAAGGATGCCGTATCATGTGTCTCTATAGGTAATAGTAAAGATGAATAAGAAGGAAGGTTTGTGCACTGCTGGCGGTAGTGAGGTGAGGGAGGAGGTCATGGTTCCTGGTAACTCAGCAGTGGCTGTTTATTTCATCGTGGTCCCCCTTGTTATCGGAAATATCCCCATCACTGTGCTGGCTTATGCCTCAGAAGCTGTTAATGACCAAGTAGAAAAGGAGCTCCGTGTGGAGGTAAAGTGTGTTAAGATGGCATACCACGATTTTACTGTGATTTCCTACAAGTAATTCAGTATGACACCTAAAAAGTATAAAACTCTTTGGAATCCATGTTTAGGGGGAAGGGGAAATCGCCTATATTGACATGGAGTTCAACATTGATCCAAAAGGTAAGAATCCAATATATAATCAGTAGATCTGTTCTTAGGCTTTTCATCATTGCAATAAACTTTTTTTTATTTGTCTTTTTATGCACAGTGAGGAAATTAGAGATTGATATTCCAGTCCCTGATGATGAGATCCCTGGTGGGACAGACTCAAACATCTTTTTGAGTTTAAAAGGTGAGGTGGGATATATATATCAAGGGTGTTTCCTCCGAGGAGTCAAGGGAGGCAGTGTCTCCTCAAAAAAAACAAAAACAAAAAAAACCACTGGATGAGAAAATAATAGATATTACAAAAAATAAAACAACGCAAATATTAGAAAATGTAAGTCACTCGTTTTTATAAAGTAAGTATCCAACAGCGACACTCGCAGGTTAAGTTACAGCAGGAGGCTTGCCTTTATGTAAAAAAAACATTACATAGTTATTGCAAAAAAAATACAAAATAGAATGTATTTGGTCTTTTTTATGTAATGTTTATTTAACCAGGAGAGCTAAGAATAAAGGACATACATTTACATTTTTTATATACAGTATATAAAAAATGCGAGGACTTTGCTTCCTCATTTTAAAACACCACCACACACCACTGAGATGAATGTCAAAACATCCCACCGTTGTATGGCCAGATAATACGCAAACTACGTTTCTCGGCTGGATAAAGCAAACCAGCGTCTCACTAGTAAAGTTTTGATGCTGAGGATTGCAATCAAAGTAAAGACAATTGCGGTGATGTACAGGAGTCATACAGTAAGCACGCATGAGTCCTTTATATTTATGCGCAAACTCCTGTTCAGTATCGCAACTTGACTTGTCTAAAGTAAATTGTAAACAATCTCTTTGCATTTGCGCTGTACACATACTGTGAATTCAGAAAAGTTTTTTTATGGGTGCTTTGATGTGCATAAATGTATGAATTATATGGACTTTATTATCACAGTAGGCTGTTGCAAAGAATTCAATACAAATATACTTTAATTCAAAAAACAGTAGTGAGTGTTCATTCAGGGAAACAGAATAACAACCATCTGAGTATACTTCGTTTGTATAGTCGAACGCACAGCTTTGCAAAGTATACTTCATTTGACTCGTACGCATACACAGGCGTTCGACGCATGCGCAGTTTTGAGCAATCTCTTGCCACGAGTTGCAACCAATTTAAATTATATTTGTATTCTTTCATGCTATAGTTGTACAAATGAGGGTACTTTCTAAACTCTTAACACAATCTCTCGTCTATTTAGACCTCCATTATTGCTGTAGCTTGCATGTCTATTCTGTTTCTGCAGGTTTTCTTTGACTACCTTGTGAATCAATGGCCACAGGACACGGTTGCCATTTTGTGGATAAAAAAAAAAAAAAAATTAAATTTACAAAAAGACGGTAGTGCGCGTACTCTACAGATGACGAAATTCACGTCACACACTCTGTATGCTGACACTCGCAACCACCTGTAAAAAGTGAACTATACTTTGGGTTTTATACTGGTGACACCAAACAAAGAACTGAATGAAGACAGGACTTAAATACGCAGAGGAAGAAAAGAGCTAATTAATTGGGCAATAGGTGAATGGGATAATCAATCAGGGGAACAAACTGGCACACACTAGGAAACTGGGTCACACAGGAAAACAGGCACATAACTAAAACACAATGAAACATAGCCAAAACAGAACAGAATAAAATATCATTTGGTTAATTTATGTCGTTTTGTAGTCTCCAAGTGTCCTTTTTTGGAAAGATACCTAAATTTACCTTGCAGAAAATCACCCTTCAATCTGATGATTTACTTCGTAGGATATAGCAAATTATGACAAAATGAACATGTTAAACAAGATAAATGGTGTATACTTAATTTCATACACCATTTAATTTCATAATAAGTGTGTGATTAATTGTAATTAAAAATTTTAATCTATTGAGTTCCCTAATATATATTATTTATGACCTTGTTATTTTCCAGGTGGGGTGATGGGCGAGTCGGTAGATAACTGTCTAAACCTGGAGGGTATTGATAAACTCATTCAGCTGCCCACTGGCTGTGCAGAGCAGACTATGGTGAAGATGTCTCCTGCTATTCATGCCATGAGGTACCTGGATGCCACCAAACAATGGATATCACTAAAAGCTGAACGAAGAGATGAGGCCCAAGCAATGATCCAAACTGGTGCGTATCCATTATGAGATACTTGCAGATGACAAAACATTAAAGGATTAGTTCAAATAATTTCCTGATAATTTACTCACCCCCATAATGTATTTAAAACATTATTAATGTTGTAAAGGTATTTATAAAGATAATAAATGCACTGAAAAGTCAATTTAGGGGGTAAATATTGCCCCTTAATGGAAAAGGTGCAGTCTAAGTGGAAGAGAGGGGGTATGCAGAAGGATGGTGAATGCCTCAGGGGGTACTCCACTCTAAAAAGTTTGGGAACCACATGCTAGTGCAAGTATATAACAGTTAGTTCAAACTTTGACCTGTGGAGGGCAGTAATACACTTCGCAGCGTCTACACTGCAGAAATTCTAATAGAGAAGAAGAAGAGAGCTAGTTTAAGACGAGCGTTTATGGTTAAAACGTATATAATTTTTTTTTTTTTTTTTTTTTTTTTAGAAAATTACCAATCGTTTTGCTAGATAAGACCCTTATTCTTCATCTGGTATCGTTTATAGCCCTTAGAGGCTGCACTGAAACTGTAATTTTGACCTTCAACCGTTTCAGGCCAATTGAAGTCCACTATAAGGAAATTAATCCTGGAATGTTTTCATCAAAAACTCTCTTTTCGACTGAAGAAAGAAGGACATGGACATCTTGGATGACATGGGGCTGAGTAATTTATAAGGAAATTTTTATTTGAAAGTGGACTAATCCTTTAAGTAAATAGGTCATAAGCTATGAGCAGGGTCGTTGCAGGTTGTTGCTGTGGACTTTCCTTGGTGGCAAGGAAAGTAGCATTATAAATGCCTTTACGGTCACTTTTCTGAAATTTAATGTATCCTTGTTGAATAAAATTATTAATTTCTCTAAAAATAAATAATTTTTTTTTTTTAAAAAACAACCTTACTGACCCCAAAATTTTGAACAGTATTGTATACATCACATATTTGTATATATCACATATTTGCATAAATATGAGAGACACGATTTTTTGTTGGGCCCACCATTATGTAAAAGTATTTAGTATTAAAATATGTGACAAATGTTAGGATGTTGAAACAACATATATATACCATATACTATATACATCTTGGTTTCAACTTCTCATGTACCAGGTTACAACACAGTCCTCACATACAAGAAAACTGATGGCTCTTACGGAGCCTTTCTAAAGACTCCCAGCAGTATTTGGTATGTTTTTGGTTATCTGCTAAATGCTTAAAATGTATTTTTATATATATATAATATATATATATAAACTAAATCCATACATAATTTAAGACTTTTGACTTCTGTCCAACCTTCCTTTAGGCTTACTGCATTTATTGCAAAGGAGCTGACGGAGTCTCGGGGCATTATCAATGTGAATGACTTGTATATTCAGGAGGCCATGTCTTATCTCATTTCCAATCAGAAGCGCAACGGTGCATGGGATGATCCCAATCGTCTATATGACAGAGGAATGAAGGTACAGCAAAAGGACATTTATTTTATTTGTTTTATATTGATTGCTAACATTGACTTAAAATAGACAAATATTTGTCCTCAGGGAGGAGTTGGACAGGCCAAAGATGAGGTCCCCTTAACTGCCTTTCTACTTATATCAATGAACCATGCTTTGAAAGTGTATGAGCTGGGAAGTGATACAGAACTGGTAACATAATGAATAGAAGAAATACTCTGCCACTATTAATAACTACTAAATAAACTGTACAAACCTCTGTTTATTTCCAGAGAGCAGCTATGGATAAAGCAAAGTCTTATCTAGAGGGGCAGTTGGATGCTTTGGAGAGTCCCTATTCGCTTGCCATCACAGCTTATGCCTTGACCTTTCATGACCATGAAAGTGCAGAAGCCCAGCGATTGAAGCAGAAGCTAAAAGACATTGCTAATTGTGACAACAGTTAGTAATTAAATTATTACCAACAATTTTACATCTTGAATTCGTCTCTTAGAACATAATCCACTTAACATAGCAGAAGATATTCTCAAAAACTGCAAAAGATGTATGTCTTATTAGCATTTGAAAAAAATGTGGTCACAGTTATTTAGCTCAGTTATCATATTATCCAATCCATGCATCATCTTTTCTCATCTTTCTATACAGCAAAGTGTTTCTGGAATGCCAAGGGTGGCAGAGGCAAATTAGAGGGTAAAGCTGATGCGGAGTCTGTGGAGACTACAGCATATGCTTTACTCAGTATGCTGTCTGAGCGTGACATGCAAACTGCTAAACTCGCTGCAAACTGGCTGACAGAGCAGCGCAAGTATGGTGGTGGATTCCAGTCCACACAGGTGGGTTGCAGAAATTTAACTATAAAATGTTGAATGAATAGAAAGAAAGAATGCATCACAGTTTCCACAAAAACAGTGATGCATGTTCTCAACATTTATAATAATAAAAAAAAAAATAATTATTTCACCCAAAAATTAAATTTCTGTCATTAAGTACTCACCCTTATCAAAGAGTATAGAACCCAAGAGGCGAAACTCTAATGCTTTTGGGGTCACAGCCACTAGGTGGCGCTTCAGCAGTGCGGCAGCCATTTTGGGGTGAAAATGCCAACTGGACAACAGAATCCCACGCACCCAAAATTGGCAAATCTCAGAAAATCAGAAGCGCTATAGAAAATTTCTCAAATTAAGTCATCAGTAAATTTTATGTTATCGGTTGTCACTATTACACATCTGAGGTAACGTAGTTAGCCTACTTTGAGTATTTCATTTTATCCAACTTTACTAATAGTAAATTAATAATTAAAGTTAAGATCATCATGTTTGTAGTGTGATCCAGGGGATTAAAACAAAAACGTATCTTATAGAACATGATGCATTGCTGTGTCTGTTATCCCATAATTGCCACTTTTGGACACAGTGGCTGTTTTTTTGTTTACATAGTGCAATGCTTTAACAAACGTTAATATAAGACAACACTGCAAAAACGGTTTCTGTCAAGCTGTTATATATTTATTGTCCAACACTCCCAATTTTTCTGATTCATGTCCTTAATTTAATTTCATATGTTGGTATTAATTCAGTGTTTATAATGTTAATCCTTCAAAGAATTTTAACCCAAACTGACTGGGTTTCTAGAGAGCAAAAATTTTGTGGAAAAAAAAAAAAAAAAAAAAAGTGGAAGACTTAAACACAAAGTCTGTAAAATAAACTTGTTAAAGGATTTTGATGATCACTAGTGATTGATTGTATGTTATTCTGTGTTGTCATTATTCAGGTTGGATTTCAGCTTTAATGTACTTTTTTCTTTTTCTTTTTTTTTTTTTTTACAAAGCAGCACCCCAAAATGGCCGACGCGTAGGGCTGCTGCTGGGCGCCGGTGTTGCAATGGAATTCATCAAAAATATCTTAATTTGTGTTCCGAAGACAAACAAAGGTCTTACGAGTTTGGGACGACGGCGAGTACTTAATTAGACATATTAGAATGATTTCTGAAGGATCATGTGCTGAAAATTCAGCTTTGCCATCACAAGAATACTCTAAATTACATCTTAAAATATTTTAAAATAGAAAAGTTATTTTTAATACAATAAAAATTTCTAAATATTATTATAATTTGTTAAAATAAATGCAGCCTTGGTGGGCATAGGAGACTTTCAAAAACACTATAAACTTTTGAACAGTAGTGTACCTTTTACATATATCATAATTTAAACCAAACCATCTCAATGTCTGGTGGTAATTGATCCTACACACACAATCACATACATTGTATTATACAGGATTGTCTTACCAATAAGTTAAAAACCTCATAAAATAACAACTTTGTGTACTCATATGTGAAACAGCAGTGAGGCATAATAATAATTAAAAAAATATGTTGCAGGTTGAAACCGGTTAAAACACACTAAAGCGTTCTCCATGAGCTATTACCATTGTGGCCTTGCCTTGAACCACAGTAGGCAACTAACCTCAGGTTGCTTTTATTGTATAATTAAATGTATTTAATACCATAGTGAATGCACATGGGTCACGTACACCCCACAAAACATCTCGATGCAAATTTCCTTTTTTCAAAAAACATACAACCTTTTTAAAAACAGTGTGAGATAAGACAATGTGCAAAAGACGAGTCATTTTGACACATTAGCATTTTTAAACTGGTCAGCCCCAATTCTACCATCTTTTGTGTTGGTTTTCCAGTTTGCATTAATCAGTGTTTTTTTTGTTTGTTTTTTTATATATATTTTTTTATATATAGGATACAGTCTTGGCCCTTGAGGCTCTGTCGAAATACAGCATACAGAACAACGATGTTGGAGACTTGGATCTGAATGTGGAAATCTGCCATGAAAATGGCAAAAAATCAGCTTTACACTTAACCAAATATAATGCGCTCACTGCAGCAGCCGTTGAGGTAAGAAAGATTACTTAAAACAGTAATGGTACTAGTATAATCCTAAAAGTTGACTCGTATATCTTCAGCGGATATATATATATGTATAAACTTTACATTTTAAAATATCCTGATCCTGTACTGCCCAGATTTTCTTTTCTTTTTTGATTAAGCCCCTCCAACTAATTCCATATTCAAGTGACTAGAAAGTAGGTTCATGGCTTTGATGTAACTAATTTAAAAAAAAAAAAGGAACAAATGTTTTAATATGTTGATGGGGAATGTCAAACGTATACCCACGCCGCCATGCTTGAGGGGAGTGCATGCCAAGAATGGCTAAACAAATGTTAACTAGCAGTTTCACATGAAACGTCAGGACAACTCCCCCTCGGGTCACACAAAGGCTGTCAGTGACAGCATTCCCTACGGCCAACAGCCCAAGCTATAAGCCTCAAAGAGGCCTTCCGTAGAAGGCCTACCAAGGCCGCTCTAAGGCTTCTGGGACCAAATCTTCTGAAGAAAGAGGGTCCCTTTAAGGGAACGTGGCCAGGGATCCGAAAGGAGCCCCAGCCAGTCACTAGAAGGGGAACAAGTCACCCCAAACGCCACCAGGGAGGTCGACCTGGTCCGACAACAACCTAGTCCTTGGCAAGCAACCTGTCTAAACACAGAGTCTCAACAACGCATTCTTCAGAGAAGACATCCAGTAAGAGCGACTGCAAAGAGGCAGTAAGCAACTCAAACCCGAGCGTAGAGACAGGCATCCTGGAGAGCAGGACTCAGCTGAGTGCTCTTAACCCTACAAGTGAGGGGAGTAAACTCTGCTCAATCCTAGGATCTGCTCAGCGCCTGATTATTTGCACTGAGGAGGCTGTGCACTCAAGAAACCCTGATAAAGGGGAGCACATTAACCAACCTGGGGGCTGGCTCTCAAGCGGGAGGCCTCATAGAAGCCTTCAACCAATGACCAGCTTAGGGAGCTAAGCACTATACAGGACGACCCTAACAAGGGGAGTACAGAGCTAACAGATAGACCGTATTGTAGGCACAAAATCATGGAGGCCCAAGAAGAGGCCTACAACATGACAACAGTTCTACACAGTGTAGAAATAAAAATAAACAGCCCTGTTAAAGGCTGCTTTAATCTGCTTAAGTTACAACACCCAGAAGTGGGGGAGGGAAAGCTTCAAGGGCGGCCTGCTAAGGCCACACACCTCGAACAGCTAGCTTGCTGAAAGCAAGAACCCACAAACATGTAACTCGTTCAGCTCAAGGGAGCAAACATACGAAAACTGAACCACAGTAACGTTAACTAGATCAACTCAACCTGAACCAACAGCCAGTCAGCAATGTACTCAGTAAAACCCCTTTTACTCTCTAAGCAAGAGGAGTACAAAGACATACACCAATGTGCTCTCAAAGGAGGCCCAGAGGGCCTACAACTCACAGACATGTGGCATTAGCTAGTGGCAACTAAAAAGTTCTAGGAGACATAATAGAACCAAACTTACTTAGTGGGGTAACTATTTAGCTTGACTAGAGCTAAAAAATCCAGCACAAACCACCAAGCCATATACTCAGTAAAATACCTTTTACTCTTAAAGCAAGAGGAGTATAACATACACCATCATGTCCTATGTGAGGCTCAAAGACGGGCCTATGACTTCAAACAGACATGTAGCATCAGCTCGTGGCAGTGTTTCAAGCTCAAGGGAGCAAACATAAGAAAACCGAACCAGTAAGGTTAACTAGATCAACTCAACCTGAGCCAACGGCCACACAACAATGTACTCAGTAAAACACTTTTTACTCTCTAAGCGAGAGGGGTACAAAAAACATACACCAACGTGTTCTCCAAGGAGGCCCAGAGGGCCTACCGCTCACAAACACGTGGCGTCATATATGCGCCAACATGATCTCCAAGGAAGCCCAGAGGGCCTACAACTCAAAGACACGTGGCGCCAGCTAGTGGCAACTAAAAGTTCTAGGAGACATAATAGAACCAGACTTACTTAGTGAGGTAACTATTTATCTCGACTAGAGCTAAAAAATCCAGCACAAACCAACAAGCCATATACTCAGTAAAACACCTTTTACTCTCAAAGCAAGAGGAGTATAACATATGCCGTCATGTCCTTTAGGAGGCCCAAAGACGGGCCTACGACTTTAGACAGACACAAAGCGTCAGCTCGTGGCAATGCCAATGACCACTCAGCAATGTACTCAGTAAAACACCTTTACTCTTTAAGCAAGAGGAGTACAAAACATACGCCAACATGATATCCAAGGAGGCCCAGAGGGCCTACAACTCACAGACACGTGGCGCCAGCTAGTGGCAACTAAAAGTTCTAGAAGCTATAATAGAACCAGACTTACTTAGTGAGGTAACTATTTAGCTCAACTAGAGCTAAATCCAACACAAACCAACAGGCCATGTGCTCAGTAAAACACTTTTTACTCTTAAAGCAAGAGGAGCACATACTCCACCAGTACGCTCTAAAAGAGAGGCCCAAACCAGGCCTGCTATAGCAGATACGGGCGTAGCCAGTGGCAGTGATAGCAAAACCAACACAGAACTGTGCCAATATGTTAATTGAAGGAGGCCTGCGACTCCAAAAGACACGTGGCCCCAGCTAGTGGTTCTACAGGTGACCAAGCTCAAAGGGAACCAGCTCTAAAACTCAAACAATTGTTGGTTAACTAGCTTAACTCAACCTGAGCTTAAGTCTACACATTCCAACAGGCAGTGTACCTAATTAACAGAAAGGGGGCACAACAACATGCTACCATGGTCTGAAGGAGGCCTGCAGTGGCCTACTACTTCGGACAGACATGGGCATAAACCTGTGGCAGTGCTAAATTAAGTGAGCAAAATTAATAAAAATCTACCAACAACACTTGTGAAACGACAAGCTAGTGTGCTAGAAGGTGGCTCAGATTACCCAAGCCTTCAACTCCACAGACACAATAAGCTGTTGTGGCAGTGATCAACTCTAAAGGGAGCTAAAAAGAACCAAACTGAAAGTGAGGTTCCCTACAATTTAACCTGAGCCATGCAATCCAACAGGTGATGTACTCAGTAGAACACCAAAAAACGTAAAGCAAGGGGAGTACAAATAGTCACCATGCTCTAACGGAGGCTAAAAACAAGCCTACTAATCATAAGAACAGGTGATAATCTGTGACAGCAAGGAGTTAAGCTCACACATGTGTAGGGCAAAGCTAGAACCGAAAGCAAACACAATGCTTTGCTATTCATACATACACAACTGGAAAGAATGGATGCTCTCACCAAACAGAATAACATATCTTTACTGAACCGTAGAGAACGGGAGCTAAATCAAGCTAACACTGTAACCTCAAGCTTGAATGCTAATTCAGTGGGGTTAAGGGGAAAGACAAATTCAGTATGAATGAAGTTCTAGAAAAGTGGGGCCTAAGCAACACAGCATATACTTATCTAAACAAAGATAAGGGCCTACCACCTGAGACAATGGCACCAGGGAGGCTAGTGACAACCTGCTACCTTAGCTGCTATCTAACTATGCACCTACACCAAAGGGGAAATGGGCATATGACCTGACAACTCAAAAAGAGGAGGCCAGAACTAGGAACTATACAACCTGACAAGGGATAATAGAAATAAAGGGGTGAATGCTTTAGTAAATCACCTAAACCCTAGTTCTAGCCTAGGCCGGCTAAGCTGTGTAGGGCCGCACGAAGCATAGATCTGCCTGGTGCTTAAACTTTAACCTCTGAACTCAACCAGAGAAGAGGAAACTTATTAGTAAAGCAAAGCTCAACAAGCAAACAATGTCAGGCGGCCCAAGAGGCCGACACAGACAAATATATAACTGAAGTAAAGTGCCATCTCAAACATACTCTAGCTAAAAACCTAGAGGAGAAGCAACTCTACCACAGGTGGCTGAAAGGTGGCCATTTTGTGGCCAACACAGTACAAATAAATCATTCCAGCCAACCTAATGGAACTTCAATGCCCAAAACACCCCTATCTTTTTCCATCTACATGCTCAGGAAAAACTATACAGGAAAAACAAGGTCGACATATTTTAAAACAAAATATAGACCCAGCTTACCTTCCTGCGGCTCGAAGACCAAAGACTCCTCATTTTCCACATGAAAGGACGGAATCTGGGGTTCTTTTAAGCCTAAAAGAGCCTCTTCATTATCAAGCCGGAAAAGCGAGCCGTCAGAGAAATGGTCACCATGGGCCCAGCCATCAGCCTGACTGTAAGAAGCATCTGAGCATGTTACATGAATAAAATATATATATATATATATATATATATATATATATATATAGGAGGTGGAAGAAGAAGAGGAGAGGGCAGATGTAAATCGCCTTTGCAGAGGGGGGAATCGATCACCAACGCTGCTGGTGTTTATGATCGATCACCTCTCTCAATCCCGCTTCTTCTTCCCGTCTGTCTGGGCCCAGATTCAGATCGGAGTGGCTAGGGTTTTTCCATGCCATCCCGATCTCAAACATGGAGATCAGAAAGGAATGGAAGGCTCACGGGAGCTGCAGGGCTATGGTCAGGAAGGAACCATTCAACGAGCCGTCCGCGTGCAGCCCCTTTCTTAACGCGCCCCCAAGGCAGCTGCAGCCTGCCAGAAGCGCGTCCCACAATCTCCAGCAGCTCCGCATACGCAGTGCAGGGAGGCTTTGAAGATACAGCAGGCTCACCTGCTCTCTCTTCAACAGCCATCTCCTATACACTAGAACTACAAGCCAGAAGAGCACTCGCTGCTGGACCCGATGACATCAATGAAAGGACGTCATTGTCATCCAACAGAGAATACATCTCTCTCAAACTTCCCAACGAGCTCACCTGCAAGCCCCATGATTGCAGCCGCCGTTTTGCCTCAGCACAAACAGGGCCAGAACCACCAGGCACAGATGCAGACACCTCTTCCCTCGAGAAGAGTGCCAAACGAGAACGGAGCGTCCCGATAGGGAGACGCTCCCAGTAAACACTAGAAAAACAAACCCTCAAGTACTGTCTATGCGCGCTCCTCTCCCAGACAGAAACACACAGATTGAGTGTCAAAACCTGGGACACGGGTGTGCACATTCTCTGAAACGTTTGTAAGGCATAATAAAAAGGTTCCCTTACCAGATTCGATGAAATCATGATCAGACAAAACAGTCCCAAAAGACGAAAAGATATTAGCTGGTTCTCTAGGCGCTCCTTATATACTTCTGGGTCGCGCTATGATGACATCATAGGCTGTCGCCGGCCAATAGGATTGGAGAGGTTTGATACTTGGCTTTCAGATACCGGTTCACGCGTGACGTTCCCCATATGCGGTAAACGCAGTGTAGAGTTCCCTTTCGAAAGGGAACTCATTAGGTAATTTTATTGGTCTTCAAATATGTGATAAAGTATGACATAACAAGTAAAAAAAAAAAAAATACCTCACTATACTTGAACTTTTTTACACAGGTCAGAAATGCTGGTAAAGTTACCCTAAATGTTCAGGGAACGGGACGTGGAACATTAGCAGTAAGAAGTTTTTGTATTGTTGTATTGTTGATCTATGATGTTTCAGTTCATGGTATTTTAAATGGCATTTTGCTCGTTACAGGTTGTTCAGACATACAGAACTATGAAGAAGGATGAATCATACTGTGATCTTTTTCACCTTAGTGTTACAGTGGAAGGAGAGCTGGATTACAGTATGTAACATTATATGACAGCCACTGCTGTTGTAGGTCACTCTGAATAAGAAATACATTTTGAATTGTGTGTATAATGTATAAATTATTTTTTTTTTTTTAAAACTATACACTTTTTATTCAATATTGCACATATCGAGTATCTAGTATTTGGGTGAGGGTGAACTCAGATGGTTGAGGAGAAGTAGTTACAAACGTCATCTATGCTCTTCTGTAGAAATTCACAAGGATGAAACGTATGATGATTTTTACAATTACGAAGCTGAGGAAGATCAAAAAGATGAGCCCATGAGTAGCATAGAATGGTTTGAGCTTCGCAGCCGCAGAAAAAGACAAATCTCAGAGGAGCCACAGAAAGAGAGTTCACTCGTATACACAGTGTGTGTGGGGTGAGCACAGTAAACAATCTTTTTTTATGCATTTAAAAGTGATTGATTTGTTGTATAAAATGTTCAGCAGAATTGTTTGGCCTCTCAGAGATCAACTATTTTTTTCTCCTGTCTTCCCACAGCATGAAAAAGAATAATTCTGTTGGCATGGTCATGGTGGACGTCTCACTCCTAAGTGGACTGATACCAAACATCAAAGATTTGGAACATGTGCATATGCTTTATTATTATTATTATTATTATTATCATTATTAATATTATTATCAGTAGTCAACATTTGAAGCGGATCAAAAAAGTTAGGACAACTTTGAACTTTTTTGATCCGCTGCAAATGTTGACTACTGTATGTGTTCACCAAAAAAAAAAAAAAAAGTGTGTAAATTTTAGCGGCATCTAGCAGTGATGTTGCGAACTAACCTTGCAAACCCCTCAAACCCCTCCCTTTCGGAGAAGCTACAGTGGCTGAATCCCAAATGGCACCCTAAACCAGAGATTGTATATTATAGGGAGATGAGAGGGTCTGTATCTCTTACCATTGGAGAAAGCGTAACGGCTAACTTAATCACGTGCGGGACCTCTCAGCCTATCGTGTAATGGCCTCTGGTCTCCTTTTCTGCATACTGGCAGTCTTTACCGCAGCTGCAGCGTTCGTGACATAATGCCGCTTTGACTGCCGGGTAAAGTTCTCTGTGTAGCTCGCAGACTTGCGGGCTCAGCTGAAATGCGCATCGAGGGTGCATAGCGGCCGCAAAGGGGGCGCTTGTGAGCACCCTTCTGAAACCTAAAATGATTAATGGGACACCCTACAGTCTCATGGACTTAACGGGCACATGCACACGGCAGCCATTGTAAGTCCACAAGACCGAAAGTGCATACAAAGCCACTGGAAGGCAAGCCTGCAACCTTTAGCCAGAAAAGCGTAACGGATAATGCTAACGTTCAGGCTTTGGCGGTAAGCATAGACAGTATGCAGGGAAGGAGTTTTGAACAGCGGGCACTGATGTCACTACCATTACACAATAGGCTGAGAGGTGCCGCACGTGATTAAGTCAGCCGTTACGCTTTTATAATATAATATAAAATAAATAAAACATTTAGAACAAGTTTTCTTACAATAAGCACCATAAAAGCATTATTTCTTGCCTTTGTTCAGTTGCAGATAATACAAACTATGTGATATAAAACACTGTGATATAAAAATGACATTTAAATATAAATTAATTTCATTTCTCATTTTTCCCCCCACAGAATGTAAAGGGCTCAGAGAAGTATATTGATCACTATGAAATCCACCATAATAAAGTCTATCTTTATTTTGCAAAGGTAATGGAAGAGTTTCTAAAAATTCAAGAATCCATGAATTTCAAATTCTTTCTTTTTGATATATGGTTTGCATCTTTTCTTTTCTTTTTTTTTCTTTACTGCTGAATTTGAATATAAATGTCATTAAGGAGTTAAATTGGCTCTACTTTTATTTATCAGTGCTTATGCAACAGATCCAGCAGACACAAATGATTTGATTATATGGTTCATGTCTACAGATCACCGAAACCGAGTGTCTTCAGTTTGGTGCTGACCAGGTGGTTCCCATGGGCCTTGTCCAACCTGCTTCTGCTGTCATATATGACTATTACAGCCCAGGTCATCAAATGCTATTAACAGAACATTTATTGATAACACTTTTGAGTGGTGAACACTGAATAATGCTATTCAATGTGTTACACAGAAAAGAGATGTGGCATATTCTATACAGCCCCTCAGAAAAGCCCAATGATCTCCAAACTATGCGATGGGGATGTGTGTAAATGTGCAGAAGGTAATAAAAACTGTAGTGTAATGTGATAATATATTTTAACACATGGGCTACAAATGCATAAGTGGAAACAAGATGTGCATTTCACACTTTTCAGGTGGTTGTCCAAAGCTGAAAGTCACCTTCAGCAAGGATATAGAAAGCAAAACCCGGAGTAGATATGCTTGCTACAATCCTACCGTTGACTATGGTGAGAAACTAAAGTCATATAATATACAAATATGTTGCCACGTTTTAACACTATACGTGTTTATATTTTAAATGTGTTCTGTTTTCTATAGTCTATATGATTAAAATTCTCAACTCAAGCACCGATGAAGTTTTTATGTACTACACCGCGTTAATCACTGATGTTCTTCAGACTGGTAAGTTTGGTCCTCAGTATTTTTCAATTTAAAATGAAACAACTTGTAACAAGTTTCTTTAGTTTGATTAAAGTTCTAGCTATTATTTATTGTACAGCTATTTTGAATACTTGGTTTTGATTGGTGAATCACGCCATCCACTGGTCAGATATTCCTAATATTCGCTGTCGTCCTCCCTCCGCTTATGTGGGTAACTGAAAAATAAGTTGTTCGATCATAGCGTGATATTATTTTGCACTACATTCATGTCTCTCGTATTACATAAGTGGACTAGTTTTCTCGTTTCATATGTTCGCAACTGACACTATTTTGCGTCTTATTTATCGTGTGTAGTGAAAATAACCTCAAAGGACATGTTACAATATTGTTGCAGTGTTCGTCTTATTGCTATACCGACTGTTTTGTACACTGTAATCAGGTCCTAAAATAAGCACTCGCCAAGCGCCAAAAGCAAGTAAAAATCATTGTTGGCGAGAATATGAAACTGCAATTGGCCGGTAACATTTTTATAAACTTTAACAATGTTGCGAGAACATTAATGTGAGCAAATGCTCAGGACAGTTGACAGGCCAGTGCTGCATAAAAGTTTAAGCCTTGCTAAATCAAATATTCATTTAAATATTTGTTTAAATAATCAATTCATTACTCGTGTAAAGTGTGGGAAATTTAAATATTCGAAGCGAGCACCAGGAAGCCGCAAATACTAAATTGAGCTCTCTTTCACGTCTTTCTTCTTGCACTTGAACTGAGAAATTCACACAAAATGATGTTAAAATTACTAGTATCCTAGTGGTCGGTTATGTCTTAAATAAATGTAAACAGGTGAGAAAGAAAACACTTGTGTACAGAATGTGTCAATATATTGGATCCGTGCATTTGGTCTTAAAGTGGCAGCAAACATCGATCAGATGAAGGTATCTCAAGAGACAGGAAGTGAAGCTAACTTTGGATTCGGACATGCCTTGCTGCCTTCCTACCTTGAAACGTGTCCTCCGAAGGCAGCATTTTTACTAAATTGAGCTCTCTTTCACATCTTTCTTCTTGCGCTTGAACTGAGAAATTCACACAAAATTATGTTAAAATTACTAGTATCCTAATGGTCGGTTATGTCGTAAATAAACATAAACAGTTGAGAAAGAAAATGCTTGTGTACAGACTGTATCAGTATATTGGATCCGTGCATTCTGTCTTAAAGTGACAGCAGCCTAATATACCTAATATAAACTCACTGCTCTTGACTGAATAACTTACTTTAATAAAGGATTAATCTAATTTGTCTAGTGAAGACTAGGCAGTGTTATTTTACATTCTATTTGCCTACTTAATATACAATTTTCAGGTACAGAAATTGAATAGTTCTTCGTAAATTGAATAGTTTTAGGGCCTGGTTGTAATGGACTTTTTTTCATAACGGAATCTTAAAGATAATATACAAGTAATATAATAAGATTATTTCAGCCAACATTTCTTGTCCATAGTCCACGTATTTTTTTGTTTTATCTGTGCAGTGTACCATCAGCCTAGTATCGCAAAATGAACCCCGACCTGACCGCGCTGTTGGGAGTTATTTTGTGATAATTGCCGGCTGACTGTACATCCTTCAAGTTATAGATTCTGTGAAGTTCATTATACCTAATAACATAAAACCTTAATGCAAATTGTTACCGCAATAAATAATATATCAACATCTTTCTTGTTAAAGGGATGGACTCTGATATCCAGAAAGATGTCACACGTCAGATGATAATACGCTTATCTTGTGATGGATTGGAGCTGAATTATGAAGCACAATATCTGATTATGGGTCAGAACAATGCAGTCTCTGTTTGGAATAACGATGGACAACAGTAAGCCTTGAAATCTGATGTTTATTGAAAAAAAAAAAAACGAAATGAAAATTGCTTTTTGATTTAAAAAACATTTTCCTTCTGTTGTTTCTGAAGTTTCAGCTACATACTGAACAGCGACATGTGGATCGAGAAGATACCAGAAGAAAAGAAATGCAAAGCAACCATAAATCACTCTGCCTGCTTTCTTCTTAAAGAATTTATAAAGCAACACCCCATTAAACACTGTGATATTTAGAAAACGTAATGAAGATAGTAAAATAACTACTAAATAAAACATCATTATTTGGCTCTGTAAATCATGTGCTTTTATTTCTAGTGCATACTGACATATAAAGAAACTTACAGTTGTTTGGTACATTGGAAAATAGTCTGAAACAATTCAATTCAGATTTCTGTGTATATTGGCAATACAGTAGATTCATGTTACCCTTACATAGAGGGAAGTCAAATGGAAGAAATGTATTACAGTAACCCAGATATTATCTGTTTAACATGACTTGACCTTTAGCTTTTTAGTATTACAACACCATAAAACAAAGGTACTCTTTTAAGGGGTATTTTTAGAGATGCTACATTTTTGAGAAATACTCAAGAGTGCATTATTGCAGTTTAAATACTATGTTTAAAATGTGTCCTGTTGTGGCATGTGTACAGTTTTACTACAGAATACTGTATTTAGTGGCTTAAACAATACTGGCTTTTTATCGCTTGCACATGTTCATGAGTCCATATAAAGTACAGATGTTGTCCTGATTCAGAATTCATTGCTTTCATGTACTTAGTGGTGTAACATCTGGGACAAAATTATCAAACATTTCCAATGCAGTAATTTTTTTTTTTTTAAATTTTCATTCATTTTTCTGCATTCATATAAAACAAGCAATAAAACAAAATAAAAAACAGTAGTAAATGCTTCAGTAATATGGTAAACTATGGCAAGTACCCTGAAAATTGTTCTTTCATGAATTTGACAACTTAAAATGCGGCAGTGGCTGTGTGATTTAATTTTCCCTTACTGTTTTATGTTCATTTTTTCGGCGTCTTGATATGACAGATTAACGTTCCCTTTGATGTGGTGACAATGTATAAAGAAAAAAACTTTTGTACTTCACTACACATTAGCTTTGTACAACTTGTGAAAACCACTGAAGGCATTAAACTGCAGATAAACAAAACACTTCAACTTAGAAAAATAACTTGTACAATATACCATTGTGTACAAAATAAATAAACTTGCTTTATAACCTTTTTACGTGAATACAAAGCATGCAATATGTCAATTGTGCTCTTGTGGTCAGTGATATGTAGCAAGCCCAAGTCAGTTTTAAAATCAGAGGCACAATGAACCTACAAGCAGTTCTAGTAAAGCCAGTAAAGCACATTGACAGCTGGGTTACTTTAATATTGAGCTTTAGCGCACTAAGAGAGAGTGGATCTCCAAAAAACCATATTACAGCAAATCAATGGCGATAAAATTTACACCATATGATACAAACGCGTACACATGTACAGCTAGTCAATGCACAAAAGGCCAGTTTGATGTGAGAATTTTGAGCTCCATCCACAGGTCATTCTTAAGCTGTTGCATTAATCATTTGCCCAGGGAACATTTATTGACCCCCATTTTATTCCCTGCAATTCTTGATAAATTTAACAGAGGTGTTTGATAAGCAGCTTTAAGTTTTGCATGAACATGTTTGTAAAAGCACACAGATAGCTGCCCTCTTGGTCACTGTTATATACACAGTGACTGTTATTACTTGCTTGGGTTCAATATACAGTACATTCATTTAGGAAATGGCTATTAAAACAAATTGATCAAATAGGGATGCAACATTCATGAAGCCCTGGGTTTGTTCACATCAACATCAGTCAAATGGCTGGAAATTTATGTGCAGAGACTTGTGCAAAGGAAAACATGAAATGCCAAAAAAGACCTTGCAGTATATTTGTTAAATCTTCCACCACGGCGAGTCTTTAATTACTGCAGGTATCGGTACACTTTGAAGCAGTGGTTTCCAGAGTCTGCCACGGCCACGTGGCCATCTGATGTGAGAGCCAGACCCTGTGGACCGTACAAAGGATCCGCCGTCGTATTGATGTACGAC
Organism: Elopichthys bambusa; assembly: GCA_037101425.1. Taxonomy (NCBI): domain Eukaryota; kingdom Metazoa; phylum Chordata; class Actinopteri; order Cypriniformes; family Xenocyprididae; genus Elopichthys; species Elopichthys bambusa. The sequence goes on from CM074444.1 coordinate 12,863,773, forward strand.
AGAAAAGAGCCAGAACTGTCAAACACCTACACAACAAAAAGATGTAGTTTTTAAGAGGTCATTAAACTTGTTTATTACTATCAGCTTTTTAAATGAAAGCCCATGAAGTGGAATGGATTTTTTAATAAGATATATATATATATAATACTTATATAATATATAATACCATAAGGTCTCAATTGGTAACATTCTGTAACATGCTGTAGAAGTATTATTCATTGCTAGCTCATGTTAACTAATGTAGTTAACTAATGTTAACAAATTAATCCTTATTGTGAAGTGTTACCAATTGGTATAAAATGAAATTACAATAAATAATAAATGAAAATATATTACAAAATAAAATGTGGCTAAAAGTAATGAAACGTCTTTTTTTTGTTTTTTAATAAAAAAATATATAATTATATTAGAAATGAAAATGAAATTACAAATTATATTTGCGTGTATATATGCGTGTGTGTTTTTCTAAATATAATTTACACAATTAATATATATACAGTCAAACCAAAAATTATTCAGACATTTTTTTATATATTTTCACTAGTGGGTGCAGGACACTATAGTTCATTTATGTAAGTGAGGAGAGCAAAATAAAGTAAACAGTGACATATTATACCCAAACATTCATAAAGTGGACTACCAGTAAAACTGATACAAATTTGGAACCAAAAATTATTCAGACACTTTGACCTGACCATGTTTTGCTTAAGTGTTATCTGACATAATTAAGATTATTTTATTATTTTATTTTAACTCTGAGATCTTGTCATATTTTATGACCAACTATATTGAATAAACTGTATTAATGAATGAAATGTTCATTCATTATGTGTGTGTGTCTGTCTGTCTGTCTGTCCCTGGACCACAAAACCAGTAATAAGGGTCATTTTGTTTTCTAAATAAAATAAGCTTTCCATTGATGTATGGTTTGTTAGGATAGGACGATATTTGTCCAAGATATAACTATTTGAAAATCTGGAATCAGAGCGTGCAAAAAAAATCAAAATATTGAGAAAATTGCCTTTAAAATGGTCCAAATGAAGTCCTTAGCAATGCATATCCACTGACAAAAATACATTTTCGACCTATTTATGGTAGGAAATTTACAAAATATCTTCATGGAACATAATCTTTACTTAATATCCTAATTATTTTTGGCATAAAATAAAAATCGATTGCAAAAAATGATTGCAGATATTGCAGATGCTATTTGATTTGATATTTTGTTATCTAATGCAATGAAATTCACACATTTGGGATTCTGTCTAAAGTGTGCAAATACTGGGGTCATTATATATAAACAGTCAAGTTTCCACATACTTTTAAGACAAAAATTGATGAATTTTCCCAAACTATAAAACTATTATAAATCATATTTAATGTGAACGTTCCATAGCCTACCTGTATCCTACTGTTACCCCAGTCTGCCACAATAATATTCCCATTGCCATCTACAGCCACACCGGTAGGTGCGTTGAACTGGCCGTTCCCTTCGCCATGTGAACCAAATTTAAACAGGAACTCTCCATCAGCATTGTAAACCTGCAAGAAGTTGTAAATCCAGAGAAAAAAAAGACCACAAAAAATAAATGAACAATGTTAAGAAATGTGTATCATTAGCAACTTTGAATTATGCACAAAAGCAAAAATTACATTGATGTGTCATTAATTAGAGGCAGAACATAATAAAAAGAGACAGCAGACCTGACTAGAGTTTGACAATTACATGTTATGGCATGTGGAACAATTTATGCAATAAAACAGAAGAGCTCACCGTACCTTAACAGAATGATTGTGGAAGTCTGTCACAACAATTTCATTCTTGTTGTTTATAGCCACAAAATGCGGACCTTACAGCCATAGAAGCAGAGAGAAAAAGAGAGAGTTACTATCACATTAAGAAGATGCTGTTTTGTTTCTAAGGAATAGCCCAGCAGCATAGAGAACACTTGATTTATACAACCACTTCCTGCACACACACAAATACATACAAAGTCGTTTTCTGTTTTAAAATGACCTCATTCAATATTCAATGATACCATCTACAACAAGAAAAAAGTTTAATACGCACTGAAGGCAGGGCCAGATTTACTCTGCTTGGGCTCTGTTGGTGTATTCGGAGTACTTTTGTCTGCAGAGAAACAGAAAGAGGCATCTGATCTGGCCATGAAATAAATGCTCAAGAGTGCTCAAACTGACAATATAAAAGACATTACCTGCAAATTGCCTCTCTGATGTTCCTTTGGCACCAAATTTGGTCACCAGTTTGCCATTGGATTGGAAAATGAAGACACAGCAGGCCTTGTTGTCTGCTGTGATAATGTGACCATTCTTATCCACAGCCACTCCTTTAGGTCCCATCAGCCTACCTGCACCAATTTTATTCTGCCAGAAAGCCAAGAAAAACACATTAGCACATAATTAGCAACTAATTAATCAAATCACTGTGGTAGACATTTATAGTGTACCACAAGCAACATAAATAAGCTATCCGATGCTTGGAAAAGTGAGTTAAAGGCACAGTATGTAAGTTTCACCGCTAGAGGTCGCTTTTTTAAAGCAATAACAAAGGCGTAGCTTGATGACGCCATGAATGAGCGTGGAATCATGGGAATTGTAGTTTTTACCTCCATAGCTGATGGAGAGCAATCTGATGGGACTCGGGCAGAAATCATGTTCACGTATTAGCTAATGTATTAAAGTTTTATTAAAGCTGCAGTCCTTAAGTTTTGCCTCTTTGTCGCCATCTCTGTCTGAAACCTGCAATTGCAGATATTTGCGGCATTATCATCTTTACGTGGGTTGTGCATTGGCACGGCTCCTCAGCGCGGATTAATTTAATGTTTTGAGGAGAATGTGTGGCTGTCAGTCACCGCACTGGTGGATACTGTACTTAGGAATCACAGATTGCAGCCTTGGAAGTATGACCAAAATAAGAATTTTCACTGGAAAATGTCATCTGAAGGAGTAAGTAACAAATCTGCCACGTGACTATGTGTGATTTCTAGAATTATGTTTAATTTCATTTAATTTAGTAATTATTGAATTACAAATGATTTTATTAGATTTTTAATACATTTTATATTTAATGTATTTAATTATTTTTTATATTAATCATTTTTTGTTAAACAATTAAAACTACAATCATGAAAGAAATGCAACTTACCTTAAACTTGCCATCTGGGGAGAAGATGTTGAGCCACCTGTTGTCATAGTCGGCCACAATAATGTCGCCATTCATGTCCACTGCAACACCAGTGGGGCGCTGGAGCTGGCCAGGGGAGCGACCTCTGACCCCGAACTTCAATTTAAATTGACCATCATTGGAGAACACCTATCAGATCACAGAATACACCAAAAGTGATTTATGGCTAGGCAGTCCACATTTATTCATATATTTACTTGTTAAAGGTGGCCGTCAGGTCTTACCTGTATGCACTGGTTGTTGCTGTCAGCTACTACGATTCGTCCGTTGCTGGTGGTAGAGATGCCCTGCAGGTTGGAGAACTCCCCTCGCTCTCTCCCCCGCGTCCCTGTCACATCAAATAAGAGGTCAGCTGACACATTCTGACACAGGCCAACAATAAAACAGAGTGCAGAAATGACCTTTTCATCTTTACAGGTTAATTTAAAAGACTGCAACATTATTGCATTATTATCTTTATAAAAAAAAAACAGGGTTCCCACATGTTTTGACCAGAGAATTTTCATTTGTTTTCCCACAGCATTTCCAGTGATTATACAGTACGGAGCCCCTAAAGGGACATGGTGATGGAAAAAATATTGCTCAATGCTTTGGCGTTCACTCGCAAAAGTTTTGCGTTTCCACAAGATAATATTTTGCAAGTTTCTCGGAGGAACGCAAACATTTTGCGAGCGAACGCAAAGTTTCTTGGGGAAACGCAAAACATTTTCCTGCGTTTTCCTCACATCACTTTTTTTTTTTTCTTCGCCATGTAACTTTAGGGGCTAACTTTTCTGACCAAAATATTTTTTTAAATATAAGTTAAATATATGTTGTAAATCTTGTGGCTTAGTTGGAAATATATTTTGTTTAAACCTTCAAATACCAAAATATATTATTGTACTTTTAAAATATATTTAGTGCAATCTCTGAAATATGTATTATTGGAATTCGGGATACAATCTGATGTAAAGATGTAAAATAAAACACCCAACTCATAACTCACCCACTCTATAGATGAGTTCATCCTCTATGGGATTCTCCTTCTTCTTCGTTGTACTGTACATACTTGAGGGTCTGCGCACCGCCTTCTGGCGCACATGCCCTCCACCCCCTCCACCTCCTCCGGGAGACTTCACGCGCCTCTTCACGTCATCGGGCGACTGCGGGGCATCGCAGGGTTTAATGGCTCGCAGGCGGAAGGGGCTGCCCCTCACAGGCTGCCCGTAGAGCAGGACGGAGAAGGAGAACTCGCCCTCTGAGCGGAGAGTGTAGCCGATCTCATAAGTGCCGTTCTTGTTGTCTGTTATGTCTGTTTCAGTGACTGTTCCATCTGGACCGCTGATCTGAGCCCTCAGTGCAGCGTTTCCAGTCTTTACTAGCTCACCGTCTTTGTCCTAGAGAAAGCAGTTGAAGGCTTATGCTACGAACCTAAATCAACCTACAGCATTTATTACAAGGACAGTCCCTCTGAAATAACCTGTGGTTTGTGCTTTGCTCAAGGGCAAAATTGTGATTTTCATAGATCAAACCTACAACATTTTGGCAGATATTAGAAAGTTAATTTAATATTATTTAATTTATTTTTCAATAATAAATAATTATTTTAATAAATTCAAAGCAAATTATAGAATTAAATACATTAAAAAGTATAACAATTATATTCATATATATATAAATCTCCATAATTTCATTTTAATTAATGGTTACATTACATTTTAGATGTTCGATATTATTTATTTTCATACAGATATTTAGTTCTTTAATAATATTTAAATAATAAACAATTTGTCAATAATAAATAAATAATTATTTTAATAATTTTAAATAAATTATGAAAATAAAAATATATTTTTTTACAATACATGAAAATTCAAATTAAATTAAAAATATTTTTAATTTTTTTTTACTGTACAATAAATTAAAATATAAATGAAAAAAATTATGTTATTGTTTATATTTCTATCATTCATTTTAAATGTATTTATTATTTATTTATCAGACAGAACATTTATATGAGTGCACTGAACACTAACTACTAAAGCGTCTTATTCACAAATTAAATGTGGCATATTACAACTAGGGTGATCACCTGGTTACTGCGTTGTTGAAGGACATTATATGTGACTTTGTGGGACAATATGGGACATGTGAGAGATATATATTTACTACTAATATACTATGTAAATATGAATTTACATTAGTTGGAAAGCCTATTTGCCATTACATTGGATAATAACATGTTGTAATCGCCAATAAGCTTTGTTAATTTTAACCGGCCTGCACTCAATTTGCCCTGGTTCGAGTGACACATTGTAATTTACAGGACCTATTCAGTCTGCTAAATATAATGAACTCAGTAACAGGTTCATAGGTAAAAATCACATTTTATACTAAAATAAATTTCCTTGAGTATAGCGACTACTTTATTTTCTTTATTAGACTATATGCAAACATTAAATGTCTTTAATGCCACTAACCTTTGTGGTCACTGTAACAGTGGTGTTTTGCCCGACAACAGCATGTCTGAGACCCTCTCCAGTAGCCACGCTGGTGTGGCCCACGGCGCTGGTGGTGAGCAGGACTCCCAGGTTCTGTATGGAGCGACGCAGCCCCTCTGTCTCCACCTGACAGTCCAGGTGGCCGTTCTCATGGGGCTGCTCAGGGAAGGCGTGGCGGGCGAGAACGCCCATCCGCTCTCCCATCTGCTTCTGCACCAGGAGCACCTCAGTGGGGCTGCCATGGTTCAGCGCCTGCTCTGTGAAGCTACAACTGCTCTGGATGTTCTCCTTCCCTTGCAGTAATGCAGTGAGTTGGGCCTGCAGCACCTGCAACAACAGTTGATATAATTACAGCAGATGCCCTTTGAAAAATTAATACAATAAAACAAAATAATAAAATAATATTTGTGTCCACATAACAGCATATGGGTTTAAAATTACATAAGGGTGAGTAAATAATGCCAGATTTTTTTTTTTGTTTTTTGTTGAGTAAACTAAGCTTTTCACCTTCTGCTTGGCGCTGCAGATGTTCTCCAGGTCAGTGATGAGGGCAGTCTTGCGCTGGTGCAGTGCTTTCTCTAGTTCCTCGAATGTATTGCTGATCTCTGTCACTGCCTCATTCTTCCTGTCTGTTAGCTGCCTGGAGATCTCATTTACCAGCTCTAGGGCTGCAGTCAGCTGAGGAAGCCTGCGGATGCAGAATGAGGGCAATGTACAGTCAAACTTTCCGTAAGGAGGTCATAGTGTGACTCCAGCAGTTGAGCTATGCAAACACAGCAGAGACTCATAAAAAATGTTTTAAAAGAAGGGAAAACAAGTATTTTATTTTAATTTATTTTAAATAACTGAGCTTTAAACCTAAAGAATGATTCAGAGTATAAAGAATGGGTTAAAATGAGCTGCAAATATTGGCTCAGATTAACAGTGTGCTTAGTATTATTTTTGGCTGCATGAACCTGTTGCGGATTGCATCCAGCTGGTTCTTTAGCGCGGCTTTGTGCTGCTCCAGAACATCCCGCAGTGGAACGGTCACATGTTCTCTGTGCTCTCCCTCTGTGCACTCCAAACACATGGCCGTTTCACAAGACTCGCAGTAAAACTCCATGACCTGCAGAGGGAGGCAAAAACTCATTGAAATGTTGAACACACTGTTTGGGAAAGAAATAAATAAAATATAAATATTAGCTGAAATAAAATAAAATATAAATATCAGATGAAAAACTTCAATTTAAAATTTAATTACACCTAAATAGAAATATATATTTAAAACAATAAAAATGACAAAAGCACATAACAAAATGATTAAATTTAAACTAAAATTAAAAAGAAAACTGAAATAGTATATACTAAATATACTAAATTAAAATACTATACAAAAAAGTATATAAATAAAAACAACTTAAGTAAAGAAATACATTTAAATACATTTATCTTTTTGAAATAAAGCTGAATAAGTCATGGCTGAAGGGCCTTGTTAGGCACGACGAGTTTTATAAAACGGTTACCACATGATACAAATATTAAAGCCAAAAATATGTATCAATGCAACTTTCATGAAGTAAACTTTCAATAAAAGCCTTCCTTCCGCCGAAAAAAATAGTCCCTGAGAAGTTATTACACCATTAGATGGTGGCAAAGACTGTCTTTATGAGTGTGTCAGTCAGTAGCGAAGACTTTTACATTGAAAAGACTGAATTGTTGTAAGCACGGAACAAGACGCAACTGACAAATGCTTTGACTAGCACTGTCAGTCACGGGAAAACCCCTTAACTGTTAAAAGGACAAGATAATACATCGGACATTTAAACAGATTTTTTATTATGAACATAGGACTGACCTGAAGGACAATGCAAAATCTGAATGCAGGTAATAAACTCGTTCACTCGATCACTTTCTCACAATTCTCACAATACTCTTCTACATAATACAGTAAGCTTCAATGAACAATATCAATTGAGAACAAACAGTTTACGTTGCTAAGAGTGGTTGTTGTGTAGTGATACACAGAACTGTTGGGTGAAGCACTTATAGCAGTAAAACAAATCAAGGACAGGAACTAACCGTTTATATATGTATATATATATATATATATATATATATATATATATATATATAAATACTAAAATAGCACTACTGGTAAATAAGAACTAGCTTGGTGCACTCATAGGCACATAACTACAAATTATAATGATAACATTTTATAATAAGGTTCATTAGTTAAACACTGGTTAATGTGTTAACTAACATGAACTAAGCATGAGCAATACATTTGTTACTGTATTTACTAATCTTCATTAAGTTAATAAAAATACAGTTGTTCATTGTTTGTTCATGTTAGTTCACAGTGCATTAACTAATGTTAACAAGATTTTAATAGCATATTAGTAAATGTTGAAATTAACATTAACAAAGATTAATAAATGCTGTAGAAGTGCAGTTTATTATCAGTTCATGTTAACTAATGAACCTTATTGTAAAGTGTTACCACAGTCTTTAATGTCAAACACTGCAGTACACAGGAACATAAACACTAATGTTAATAGGAACTGACAAAGAACTAAACTGAACACAGAGTATATATGCAGGGTATATAAATAAGATACAGCTGATAATAATTACAGAAACTGGCATAATCATAAACCAAGGAAACCAAAACTAAACAGAGCAGCGAAACAGGAAATAAAGAAAACAGAACAGAATATCAAAATAAGATTCCATAACCATAACACCTATGAGCAGCGAAGTATGTACATTTAGTTCATTAGTCCGTATATGTGCATGCTTACCTTGCCCTCGTGGTTGGGGCAGGACAGGGGCGGGGCATATGTAGCAGCACCGGCTGACTCCAGCCCACTTGAGGCCTCGGGACGGGTGCAGTCCTGCTCCCTCTGCAACACTTCCATCAGATTAGTTATGAAGAAATTGTTCTGCAGAGCTGCAACACCCTTTTCTGGCAGGATGGAGGTCTGTCTGCACACTGGGCAGGACAGGGTCAAGGACTGAGGGGGGATGTAGTTCTGGAGACATCTGTGATAAAAACATAGTGCAAGACTTAAAAGCAAGCTGTAAAGATTTCCCTCCACATCTAATGGATTGTAAATGAAGATATAACCCAAGACGTGATTAATAGTGGTCTGTATTTTTTCAGTCTCATTAAATTTTAGTGGTAAATATTTTGACAGGATGATAGAAAATGAAAGTAACTAACAGTCATGTGAGGACATATGATCTGTTGATAAAAGCGGAAAAAACTGAGGCTCACATTCCAGCTCAGTGACGGCAGAGGGAATATGGTCATCTCTGTCTTTGCCTTACCGGGTGGTTTCTAAACATGATGTCATATGACAGCCATTCTAAAGCAAAAACCTGCATCTGGGTCATTGCTTTCCTACTATTCTGGAAGCCCTGAAGAGCATTACGTCAAAGTGTACATGTTCACTGGCATGGTGGAGCTGTGCGGGGGATTCAAATTCATTCTCTATAGTGGTGAGTGTTGAAATCTTGAACTTTATGCAAGAGGTGAAAAACAATGGGCGGCAATCACTGTGAGGTCAAGGCAGTGACATCTCTCATAACCATTTCAATTTTGCTTAAATTACATTGTTATATATTAGATATTTAATTCAAAAATATAATTAATTATTTAATCAGATGCTGTTTGGATGCTTACAATGTGCTAGACTATTGGCAGGATTACCAAAAGTGTATTAAATTGATGTTGTATGTGTATTTTGGCAATTCAGAAATAAAGTCTTATTATTTTTAGTACTATTAGTACTATTTATTAGTACTATAGTACTATTTTTTAATGTAATAAATATTGTTTTGTAAAGTTTTCAATGTGGCTAGACTATGGTGGGAATATATTAAAAATATATACAAATTATAAAGTGCAAATTATAAAGTCATTTGACAGTTTCCATATGAACATTACAAAGACAAACCCTAGTAAAGTTTTTATTTTATTTTATTTTATTATTATTTAATTGATCATGTGATATTTTTGTAAAATTATTATAAGTATTATTTCAGAGTGACTAGACTGTGGTATTTCTTTTTTAAAATGTGTATTAAATTGATGGCAATTCAGAAATAAATTGTGTTTTTAATTAAATTTTTTAAAATGTAATCAATATTATATTATTTTATAAAATGTTCAGTGTGGCTAACCTGTGGCAGGATTAACAGTGTAAAAAAGTGTATTAAATTGACATTGTATGTATACGCCAGCAATTAGGAAATTAGTGTATTTTATTGTGTTTTTTAATTTAATAACAGTTATATTATTTTGTACAATTCTTGTATTATTTTAAATATGGCTACAGAAAAAAGACTTAAAAACAGCATCTGCATGGGGTCTCATTTAACTGAACTACCCAAATGATCTGATTCACTAAAATGAATAAAATTCCCCAACACTTCATAAGAGATAAAGCTATAAAGCTATGTCTGGCTATAAAACAATATTACAAAAAAAAAATGAAGACGCACACCATTAACACACTGAAAACAGTCGTGTTGTGCTACTAAAAAATGTAGTTAATTTTGTGTCTTTTTTAAAAAGTGGTTACTTCCCAACACTGAAGACAACTAGATTGCTGTAATTTTACAGACACACCCCCAAAAGCGACAGACCTCTAGTGTTTTGGGCGGCATTGAGCACGTTTCTTCCACACCAGTGAACACAGACAGTCTTTAGCATATTCTGAAAGTGACATTCAGGCTATTGCGTGATTGCAATCATTTGATCATTCATGCACGAAGCACTTTCTACTGTGATGTGTCAGTTTACCTCTCGCAGAAGGTGTGCAGGCAGGGCAGGACTTTAGGGTTGTGGTAGTGCTCCAGACAGATGCTGCACACCAGGAACTGCTTGTCTATTTGACGCACCACCGGGCTGGTGCTGCCGCTTTCCCGCTTAGCCATCGTGAGAGGCATTCAAATGAAGAGACAGAGGCCTCTCAGACTATAAGAAAGAGAGAGAGAGCATTAATCTTTGAATACAGCTGTAGTTCTGCCTATTTCATCTCAACAATCCCAAGGAGACCATGGAAATTTTGCATAAGCTTGCAAAAGCATTGATTTCATGCAAAATTACACAATAAAGGTTTTTATGCATGGCAAGGTTCTGAGGGAGTAAAATGAAACATTATCTGGAATAAAATCACACCTAAATACAATTAAATAATATTTCCACACTTTTTGAAATTTTACAAAATATGTTTTTCAAAATTTGCATAATTACTAAATACAATTTGTTGCACAGTACAAACATTCTAATAATATTTACATTGAATAGTTGAAAGTTGAAAAGTTAAGTTGAAAGTCTGTGTCAAGAACAAGTGTAAAACAAAATATAACAGGTATTTGAAAAGTGGCAAAACATTAATTTATACACTAACACACCTTTATATACTTTGGAGTCTGTAAGATTTTTTTCTTTACTTAATATGTTTATTCAGCAATGACTAATAAAAATTCAAAAAGTGACATCACAAGATGTAATATCACATTCTGATGTCCCCAGAATGTGTCTGAAGTTTCAGATCAAAATACCCCACAGATCATTTATTATAGCTTGTCAAATTTGCCCCTATTTGGGTGTGAGCAAAAACATGCTGTTTTTGTGTCACTTTAAATGCAAATGAGCTGCTGCTCCCGGCCCGCTTTCCAAAAGAGGGCGAAGCTTTAACAGCTTCGGTTGCTCAACAACAACAAAGTTAGAGAATCTCACGCAGCCAAAATGACGATTGTCAGTAACGGTGTTCAGCCTTACATTGTTCAAACCGGAGTCAGATTCAGGAAGAAGTTACAACTTTTAGAATGATTCTAGAAGTTTCTGAATGGTTAGTTGATAAATTTATGTAGTTGCTGTGGAGTTGATTCAACTCATCGACTAGCATGTGCCGTCATGTTAATCTTTTGTGCAAAACCTGTATAGACGCCCATTATACATAGCGTACCTGTTTGCCAAACAGAGCCATACACACCAGGCTAATGTTTAAGATTACTATCGTAGCAAAACATCGCTCGGACAGAAATGCTCCTTTTTTAGCAATCGAACGTGCCAGGGTCAACTTGCAGGCTATCCAAGCTAAGGAGACTCTAAATAGTGTTCTGTGCTTGTCTGTGCAGCCAACGACAGAAGAGTTAGCATTTATACATTTATATTGTTACAAAAGATTCGTATTTAAAATAAATGTTTTTATTTTACAATAATGCTGTTATTTTAAACTTTAGTATTCATTAAAGAAAGAAAAAAACAGTTTTCACAAAAATATTTCCACATTAATAATAATAATAAATGTTTCTTGAGCAGCAAATCATCATAGAATGATTTCTGAAGGATCATGTGACACTGAAGACTGAAGTCATGATGCTGAAAATATTACTGTATTTTACTGTACTTTTTATCAAAAATGTGCAGCCTGGGTGAGCATTAAAGACTTCTTTCAAAAACATTTAAAACATATTACCGACCCCAAACTTTTGAATGATAGTGTGTATAATAACTAAAAGAACGTCTGTTAGTTTTATTAAAAATCAACCCCCTAGGACGTAAAAGTGTCCATAGGAAGGAACAGCTTGAAGTGTCTGAAAGCAGGAGCTTTGGCCATCAGCTATATCCATGACACACATCCACGTGAACATCTGTCAGCTCAGATAGAAAACAGATTAACCCTGTTCCCTCCATCAACTAACAACATGTTTTTGTTCAATATAAATGAATGTGAACAGAGCAGCAGTTTATCATTTACAAACAAATGTGAAATCCAATGATACCCAAACATAACAGTCTTTCTGTTATTGAGGGTCATCTGTCTGTCTGTGAATGTGTACTTGTGTAAGCACATGGTATTGTTTGTTGTTTCAGCGACCATGTGCTTCCTCGTCTGCCGTGATTTTCCAACTCTGACCCACGTCTGATTCTGTTGTCCATTTTAGGATTAGAGTGTGAGGTTTTTGTCTACGGAAAGTATGATTTTTATATTCCATGTTGAAACACAAGTGACATGGCAGGCAATTCTTCTTAGATGACAAGCATGAACAGCTGGAGAAACACTATAACTGTACTAAATAATACTGTAAATAAAAGGGTAGGTCCAAGTAACGTCAAACTGGTAGAGGTCAGGTCACACCTAATTTCCTAATTGTTTTTACTAACAAAAGTGTATTCAATTGCCGTTGTATGTGTACTTTGACAGTTTTATTTATTATTTTGTAAAAACATTCAATGCAGAATTAAAAATAGTGCATTAAACTGTCATTATATGTGAGGAATACATAAAAAAAATATTATTATTATTATATTTTTGTAAAAAATATTGTAAATAATTAATGTAGCAGGATTTTAAAAAGTTTATGGAGTATTTTTGTCCATCTTAAGACCTCACTGGACTCATTTTTACTCATGTCAAATCAAATAAGGTCTGTATCTCACATTAGTGCAGTGATAAATGAACACACCAGCAGCTGTGAGAAGACAGGAAAACTGCAGACTCATCCCTCACATCCTGGGATTAGAAACCTCCCAATTCCCTCATGACTAACCTGTAACGTCAGACGTTCTGTGCTTCTTATGTAATCTTTCATTTCCAGCTTGTGGAAAAGCAGCAGATTGTGGTTCCCTGGAGCTGTGGCAATATTCTCTTTTCTTTATGCTTTCTACAGTGTTTTTTTTCCCCTCTTCAGACTTTAATAATAATAATAACACACACACACACATTAGAAATATTATCTATCTGCCACACCTTTTGTTTCTGTCTCATCACAGGAGGAAGGGAAAAAAAGGAAGTCTCTAAAAGGCACTTCCTAAAAATCCTCCCAGTTCCTTCCTCTGTGTTCACACACAGAGAGAGACAAAGAGAGAGAGCAAGAGAGATGAACTAGTCATTGCTAGCCACTGGGATAAATATAAAGATGAGAAAGATTTCAAAAATGAAATTCAAAAAAGCAGCTGTTCTTATTATTACAGAAGAGAGAAAACCCTGGGGAAATGACATCCGCTGATAGCACTGTTTATTTGTAAGTCTGTATCTATGTTTTAGTACCAAATTCACTAAAGAAATTATGCAAATCAGGCACATTTTAAAGGGGTCCTATTTTGCCCTTTTACAAAGTCTTGATTTTGTTTTTGGGGTGTACTAGAATATGCTTTCATGCTTGATTGTTCAAAAAACATATTATTTTTCACGTAATTTACATTATTACAGCACCTCTCCCCCCAGTCTGTCTCGAACATGCCACTTAGTTCCTGTTTCGATGAAGCCCCTCCTTTTAAAAAAGGAAATGTGCTGTGATTGGTTAGCTGGCCAAGTGTGTTGTGATTGGCACCTCTTAGCACATGTTCGGGAAATGTCACGCCCCTTACCATAACTGCGAGCTCTACTCAGATGTAAATATCATGGATGGCGTCAATTTCAAACCAATTCAAGTCTGATTCAGACTTAAAGCTGCAGTCCATAAGTTTTGCCTCTTTTTCGCCATCTCTGTTTGAAACCTGCAATTGTCATCTGAACAAGTAAGTAACATGTCTGCCACTTTTGTCCTGACCAAAAAAAGCATTACAATAAATCTTGCTAAAAATGGTGATTACATTTAACGATCGCTTAGCTCGGATCACATCAAACTGTGCAAATTATTATTATTGTTATACTTAAAATTCTTAATGTTAACAACATTAGCATTGCATGACTATTAGCGTGTATTAGCGTTACCTGTAGATTTCCATTTCTGTAGCCACTCCTCTTTTGCTTTTGACTACTGGTTAATCTCCAGTTGTCTTTCTGGATTAAAATCCACCATCAAAATGATAAGTTTAATTATTGCAGCTGCTGTGAGAAAAGGCTATAAATGATCCGCCGCCTACAGCATCCTCACATGATATAGCTACTAGCTGGGACTCTTTATGTAAACAGACGTGACGTACTGACACAAAGATGAATGGCCGCATACTCAAATTTCCCGTGGAAACCCACTAGTACCATTTGAATTAGTAAACATTATTACAAGCTTACCGTTGTGAATCAGGTAAGGAGATAGTTTTGAACAATGGCTGGTTATGTACTTGCTCAAAAATTTATTTTGGATCATTTTTAACAAAAAAAAAAAAGTTACGGACTGCAGCTTCAAGAATGTTAACAAACAAGAGGATCGTGCAGAACGTATTTCATGCACTGACTTTGCAAGCATGCATTTCACAGGACGTTTGTGATATGTGGTATATATATATATATATATATATATATATATTTGTAATTTTCTAATACATTTTAGATACAATGTTATGTTATACACCACTTAATACAAATACACCACTTGGTATTTGTCGGAAAACTATGGTAATACAAACAGTAATCAATCACAAATCTGTGGTTAATTTTCCTAAGGGCAGTGAGCCTTACATGTTGGCTAGCAGGTGAGCAGAGGAAAAGCTTTGCCCTTTGTTTACATCATAGCAACAACATAAAACTTATAAGTGGAACTCTAAATAGAAAATGCAACTACAAATAAAAAGACATGTGAGTTTTAGAAACGGGTTGGAAAAAACAGCATCTTTTTGGCAACAACACTGTTTTCTCTAATGCAGCTCAACCAGGCCTCACCCCTGTATTTGCATATTACGTGGGCAGGGATTATTTAAATGAGCAACAATGTGACTTCACAAAACCCAGAAAAAACGTGCTGTAGTCCAAACAAGTCTTTCCCAGTAGTTCTTGGAAAGTGGATTTTCTTTGGAGTGGACTTGATCTTTGTAACCTTGCAGATCTTTTTTATGCTCAATCAGTAACATTACACACTAAGTTGAAAAAGCATAAAAAAGCCAAACACAACAGCTATGATGCACTCTCTCCTTAGATCATCATTTGATCCATTATGGGGCCGTTCACACAGAACACATTTTTGCTTTTAAAAATGCAAGACGCAGCCCTCAGGAATGGTCTTGAGACATGCTTTTGAGATTTGGTGCAATGACGAAAAGAACAGAAATAGCTAAACAGCAAAAAGGTACAAATGAATGCAAAAACATTATGCTGTCAAAACAGCCCATAATGCTGTCATGATCAATAGAAAATGTACACAATAGTAACATTTGCAAATGTATATAATATAATTTAATGATAGCAAATATGATGCACAAAAAACTGCTGTGCAACTGTTTAGTAAATTTGCCCCACTGCTTAGCTACTGCACATGGGCGTTAATTCCAATGTATACACACACACACACACACAAAACACTGGAAAGATTATCCATGGTCATGAAAAACACACCAGACAGGGCTGTGGATTTTCTCAAGCAGACCTCATTGTTTGGTTTCCTGCACACTCTAGCCAAGCCCAGTAACCAAGAAACACCAGCGCAGCCCCCCCTCGCTCTCCCGCCCCACCCCCTTCATCAGAAGCCCTGAATGAGAGCAGCTGAACGCTGACATCACAGCTGCCCTTCCCTCCTTTTTTGACCGCTCCTCTCTGTCTCTCCCTCTCTTCATGCTCTTGAGATTCTTATGCATACTCTAAAGCCCAGTAGAAATTTCAAAAGCCTTTAGCTGTAGCATTTCAGACCTGAGTCTGTGTCTGTCATTACAATCCATGTCCTATGGGCAGACTTGAGAAAAAGTACCATAATTGGGCAGTAAACAACATGTTACTTTTTGTACCTTATGATCACTGAAATATCAGCCATGTGAAAGTTAGTCCCAGTTCCCCCTGTTTCAACATAAGGATGGGTAGATAATGACCACATTACAGCTGTAATATACATTTGAAATCTTTAGGTTAGTTTTAACTAGCATTTACTGGAAACAAGAGTAGTCCAAAGTAAGTCAATTTATCTAAAGTCCAAACCACTAATCGTGCAAAATGTAATATTAAAGGTAAACTACGTAACTTTTGGCCCTCTAGTCCCTCAGCTCTTGCCATCTCCAATATTGATTCTTGTTTTATTACGAGCTCTGTAGCGTTCTCTTTTTGCCAGCAGACTCTCTGTTCTGCTTTTTTTTAAATGTGTGACTTCCCGGAGGTTCAAAATTAACAGCTCCATGTCAACCTTTCTCACTGGTTGTGACAACTAACCTATGCCACTCCCACACCATACACGGAGCAACTTTTCTCTATTTACGGATATGACGAGACACGCACAGGCAAGTGACGTACATGCAATTCACCAGGAAAATCATGCCGGCTTACCATAGTAAATCAGGGTAAGACAAAAACACATTTTGGAAGAAGGTTACACAGTGTACCTTTAAGCACATAAAATAAAAGTTAATAATGTTGCTTTGCTTAGCATGTGAAAAATAAACTTGTGGCAATAAGCCATATTATGCGATACTCTCATCTAATCCTTCTCACACTGTGTTAATAGCTTAATGACCCCCCGCAGCCAAAACCGCCATGAAGAGTCTGGATCAGATACTCTGAAAACAACAGAGTATATTCACACTTTCACAAATCCAGACTTGAAGAAAAATGTTCTCCCTTAGTGAAGACATTACAGAGGTCATTTTTTCTGAGTTTAGCGTGATCTTAAATATGTATGTAATAAAGTTAATATTTATTAATATGAATCACTGATTTAGCCAATCAAAAGTAAAAGTACTATATTGCTGCTACACCCATTACAAATAAATAAACCCAGTAAAATAACAATACATTTTTATCTCTGGAATCATATTTCCTTATGTATACCTCCAATTAGGGCTGGGCAAGAACTTTAATAGTCACAGTATATTCAGTATTCACAATATATTCAATAGTTTCCTAAAAACAACATTAGATTAGTGTCATGGTGGTTATAGCAAGAATGAGTTTAAGCAGGATCTAGTTGCAGCAGTAAAACTTTAACAATAACTCAGGAGAGAGAACAAGATGCAGGAACACAACAACCAACTTAAACAGATGTAAGAACAGGCAAGGAAATAATCTAAACAGGCAGTATAGAGACTAAATGAGCGAGTTAACAAGGGGCAGGTGGACACAATAGGTTGCTAGGGTAACAAAAAACTAGGAAACAAGGTCACAGACTAGAAAACTAGGGTTGTGTCCGAAATCGCCCCCTATACCCTTAAATAGGGCACTATTTGAGGGGACAGCCATTTGTAGTGGTGTCCGAAACCATAGTGGACGTTACCGAGTGCACTCATTCAATCACACAAGCAATGTACACTCAACAGCTAGGGAATACCCATAATGCACTGTGAGAGCCACACTGCGTGCCGAATGAATCCCCGCATCTGACCGCAGCCATCCTCTGGTCACCACGCTTGTGGTTACAGCATAATATCATACAGGTATAAATTCATTTTTACTTTATTATTAAATTGTTTAATTAAGGTTTATACATACTAGTTTACATGACAGAGCGCAAGATCTTTTTTTTAATTACTACTGGAGCTGCCAGTTTCAAATGATTGTTAAACAGCAAGCACAAACTATGTAAAAGCGGCAGCCTTTCCGATGCACTCAGTGTCCGAATTCACTCACTCATTTTCATTCACTCCTTCAAGTGGCCTATATAAGTGGACTAATGTAGGGAATAGTGAATAAGGGTATAGGGGGCAATTTCGAATACAGCATGCGTCAACTAAGGAAGACAGGAACTGGGAACCAAACCAAAACAGAACATAAACCTGACAATTAATTTTGTGATCCCACCATCTTCCACGATTTCACACAGAACGTCAAGACTGTGATACATTTTTTCTTTTTTCTTTACCGGAATCTTCGATGAATCGTTTTTTTATCCTGGCTTTACATTAGCATAGAGAGTTCATATATACCGCACAGTGAACCTTTACCTCAAACTACACAAATATGCCTTTAGATGTCCCACATAGCTGCATAGTACAATGGGGGCATAGGACAAACACAATGAAAAACAAAATATTGCAGGTACAGCTCTAGAGTACCTTCTACAGCAGACAGTACCGACCCCACCAGTGATTTATGATTTCCTGCTGAATGCATCTCATTTATAGTGCGCATTCTGTGCAAGCATAAATATTCAACAGCAACAGCCATTGTGAAATACTTATCATTTGAAAGTGGCTTAGGATAAAAAAAAAAACCTATATATATATATATATATATATATTGTATAATGCAACATCTCCACAGGCTAATATTAAAAATAATATTCATAACAGAATAAAGGTGGATATACTTAAACTGAATATCATATGGTTTTAAGGGCCTTTAACATATTTCTTTCTTTCTAATTCTAAGATCTTTTCTCAGCAGGGATGGCGTTTAATAGGATTGTAACGCTGACTTACATATAAAAAAAAACTGTCTGGGTCTAATCTGCCTGGGACAGAGACCGCCTTCCCTCCCCTGCCACCTACAGCTCACCAAAATAATAGAGTGCCCGTTTAGGACAATAGAGCTCAGTAGATAGTCCAAAACTGCATAATTTCTATAAATTTCACTTTTTGGCAATTAGTCAACATTAGTGAAGCCACTCAGCAAGACAGCATGTGACTCTTTCCATTACCTGTGTCTAATTGCAGGATATTGCACACAGCAGGCAATAAGCAATTTATCGCAGGGCTGCAGAAAACAATTACAAAAGACCCTCGACACCAGGTCTTCAGAGTGTGCCTTCAATACAGATATCCACATGTTTAGACTTTTAAGAAACCTATAACATCTAAAGACCCAGAGGAAGCAGTTGCATGGATTTATCCCATATAACTAGGCTGATCTTGCATGCTGAGAGTTGCGTAAGCGGCATTTACAGTGTTATGTCTGGGGAGATGCCATGAGTCACAGAGCACTAACAGAAATTATGCATCTGTGGTTCTTTATCCTTATATGTCTGGTTTGAACTGCAAACGTGGGCTGGACAGTTACTTCTTGTTACTTCCAGACACTGGATCAACATCCGGTGTGTAGATCCATGAATAAAAAGTCTAAAAGTCTTTTAATATGGCTTGCATACACTGACTGTGGATTTGTATTGCATGATATATTTCACAGTTGGACTATGAGCAATGATCTTGCATAGTTTTATTGTTCTCTCTGTATAAATATGTAAGATCAAAGTTCATGGCCTAGTGTTTAACATTTGAGTGTGCAATTCCACTGCTTAAAGGGACAGTTGAACAATTCACACCCCAACCCTTATGGAGGACGTTTAAAGAATCTGTACACAGCTTTCTTTTATAGTTCACAGTATCCATGTCTGTCAAGCTTCAAAAAGGCACAGCATAAAAGTGGTCCATGTGACTCTTCTAAAGCCATATGATAACCCAAGAATGGCTCTGATAATCATTGAGTTGAACACAAGAACCGGATCAATTCCATATGAAAATAAAACATTCTTTTGGGTTGGTTCTTTTCAGTGAATTGTTGATCCAGTTCACAAATTGGACTAAAAAATGGAAAAGTCAGTGAGTTGAATTCAAGAACCAGACCAGGGCTGCAAGTAGATCACTGAAAATATTGGCACCAATGGTGTTTGCGATCATCTTAGGCTTACAATGCTTCCAGAAAATGTATCAATGAATCGTTCAGTCCGATTTGTGACCTGAATGTTAAATCAACAGTTTAACCAAAAGAACCAATTCAAATTAGTGTTGTCAAAAGTGCGACTTCGGTACTATGTCGGTATTTAAATTTTAAAAATGTGACAATACCAGTATTTCCACCTAGCATTTGTTGAGCGGATTCTGAAACACCTCTGATTGGCCAATGTGTTCACGCACTCAACAGATATATATGTCTGTGATTGGCTACAGTGATCCAAGCTTCAAAAACATGTTGTAAATAGACATCTGTGACACTCTTCACCGAGCCCTTACACAGATACACACGGGAGCATTTGAAAGCAGATGTCTATCAGCGGTCTATTTATAACATGTTTTAGAAGTGCTGATCATTGTAGCCAATTACAGACATATCTGTTGAGCGCATTAACACAATCGCCAATCAGAGATGTTTAAGAATCCACTCAACAGAGCTTAAAATGCTAGAGGGAAATGCTGGTATCGTCACATTTTTAAAACGTTTACTGACTTTTGACAACACTAATTCAAATAAATGATTAATTCACACATCTGACTAATCCGGTTGAAGTTCAACTCACTGACTCACCAATTCAGGTAAACAACCTTTATCTTCTTCTTTTTTTTTAAATTTAAATAAAAGAAAGCCAGTATGATCTGTCATGTATGTAAAAAAAGCTGTGTGAAATTCTTCAAATCTTTTTGTCATGACATGAGACATATGGGTTACACTTTATTTTAAGGTGTCAGTATTACAGTGTAATTATACATTTAAGTACTGAGTAATGATAATTAACTGCATGTACTTACTATAGGTTTAGGGTTAGGGTGAGGGTTTGGTTTAGGGTTAATTGCATGTAATTATGCATATTTTCGAGTTATTACTACAGTAACTACATGTAACGTGTAACAATGACATTGTAAAATAAATTGTTACCGACATAAATAAATAGTGACTAAACTAATACCATTTACTTGTCACATTAATCAAGAAAGACTGCTAGAGGAAGCTGGTGTGAAAGTAGATGAATTCAAACGCAGCCTGTAACGCAATCCACTTCTAATCAGTGTCAAAATAAACAGTCACATAAACACTGAGTTGCTTTTTCTGATAATAATATCATACAGCTCTTTTGGCAAACTAACAATCAAGGTTGGAACAGAGGAGGTTGATAACATCAACTGTGATCTCTATCCACACACAACCAAGAGCGGATCTCGTCACAAACGAGACAGTTCATTAATGTCTTATCACATCTGATCCTGAATAACCAAAGAGTGCTGTTATGAGGCATAAAGACATGGCTGTCCTGCTGCTGTGGTAGCCCAGATGCCAAGTCCATTGAGAGATGCTTGGCTCCTGTTCAGCCTAATGAAAGCCTTGTCTGCTATGCCACACAGCTCCCTGCATCTTTAAAACCAGATGGATGAATCTGTCCATTAGTTCCTATCAGTTACTCCATATAATTTACCCAAGGATTATTCAACGCCACATTAGTGCTGGGCGGTATACCGGTTCATATGGTATACCGGTTTCAATTTCGAGACCAATGTATCTATTGAATGGCCATGAAGCGCTATGTAGAGCGCTATGTAGAGCATATAGAGAGCAAACTTCTATTAACTGCATACCCTTCTTACACTAATGGAAACAACTTTATAACACAACAATAAATAACTCACAAAACCATCTCTCTTTAATACTGCAAATACCATGTAGAGCCATATGATTTCTGCGATGCAGAAAACACGGATGAAATCACGAAATCCAGTCACAAATAGAACCAAAGACTATAAAATAACACAAGATGTGTCACTCGTATTGTTTTGAATGGGAGAATGTGCAACGTGCAATATGGCGGAGTAAATTCCGCCTTCTAAATAAGAGCCAATCGCCGATTGGTAAAGTCATCGCATCACAGCAGCGGCCGTTAGAAGCTCCGGTTCCTATAGAAACAGTCAGACGCACGCTTCCTATAGAGATGCGCAGTTAGGACTGCGCATGTGCATTAGCTTGATCTAGCCTGAAAAAATGCCTTTTTATGTCATGATGTAAGCGTTTAGAAATAAAATTTATGAGACAGTTGTTGTCAGATTTCATTGGTGATTTCAAATATTAAATTTAATTGAAAGCTTGGAAAACAGCTTTGGGGAAGTTGATGTTTCCCCATTCAAAGATATAGGAGCTACACTTGCATGCCCGAGAGGCATTTCAAAGATGGCCGCCGAGTGAAATGACTTGTCTTAAAGGGACTTTGGTAGAACTTACTGTATAAAGCTGAACATCACAGAATTGGGCAATTTTTGGATGAATAAATCAAAAGTCGGCTGTACACTGAATCAGATATCGATACGGAATAGTGTCTGTGAATATTAAAGCTAAAAAAGACTGCTATTGAAATTTGAAGTCTGTATGAATGAGCGCCACATTTTCCTCTACTACTACACATACTGAAGCGCTCGCTATGATTTCAGTGTCTGCTGTCTCACTATACATGAACTTCATCTGCAGAGCTGCTCTTAGGGTCACTTTATGAACATTTCACCTGTTAATTTGATAAAACTATCGACATTTGGAGGATCATATACATAGGAAGTCAAAGGTCTTCACGACCCTGTCAAAATAAAAGTTCGGTATAACTTGAAATAACAGAAATATACTATTGTACAATCGAGTATAGTTTAATTAATAGAATTAATAATAATAATAATAATAATAAACACAGTTTATTAAAACACAAACTCAAAGGTCTTCATTGAAATGACAGAAATTGCACAGTAAAAATGTAGCCTACTTATTAATATTATTAATTTAATTAAATTTTTTAATTATTTGATTACATTTTAAACTAAATTGTTAGCTTTATGAACTGATTTGATTTAAATTAATTTTTAATTGACCTTACAATGTTTATATAATATATTCCCTGTACTCCTTAAATATGCAAAAAATATGCAAAAAAACGTGACATACCGTAAAACCACCAGAATCCATAAAAAAACGGCCAGCACTATGCCACATTGACTCATTAGTACACTGTAACAGGCAGAAGGATGAAAACGAAGCCATTTGTCTTTTGGTAAATGACATAAGATGCTGACACTGAAGCAAAGGCAAATTGCTGCAGTACAAGTTAGGCCACATTTTCCAAAGCAGTCATTAGTCACACTATGTAAACTTGTGTTACTGTCCACCAGCAGTGTGGTGAGGTCATCTGGACACTCTCTGTGTATCTGCAGTAACCTATAGCATGATAAATTAGTATTAATTATTGATGAATTCATTTATTTATTTAATGCATAAATTATTTAAATATGATATTGCATGATACATTATAGGATATAATTTTAATTAATTACCTAATTTATTTATTTTTATTTTACTGATATTTGGGTCATTGATGATAAGGTTTTTAAAAGTGTAAAAAAAAAAAAAAAAACATAATGAAGATATAATTAATTCTGTCAGGACCACTATCATCAAATATGATTGATAATAGCATAGAGTTTGTATTGGTGGTATGATTCTGTTCTGGGCAAGAACTCCCTGCGTATCCATACAGTCTAGCATGGATAAGAGCAGGGAGAGCAGCAATAAGCTTGACTGACGTGACCTGCCAGAACTGACGCTAACGCTGGATTTTTGAAGATTTATTAAGTGTTAACAATGAGATTATGTGGTTTTTATAATCAATTAACACTGCTTTTTTACAATATGGACAAAATTTGTCACCAAAAAAGTCACTTGATTTAACCAAAATGACTTTAAATGACTTTAAAATGTAAATACAGGTGCTTTAAAATAAGATGCTTGAAAAAACAACCTATAGTGTAATTTTTTTGGAGGACAGTCTCTTCAGGACATGCATATGAGCAAGTGAAAACATGAATTTTTCAAATAGTTAAAAGAGAGTTAGTTACTTTGTTTCATGACCTTTGCAGGTGTCTGAATGATGTCACACCCTGTCACATGACACTGACCGCATGACTTGATCCAAAATGATCCCTTTATATTGGTTACTCAATATCAATGAAAATCATTTTTCCGGACATTCTTTCTCATTAACAAACAACTTCTACACATCATTTTAATACCATTTTGCACTATGTCATAAAATCATGCCAGAATAAAAAATATATACATTTATTACATTTTTAGATATTTTAATCACAAATGAAATGGCTGCATTGTCCTTTGGACAGTTAAACTAAACGACCTTTTGACACTTCAGAATCTTTAAAATTACCTTTATATGAAGCAAAATATAATTAAAACCTTTGGGATTCAATAAAAGAAATCTAGTTGTACTACCTTACATACTTTGGATGTCATATCTTTGTTTTTTATTATTACTAAGGCCTATGATAGTGCATGATGCATTAAATACGATAATAATGATGATATCATTTTAATTAATTTATTTACATTTTTTACTGATATTTTTACTGCAATATTTACACTTTTCAACTAAACTGGTTATTTCTAATATGATACTGCACATGATAATCATTTTATTAATTTATTTTGATTTTTTACTGATATTTTTACAATATTTACACTTTTCAACTAAATTTCTTATGTAATTAAAAAACAATAGTCTTTGCGAGTAAAAGAATAGAATGTGTTATTTGCACTTTTTTTTACATAACAGTCATTAATTCTCACGTGAGAACCGCATAGCATTTAAAAGTAAACAGTAGGTCAAAATTATTTATTTTTTATTAATTATTTATTATAGTAATCCAATGATTATTTAGTTCTTATTCAGACAAAGAAAAAAAAAGAAATGAAACATTAATGAAAAGTCAGTTGGACGTAACACCAATACCCGTCAATCTGAAAACTATTTTAATGCCCGCAAAAGTCTTTAAATGTCTCTTTACTTTGATTGCATAGGATAAGAGGAAGAGAAAAAAGAAGAAGAGAGACATATCCAATAAAATCAATCTCATACTACCTAGACAAATATAGTCAGCTTGATTTGATTCATTGTGATGCATGAGTGCGCTTGTGTGTAACAAGTAAATTCTGCACGCACACACACACACACGCACACACACACACACAGAAATACACAAACTGCACATTTCTGCAAGGTCAAAACATTCCAGACCACTAAACACCGCCCAGCCCCCTGTCACCTTGATGACAGGACTGCAGAGTAAACTGTCATTCACACAAAGATGTGATTCCTGCACATTGATTCACCTGGAACGAGTTGCTGTCTGTCTGTATGCTTTGCTTAACATCAACCTGACAGCATCTGTCCAGCACAAACAAAGCCAACAACAGCCTTCACCAAACCTTGTCCAGAAACTCAACATGACAGGACAAGCAGAATATTGACTTCTCCACAGCTATGCTTCTGGTCGGATAAAAAGCACCATCAACAGTGACCGATTTCCTTTTATTGCAATTATCGTGACCAACACCTTCATCTTATCTTCATCACAGTCTAGTTATAGAGTAGCACCTCACTATTGCCTGGCTCAGGATTCACCAGCATTTATAAAGCAAACAACAAAAGGTCACTGAATGTGCATTAACATCCTACTCAGAGCTAAAGCTGATATTATTAAAGCAGATTCTCACGGCACTGCAGCAAAACATTTCTACATGTCGGTGATATTGCAGTTAGATAATGCATAATCTGTAGCTGTGGAAAAATGCTGGTGTAAAGACTACACTTTTATCCTTCTCAAACAGATGAAGACAGAAACAGCTGAGCATTTACTGTGCCAAAGCAGGCAACAACTGTTATATCGAACAGACGGGCTGGTAAAACTTTCTCAAGTATATTTTACTAGAATCCCACTTTACATACAGTAGGTATTTCTTGTTGCAAAAGAGGGCACAAAAAACAAGTGTAATGTCAAAGGGCTTTGGAAATTTCGACTCTCTGTCTTTTAACATTAAACTAGTACCTCCTTGGAAGCTGGAATCACAATTTTTAATTTAACTTAAGGTATCTGGCCCAGTTGTTAATCAAAGTGTTTACTGTAGCCATTTCCTCTCATTAAGTAGTTTTTGAGAGGACTTATATCCATTCATTGCCACACTTATCTGATGACTGTGTAGTGAACAACAGTAAGTGTGCCTTTCAGTATATGGACTACAAATCAACATGATTGACTAGAGAAAACATTAAATAGGATGCAATTTTTAACAATACAACATGGCAACCTGTTCAGCAAAATTATACCGCATTTGTTATCCAACAAACCTGTCCATTTTAAAACAACCCCACTTAAAGGTGCAATATGTAAAAGTGTCTGTCCGCTAGAGGTCGCTAGAGGCCTATTCAAAACAAAGGTGTAGCTTGATGACGCCAAGTTTGAGCGTGGAATCTTGGGACATGTGGTCTTCACCTCACAGCCAGTGGAAAAGAATTGGGATAGGACTCGGGCAGAAATCGTGTTCATGGATGCGATTATTAACGTTACTGTAGTATGAAGCAGAGCAGGACAAGTGTTGTGGGAGCTGAACGAGGCTTCTGGAGCAATTGTGCAACACACGCCTCACGAGCAGCGGAACTTATATTATGCAGCAGTCGCCGGCGCTGCTTCCGCTTTTCCGGTCATGAATATGAGGTAACACAGCTCTGTTTATCATATTAGATACATTTGAGAGTGTTAAAAATTTTATAGCATTACTCTGCGCATTCACTCGGCGGCTGCTGTGAGACACTTGCTGCACACTGCAGTATGATAGATCAATTTTAGAATAGCATGTTAAATGCTGGATGGCTTGTGTTGATAAATGGCATGCAATTTATTTTAAAATGTATTGTATGATGGAGAAAATGCTGTTTTACTGTTACTAAAAATAAATCTGCATCTGATTATGCTATGTTAGCTACTTCACAAAATAGTCTTTTTCTCTGAAGCATGGTAAAGCATGGTACTCGCAAAAAAAAAAAATCAAGAAAATTAGATTTAAACAATAAGACTAAAAGTGTTGAGCTATATAACAATAATTCGTTTTCTGTCTATAAATGTATCAAAACAGTTTTCCCCTTGTCTATTAAAACGTAATTTATTAAAGCGTCTTCGGTGTTTCCATGGTGTCTACAAAATAAAACCGGAAACCGAGGGTAATGTGGTATGACACAATTGACAGGCGACTCCTCACATGTCCCAGAGCCTTGGTTAAAATTGCAATTTTCTCACGATTTACAAATAGTTGGAATCATTTGGGATATTGTAAGTACTCAAGTGAACAAAATATGTAACACTGGCCTAGTGGTTTTTGGATATTTTACTGCAAAATTCTGACATGTTGCACCTTTAAGTCTTGAACTGCTTTCACACCAAATTAAATGTTTAATATGCCTTTTACTCACATTGATAAACTGCAAACAGTAAAAGAATTGAAGCATGGAACACTAAAAATGGCTTAAATTTTGCCCATTTCTCTAGTGAAATTCATGTCATGTCATGAGCAATGGTGCATGATGGAGGAAATTGCCTGAAAAAAAAAAAAACGTAAAAGCTATTTAAGACAGACTTTTGAGGGAACACAAATGCTGCAGAGACAATGGCCATTTACATGTAAGGTAAGACTTTACCAGATTTCTCAGTAGCATCTGTAGTAAGACTAAAAAATAGGTTACACTAAATGTAAAAAATTATGTTCCAATTTTCCTTATGGGAACATCCAACTTTGTCATAATCAATTGGTATCAACGTATAAAATCACAAATTTTAATAATAATAATAATAATTAAAAACACAAATCAGTTTTACAATGGTTATGGGGCACTTAAAACAATCAGAATTAGTCATAAAAAAATATATTGTCAATCTCTACTAAAGACATGCAGTGTGATTTACAATATGCATCACACAAGTCATATACAGCACCTAATTTGGATGATTCATCATCAGAAGGCCTTTATAAACTTTACAAAAGATGTACTTTCTTGAGAAAAATATGTCTAGAGGAGTGATCACAGACTAAAGGGCACTAATAGCCATAAAAAGAGCAAATAATATGTGATGGGATGACATTCATTCTGCATACACGGTAAAACAATGGAATATGAAAACAATCACAGTTACTGAAAAACTCGTTGACCTAAAGCACAGCCCCATGACATAAAGGAGAATCTACATCCTGCAGATATTTTAAGACTTCCTCACATCCTCGGAGATGGTGGACATTGAAACACTGTGGGAAACATTTACAAAGAACGGGCTGATTTCAGCAGTCAAGCCAACGAGATGCGTGTCTCCAGTACAAATGTCAATGAATTATTCAACATATGTATCAACGCATTCACCGCAATGACAAAATGAGTCTAATCTGAGAAGAGGCAACGGTAAGAAACTAGTACACTCACGTGAAATTTGGGCCGGATTTAGAGAGGAGTCAGCATGAATAACGGGAGAAAGCGTTTTTCATTGTCAATGTCCGATAAATAATCCGGTTTTTACGGTTTTTCATGAAAAACTGCAGTCCTTTTCTCCGAATGGGAGAGTCGGCAAGGAGGGGACGGTGAAGGGAGATTGTGGGCGTGTGCGAATGCAAAAGGTTCCGAATGCAATGTTCGCTCATTGGTCAGCACTGGAATAGGAGGATCTATGATAGCCAATAAGAGTTAGTATTTTGGAATATGTAATTATTTAAAATGTATATCTGAAAAGGGGCGATTCATTGGTAGTGGCGCTTTTGGTTCATCCCAGTGACTCGAATCTTTTGAATCTGTTGACTGAAAAGATTTGTTCAGGTTCGTTAACCGATTTCCCTGTAAATTATATTCTACTCTTCTGAATATATCTGTTTAAAAACGAATAAAATAAAAATGTGCGTGTCTATAAATCAACTAAAAGATAGTAAATGGTGTCCAAAATCCAAAAAAAGTGAGTTCAGGCTGTCTACAAAAAGATAATCGTGTAACTGCTGGGCTTATCTTTTATCCAGGTATAAGAAGACAACAATGACTGAGAAAAGTTAGTTACGCGATTAAAACGGAACTTGCCGAACGAAAAAAATAAATAAATAATAATCAGTGCGTGGAAGTGAACCGGAACGATTCGTTCACTTGAAAGATTCATTCAAAATAGCGAACGAAAGGCCAGTCCACTGTGATGCACTGCAACTATTGAAAGAAACAGATTAATAACTGCCTATCATGACTGGTTTAATCAAGCTTTTTATCTGCAGGTGAGTTAAATACATTTACTGTAAATAAATAATGAATGAATGGCAGTCATATTATAACACTAATTAATTCCAAAGGGGAGAAAAAAATCTTCGTACACACCCTAGAAAGACCTCTTCAAAAAGGAAAACATCTGGTGCTCTTCTTTCTTAAACCCAGTTCTGCAAAAAAAGAGTTTTATTACAAGGCACACCAGTTCAGTCAGTCCATGACCTAAGATGATATGAGTGAAAGTACGGCAGTTTGGGGTGGGGATATAAGGTTACATAGTGCAAGGGTTGGGCTTTGTTTACAGTGGGGTGGGGGAGGTAAGACTGTGTTCTTGGGCTTTCATTATGAAGGTGGTGGTTGCCATGGAGACTGCATCCAGCCCAAGGCAGCCAGATGGCAGAGGCAGACTGTCTCTCCCGTGCCACGTCAGCAGACGGTACATTAAGACATAGACTGAACATTATTACTCATTTGCCCATCATATTGTGTGCTCTGCCAAAAAAAAAGAAAGAAAGAAAGAAAGAAAATAAATATTTTTTAATGTGAGCTGATAAAGTGTAATGAAAATGAGCATACTATTGATTTTATATGGTACTTCCAACCAATATATTAAATAATGGTTAATTTTGTATTTATAATAATATATAAAATAATAATATACAATAATATATTAATATATAAAAAAATATAAAAAATAATTAAAATGTTTTTTTTATATAGTGAAATAGATAATTCAACATTTCTGTTATTAAATTTACAAACAGTTTATTACAATGTATTCAAAGAAACGCATCTCTAAACAATTCATGGTAAGTGTCTGAAATAAACCGCATTTAGACATGCACTGTAACAGCATAGAATCAAACCTATTACTCTAGGCTTTTTTAAGAGACTAAAATCAGTCCAGCACATACTGATAAGCCATTTTCAGGATCAACTGCACTATAACCATAGCATGTTGTGACATTCAATCAGCTTGACCCTTTATTCTCAGTTCTTTGAGACTGATGATGATAATTCACTCACACAATCACCCAAACTCCCCCCTCCCCCAAATCTCCACCCCGACAGGGTCTCAGGCTGTCTAGAAAGCACTTAGACCACCTAAAGCAGACCTATCGGGAGCCTATGACGTTATCTTTTCTCCCTAACTAAGCCTTCAATGTCTTTATCAAGGATAAGCCCATTTAGCTTCTCATTGTTCCCTCATTATTCCAGAAGCTCAGCGGACAAAAAAACATGAAATACCATGTATAATTACATCAAGTAGCACAGGAGATGTTGTTGAGGTCAAGCAAAACTATGTAACACAAAAAAAGATAAATAAATCTTGCCTAAAAACAGGACAAGTAACATAATATAAAAACGCACTTAGTGTGTGAGCATTAAGCAACTCCTAACTGGAACATGGTCTCTAAATATTCATGAAATCTCAAATTGAGAATCAAAAGCAGAGGTTTTATCAGCTTGTGCTTTGGAACGACTCAAATAAAAGGCCTTCTTTCATTTCTGGAGCAGTGAAAACCACAAATTACATGAACTCTCTATTCCCCATTTTCATCATGTAGGCGAGTGCTTTGATCCGTAGATTGGTCTGTCATAGGAAGCCTGCAATGACCATTCAGAGGCCATTAGAAACATGATGTCGTACGAGCTAGGGTATCGGGTAAATATAATAATTATTATTAAACATTAAATTATTCATCAAACAAGAATTTGTGATTTTATGTGGTGCATTACAACCACATTTACCAACTTGTATTTCGATTGGTCAGTATATAATCTAAACTAAGAGAATAATTACTCATAGTCACAGTCATGCATAATTGTGCATGGTTAATTTATGCAGATACAGAAACTGTCTCGCCCTGGAAATGTAATGCCATGTACTGCCCCCTTGTGTTGCATAAAGAGCATTGCAGGTAAAATATGTCATTTTCCACTGATCTTAACACTATATTTAATTCAGTTCATTGTGTTTTTTGGATGAAGTGTAATTGCATGTGCGTTATTTATAGAAAACGTGAAAATAAATGTTCATTCACTGTTTTAACAAGCTAACAATGTCAAAGCACCAAGCTAGTTTTCCATAAACGCAGCATGCCACTCAACGTGAATGTCTGAATAAATAGAGAGCAATGTTTAAATGTTTTTTTTAAGATCACGGGTCCACACTGTCAGAATCAAGCTCTTTTGATTTGTCTTTTTCACGCCAGCGCTTAAATAAAGACATAAAGCTGAAGCCCTCTTTAGCGCTTTTAAATGATATTGTTTGGCTGTTTCTCTTGCCAGTACCCAACTGCAAGCTAGGTACCATCTCTTCAGACTTTGCTTCCGGCTCGGCTGATTGTGACTGTGATAAATCAACTGATTGTGATTCCTCTTGAGAATTAAGAGGCTTCGCTTCTAAATCTTTAACAGTCTTTGTAGAGTTTTGTTGTATGGTGAGCATATTACAATCCACAGATTTCCCTTTTCCAATAACACCTATAGAGGGAGCTGGAGATGCATTTACATTACAGGGTACAAATATGTCCTCTTGGCTGGTATTTCCACAATTGGCCTCAGGAAGTGCGATTGTGTGCCGGCGATTGATGATCTGGCTGTTCTGCAACAGAGGGCTGGGTTTAGAAGTGTTTTCTTCTATGGCCATGATCAGCAGCTGTCTTTTGTCTTCCTGGAAGAACGTCTTCTTGGGAGACAGGATCGGTGACAGGGCCTCGCCGGATGAAATACTGCTTCGACTGGACTGGTATTGTAAAACTTTCCGTGACACCTCTCTCATATTCTGCACCTCTTTCTCGGTCTGTACATCTTCCTTCTCTTGCTCCGTGGATACGGAGACACATTGATTCATTGAGGAATCTGTATTTTCTTGCATTGGGCTTGAGACTGTAATCTCTGGGTGATTGGGCGTCTCTTCCTTACCAAAGCTCTCCTTGATCAACGAGGGTTGCATGACACATTCGATCCAGCTGTCCCTCTTAACCTCTTTGTTGTCATCGGGGTGGTTGTTCTCCTTCAAGATGGTCTCAGTTAGATTCCCCAGCGTGGGTGAACCGGTCCCAGCTCTACGGCGGGGTTGCCGAGTGTTAAACCTCTGTAGGATGGACTCCAGAGCAACTCCTTCGATGTCTTTATCTCGTGAGGAGCAGGTGGCAGTGGAGCGTCGCTTGGCAGCAATTTGAGTACGCTCTCGCTGCCTGCGCCTCACTTCCACAATGTCTCGTTCAAGGTTCTCCTGTGACAGAAAGATGATAGAGAAGTGATTAATGTGATTTATGAAGCATTTTACCTGGTCAAGGAGGATAAACAATATTATTACAGACGTCTGTGGCAGCCATTACTGAAAATATGAAAAAAAAAAAAAAAAACATCTTTTTTTAATTGACAATATTTAAACAATTAAAAAACAAGAACAAAATAATAATCTAAAAAAAAAAATTAAATAGTTTAAAAATATTTCATATTTAATTATTTAATATATAATTTATAATTTATAATGATCTATTTTAAAGAGGTTACATTTGCAAATATGCTCAAGTATTTTTGTTCTTTGTTTTGTTTGGCAAAATGACAGTGACCCTGATTTTTACAGCATCACTAGTGTTGCAAAATTTTTACAGTTGAAAACTTTCCATGGGAATTATTTTATTCAACATTGATGCTTTTTTTGTTGTTCAATGAAAGAACCGATTAAAGTTCTACTCACAAATAAAGTAAAAAATTTAATTTAGTATTAGTTTGCATGCATGTCTGTTTATGACCAAACAAAATGTTTATATTTATGTTTGTATATGATACCATTTGTATAAATTACCCCAAATTTCCCTTTAATTTCCATATATTCTTGTTAAGTTTCCAACTTGGAATATTTCCAACATTCCCCAGCTTAACTTCCCATGGAAAACGTTTCTGGAAATTTACCGAAAATGTTCCGCCTCTTTGCAGCTCTAAGCAACTCTAAGCATCACACAAAAGATTTTGGTAAAGTACACTACCGTTCAAAAGTTTAGGCTCTGTAAGAATTTTCGGTAACCCTTTACAATAAGGTTTCATTAGTTAACTAATTAATCAACATGAACTAAGAATGAACAATACTTCTACAGCATTTATTAATCTTAGTTAATGTTAATTACAACATTTACTAATACATTATTAAAATCAAAAGTTGTATTTGTTAACATTAGTTAATGCACTGTGAACCAACATGAACAATGAATGACAGTATTTTTATTAACTAACATTTACAAAGATGAATAAATACTGTAACAAATGTATTGCTCATTGTTGGTTCATGTTAGTTAATACATTAACTAATGTTAACAAATGAACCTTATTGTAAAGTGTTACCAACTTTTTAATGTTTTTGAAAGTCTCTTATGTTCACCAAGGCTGCATTTTTTTAAATCAAAAACACAGTAAAAACAGTAATACCATGAAATTTAAGTTTTAAAATGTAATTTATTCCTGTGATGACAAAGCTGTATTTTTAGCAGCCATTACTCCAGTCTTCAGTGTCACATGATCCTTCAGAAATCATTCTAATAATCATTCTAATAACATTATTTTGGTGCTCAAGAAGAATTTATTATTATTATCAATGTTGAAACCAGTTGTGCTGCTTAATATTTTGTGGAAACTGTGATACATTTTTTTAAGATTTCTTTGATGAAAAGAAAGTTAAAAAGAACAGCACTTGTTACAGACAGAAATCTTTACTGTCACTTTTAATCAACTCAATACGTCCTTGCTGAATAAAAGAACTAATTTCTTTAAAAAGAAATTGGTGAATCCAAACTTTTCAACAGTAGTGTATGTTATGGTGTATTTCTACTTCATTTCATGGTAAAGAAATTCTTTGTTTGAATTTCCAATGTGTTCACACTTGTCATGTTTGGTTCGATTAAAACGAACCCTGGTGCGATTGCTCTGTTAGTGCGGTTCATTTGAACGTGTGAACACTGCCATCCGAACCCTAGTGTGCACCAAACAAGCGGACCGAGACCGCTGAAAAGATGGGTTTCAGTCCACTTCCAAACAAACTCTGGTGCGGTTCGAATGATATATGAACGCAACACGGACCAAAAACAGGAAGATGAGACCCTAAAAAGGACAGAATCCTCACGCATATCGTTTTTTCTCGTCATAGTCACGAGTTTGCCCATCACAGGCATCAGACGCACGTCTCCACGCAGATCGTTTGTGTATGACGGAGGGATTCCCGTCGCTGTTTTGACTCCTTTACACATTTTATAAGCTCTTCGCCAGTTCCCAGCTGGCCAAAATACTATCGTATGCAGGCTACACACACACAACAAGCACATTTATCTCAGGACACAGCACTGTTTTGGATGTTCTTAAGGTCCGTCTCAAAATAGGCAATACATCATAAAATCCGTCCAATCAGGTTGTGAACTTATGCCTTTAGGTTCGGTATCTTTTGGTTCGGTGATAAAATTGCCAATCTGAACGCTAATCAGACTAGGACTAAATGTATTTTTCCCCCCCTTTTTGGTCCGGACCAAACGAACCAAACAAACCAAAATACAAGTGTGAATGCAACCTCAATGTGCTGTCAGACTTTTGGATCCCACTGTGTATCATTTCAAAGATGTTTACAAAAGTAGTATTGATTTCATTAGGTTTAAACAAAAAAACCTGCCAAGATTGCTTAGAGCACCTACAATGTATGTTTAGAATTACCTGAACTGCTCGTTTGAACTTCTCACAGAAAGAGTAGAAAATGGAGCAACAATCCTCTAGTTTGAACTGAGTGGGGTCCTCACAGAAATACTCTGCCACCGAATCACTCACAGCAGAAAGGGTCTTGAAGGCCTCCTCTGTCTCCTTTAACCTGGTTTCTGCATTCTAAAAAAGAAGAAAAGATAAATGGAAGAAACTGTTCTGATTTAACTTATTTAACACATTAATATTTCATGCAATCAGGGAAATGTACTGATATTGATGTGCATGTCAGCCAGGGCCAGGGAGGAGGGGGCACCTCGGTTTTTTGCTCAGGTTCCAGAGTGAAATAAGAATGAAATAGCGTTCGCTTTATAATGATTTATAATAATCTTTGCCAATAATCTTTGAAAAATCAATAAAAATCAAATCACTGCTGATTTTTTTTTTTTTTTTTTTTCAGAGACAGATGCAGCTGTAACCCAAACATGTTATTTGTTTAGCTATGTAACATTTTAAACGGTCTACAGCAGTGGTTCCCAACCTGTGGGCCGCAGCCCACTAGGGGTCCTCAGTGATCCCCCCCGAGATAATTAAAATTAATTTAAATATATTAATATAACTCATTAATTTAATTATTAATAGGCTACGTTACATTAAAAAAATGACATTAAAAAATACATTTAAAACAAGGCACCACCTCTCATACATATTCTGTGATTGTTTCGGATCAGCCCAGGCCGTTTCTCATTGTGCTGCTGTGAAATACACACTGAATGGTGGCTCAAAACGCAAACTAACTCTCTCAGTTGGAAAAAGAAAACCAATGTCGCTAAAAAGAGTTTGATGGATGATTATTGTAATGAAGGTAAAGACAATTACAGTGACATACAGGACTCGTATATAAGGCATGTGCAAGTCTGTTATTATGCGCAAACAGACCACACATTTGCGCTCTCGACTCACTGATCACTATAACATTGTATTTTTGCATAAACACAGTTCAATATATTCGCGTAGTTGTCAAAATGAATGTACTGTGAGTGTTTTAGAATTGATGCTCGCCAAACAATCGTGTTTTGGAGAAGTTTGAGAGGATGAGTGGTGTTATATGTGTTCAATCATTTTGAATGGATCCGCATAGTCCTTTGGTATCTCCCTGTGGTCTTGTTTAGTATGGCAGGTTGACTTTTTTTTGTTTAAGTTATTGTATTACTGAGCAGAGAAAATACTTTTAAGTTGTAAAGAATGTTTGCAAAACAGAACACTGAAGGTTTAAATCTATCTTGAGTTTTTACTTTAAAAAATAATAACATGGGGTTGAAAAGTAGACTAATAACACTACAATACAAATGTTTTTGTGAATTAAAAAAGAGGAAGGTGGGGGGGGGGGGGGGGGGGTGCAGTATTGATTCAGAGAGGAGGGGGGCCTTGGTGTAAAAAAGGTTAGGAACCACTGGTCTACAGCCACAGAGCTGTCAACACAGGAGTGCGGGCGGCATGCCTCCTTTAGCTTCAGATAATGATATCTACACTAGTAATGTACACTATTTAGATCCATAAATATTTAGAAACAGGTGCAATTACAGTTGACCTCCCCCCTCAACACTTTGTGCACTCTGGCACCGACCCTGATGTCAGCACTTCAATAGTCAATAGGCTCAATACCATGTTACCATACCGAAAGACTTTGGACAAAGAAAACTTGCATGCTCAAATTCAGAGATAAACTAAATAGGTTCTGAGGAATTGTGACATATAAAATGCCTCACCAGCAGAAAATCCCTCATCTGTTCTTCCAGATCTGGCTGTTTACTAGCATTCTGCTTTGACACCTGAACTTTAGTCACTTCCTTTTGGAAATCAGTCTCAATTTCCTGTTTATGAATCCTGTATTGAGGAAGACAGACAATATATTTCACTAAAGCGAGTTTGAGTTTTAACCTCAATAAATCAAGATATAAGACTCCCAAGATATAAGAGGAAATTACTAGAATTCCATATAAAAGTAACAGTACAGAGAATCACATATAACACATTTTATTGTTAAAATTAGTACTGTTAACTAAAACGGAAAGTATTAAAAAGTGTTTTTGTTAATTGAAATAAAGCTGAAACAAAATAAAATGACTAACTAACTAAAATTAAAATCAAAACAGAAAAGCCAATTCAAATGATAAATAAGTACTAAAATGTCACTGGTTAAAATGCTTCTTTTATTGTTAAAGCTAGCTCCAGATTTTTGTAGTGTGCGTGCGTTTTTATATTGAGCTACAATTAAATTAATCAGATAACATAAAATAATTATAGGGAAGTGACATTTTTGTGGCTTACCTTGCTGCATCTCCAATGTGCTGTAGTTGCTCTGGGAACTTCAGCAGCGATGCATCTATCTTCTGGGCTTGCTGTGGTAACAGACACATGAGAAAAGAATTAACATGGAAATAAAGCTCTGTGTCTTATGTGGCTCTGGCACCACACAATAAAATATTAAACATCATTGCTACCATCACAACATAGTGCATGAGGTTCATTCCAGGCTTGTTGGCTTTGGTATCCGCTAGTTTGAGAAGAGACGTTATCCGGAATCCCACCGCGCTGCCAGCGTACCCTCCCTGGTGGAAGTGGGGACAGAACGATTAGGATCTCATGACAGTATAAACACACACAAATGTGCAGTGCATTATGCTGTTTTGAGGTTAACCAACTTTAATCATTTTTAACAAGCGTAACAAGATACAGTGGCATGATTATACTCACAGAGTTCATGTAATTCCCTGTCTTCAAGACCAGTCGAATGACTGAATGTAGATCAGCACATTCCAACAGCTCTGGAAATATTTTTATACATGGGTTAGGTGAAATAAAATAAATCAAACCTAGTCACATCCATGTAATTGCACTAATAACGTAATTTAGTACTACCATGTTTTTGAACTTTTTTATGTTTCCTCGGAATCAAACCTATAAAGTAAGTCATGCTTTAACTAATTACATCATTATGATTGCTTTAACATTTTTTGCTTTAAAAAAAGGGAACAGTGCATGTTGACTTGTAGGAAATAGCAGACAGTTGTTTATGGTAATACTTTACAATAGGTAGTAAACTGTAGTTCAATCTTACCTTGTCCAGCAGCGGTCA
This sequence comes from Elopichthys bambusa, assembly GCA_037101425.1. Taxonomy (NCBI): domain Eukaryota; kingdom Metazoa; phylum Chordata; class Actinopteri; order Cypriniformes; family Xenocyprididae; genus Elopichthys; species Elopichthys bambusa. The sequence continues at coordinate 12,901,946 of CM074444.1, forward strand.
TGACTGCAATAGAGTGATTGACCTCATCCACAAAATGGGGGAATTCCTCTTTGAGTACTAAACTGTTCAACCGTTCCTCATAGCTAGAGAAAGAACATACAAATAAAAATAATCATGATGGCATATCCATATTCAGAATAACTTACAGTGACCTTCAAATGCACTGTCATAATCAATACCTGATGATGGAGATAAAACATGAGCAGTACTGTGCAAATTGCTGTATGGAAAGAGCTCTGTCTACAGCCATGTTAAGTGTGTATTTGTCTTTGTGTAGCTGTATACACCCACCAAGGAACTCTGACAAGTTGTGCCATGAACCGATCTGGTTCAGAGAGAGTTGCATAGTCTCCTTTAAAATCAAGAAGCTGACGCACCTAGCAAAATGGAGAAACGTAATACATAGCAGTAAGCTTTTAAGTTTGCAATTCAAATGAAAGTGCTGCAAAAGAAATATTGTTATTCTTATACTATCAAAACCTGGGAATTGCTCAATGAGTGTAACTAAGGCCCTAATCAAATATTACACCCACCTCTCCATCCTCTGGCAGTAATTTGCACAACTCCTTCAGTTTCCCAGTACCAAATCTTTCTCCTCTGCCATTGATAATGTCATCAATCATTTCACTCACTGACCTGTGGAGAAAGTTAGAGCAAGATCTGGTAAAATTATAGATCAGGACTTTTTTTTTTTTTCACAGACTTTTTTTGAGGAGTTACAAAATCTCAAGATTTCCCGGAGTTTCACTGGAAGTGGATCTCTGCCAATATCATATATAAATCCCCAGGCTTCTTTATGAACTTTAACGAAAAAGAAGAAGAAAAAAAAGTTTTATATGCATCAGATTTTTATTTAATTTTATTTTGGGTGCATTGGTCATCATTTACTTATGGAAGCTTGTTTCCGCCACTGAATACAAAATAAAAAAGGTAATTACTTTTTTCTCAGAACTGCGTGATTGCGAGTTATAAAGTCAGAATTGCAAGTTATAGTCATAATTGCGAGTTATAAACAAACAATTGCGAGTTATAAAGTCAGAATTGCGAGATATAAACTCAGTTGCGAGTTATAAAGTCAGAATTGTGAGATATAAACTCACAGTTGTGAGTTATAAAGTCAGAATTGTGAGATATAAACTCACAGTTGTGAGTTATAAAGTCAGAATTGCAAGATATAAACTCACAGTTGTGAGTTATAAAGTCAGAATTGCAAGATATAAACTCACAGTTGTGAGTTATAAAGTCAGAATTGCAAGATATAAACTCAGTTGCGAGTTATAAAGTCAGAATTGTGAGATATAAACTCACAGTTGTGAGTTATAAAGTCAGAATTGCAAGATATAAACTCACAGTTGTGAGTTATAAAGTCAGAATTGCGAGATATAAACTTACAGTTGCGAGTTATAAAGTCAGAATTGCGAGATATAAACTCACAGTTGCGAGTTATAAAGTCAGAATTGCAAGACATAAACTCAGTTGTGAGTTATACAGTCAGAATTGTGAGTTATAGTCAGAATTGCGAGATATAAACTCGCAATTCTGAGAAAAATGTCAGTCTTTTTTCCTCAGAATTGGACTTTATAACTCGCAATTGCACGTTTACAATTCTGAGAAAAGAAGTTAGAATTACGAGAAAAAAATAAAATAATTGCAACTTTTTATCTCACAATTGCGAGATACAAGTTGCAATTGCGAGTTACACAGTCAGAATTGTGAGATAAAAAGTCGCAATTATCTTTTTTTTTTAATTCCATGGCAGAACAAGCTTCCAAATTTACTCACCCTCATGTTTTTTAAGCCTGTATGACATGAACACAAAAGAAGTTTTTTTTTTAAAAATGTTTGAACCAAACGTACTCGGTTACTAACGTAACCTCGGTTCCCTTAGATACGGAACGGAGTACTGCGTCTTCTGCCGTTTAGGCAAGACGCAACAGGGAAACTCCTGTTTTCACTGATTCTGAAGCCTTTTTTAATCACGCAGTGAAAACTGCACGGCCATTAGTTCGAAAACGAACCAATGATGGCACGGCAATGATCGCTCGAGCCCGCCAAAATGGGCAGGGCCTTGGGCTATATAAGTGGCCGTCTCGCCTTGGCAAGCTGATTTACTTCTATTGAAGCGACGGCATGAGGCGTCCTACAAATAAAAGTTACTTTGAAAAGTAAATTGGGCAACGAAAGTTGTCTTCTGAGGCGAAGAGGTCGACCTCTGCCTTCCCGAAGACATCCCAAACCACAAGGTTGTTCCGGGACAACATGTCTGCCCTTTTGTTCAGTATGCCCTGAACATGCGCTGCTCTGAGTGAGAGCAGGTTGTGCTGGGCCCACTCTAGGATGGTTCTTGCTAGAGTGAAAAGGGGCTTGGATGAGAGCCTGCCCTGGTGATTTATGAAGGACACCACTGTCATATTGTCTGATGGTGTCCCGCCAAGAGAGGGAGGAAAGATTGGAGAGCTAGAAACGACTTTCCTCTTGCACATCATCCCTATAGCCACGCCCTGCTCGAACCAGCAGGGGTCCATCCAAGGAGTCAGGGTTGCAACGCACGCCTGATTCACTTTGAGCGAGCAGCGACCATGCTGGCAGGCTTGGGGCGGGAACCACGGTTTCAGCCAGAATTGTAGTGGGCGCATATGATGTAGGCCCGACTGTAGGGCTGGTGAGACCTAGCATCCTCTGAAACGTTCTGAGCGGCAGAGAGGATCCGGGCGTGAAAGTTCCTGCGAGCTGCTGAATGGCCAGGGATCACTCTGGCGAGACTATGGCCCTCATGCAGGTTGAGTTGAGAATAATCCCCATGAACGAGATACATTGGCTGGGAGATAAAGAGCTCTTTGAAAACTTGACCCTGAGCCCCAAGCACTCCAAGTGGCTGAGGAGGAGGGACCTGTGTGCCACTAGCTCCGCCTCCAACTGGGCCAGGACAAGCCAGTCGTCGAGGTAGCTAAGTATGCGTATGCCCATCTGCCTCAGAGGAGAGAGGGCCGCATCCATGCACTTCATAAAAGTGCGGGGAGCCAGAGACAGCCCAAATGGAAGGACCGTGTATTGATACACCATCCCTTCGAAGGCGAATCTCAAGAATCATCTGTGATGGGGAGCTATCTGGATGTAAAAGTAAGCATCTTTCAGATCCAGGGAAAAGAACCAGTCTCCTGGGCGAATCTGCGAGAAGATCTGTTTCAAAGTGATCATTTTGAACAAGCGCTATATATGGGCCCAATTTAGATATCTGACATCCTTTTTGGGAACGAGGAAGTATCGGCTGTTGAAGCCTGACTCGCTCAGTGCCGGGGGAACTATTTCTATGGCTCCAGCATAGTGTTCACTTCGGAGTGTAGGACATGCACATCCCTGCTCTCTACTGAGGTTTGGACCACTCCGTTGAATAATGGGGCCCGCTAAGCGAACTGGAGTACATAACCTTGTTTTACTATGTTTGGTACCCAAGTTGACACTCCGGGGATGGCCTGCCAAGCCTCGGCCTAGGTGGCAAGGGGCTGGATTGGTTCGAGCACCAAGTCGCTTTGAGGAACTGTGGTGCACATAAGGGGTGGAAGAGGAAATTTGCTCTCTTTTTGAGAATGTTTGTTTTTTATTACGTCCGCTATAACGGCGGTGCACTGCCAGGGCGTTGGTCCCTGTCGCTTCGGAGGGGGGTGGCGCCTAGCAGAACGTGAGCGCTGTCTGTGCTCAGGCCGTGGTGCGGGTTGAGTAGCAGATGGTGCAGATTTAGGAGGCTGCTGTGTTGGCATAGGCTTTGGGCGGCTTGAAGTGGAGGAGCTGGAGCGCTTTGGCAAGAAGTGTCGCATAGCATGGGATGACTTCTGTGCAGCTGTGAAGCATTCAGCAAACCCATCGACTGCAGGGCCAAAGAGACCAGTGGGAGAGACAGGCGAGTCGTGGAAGACAGCTTTGTCCGCGTCCTTGATCTCAGTCAAGTTTAGCCACAAGTGGTGCTCCAGCACCAGCAGGCTGGTCATCGAACGCCCAATCACCTGGGCCGTGGTCTTAGTGGCTCGCAGGGCCAGGTATGTGGCGAAGCGCAGCTCCTTGAACCCTTCTGCTCTGCGCCGTCAACCGAGGTGAGAGCGTGAGAGGCAGAAGAGCCAAGGCGGGCAGAGTACTGGGCGCGCCACGATTTCATAAGCTCCTCACGCACCTCAGGAAAAAAGGGAGCTGCCCGCTGGGGAGGAGCCTGGCGACGTCTGAGCAGAAACCATTCGTCAAGTCGGCTGTGTGCTGGTTCCTCAGGCGCAGACCACTCCAAGCCGAGCTCTTCAATGGCCTTAGAGAGCACGCGAATGAGCTCTGAGTCGATGGAAGCCCTGGCGTCGATTGGCTCAAGAGACGGCAAGGGGGCGGAGTCAAGGTGTGAGTCCGGCCAATCCTCAGCGTCCGAGGCCGCTAGGGACATGCTGTTATCCAGCGGCTCTTCTTCAGATCCCCCGAACGAGACCAGGTCGCTCGTGATGGCAGAGGTACGTTGGTCTGGGCAGGAGAAGTGGACGGGGAAAGGCTCTCTTTGTGGAGAAAGTGAGGCACGTGGGACCTAAGCCGACGTGAGCTCACTTTCATTCGAGTGCTGAGATCCTCTGCCCCGCTGTTTTTTCCTCACAGGCTCCTGGGAGGACGAAAACGGGAGGGCGTGAGGGGCCGAGTCGCGTTCTGAAAAGAATGCTATCCGCGAGCGCATAGAGGCGAGACTCATACTCTCTCAATGTGGAGGACAGAGCTGCTTGAGAGCAGTGAACTGATCAGGGCTGCACAAGAGCGGCGAGCTGGGCGGTGAGCTGAAAGTGAAAGTAAAGCGGCTGGAGAGCGGCGAGCAGAGGAGAGGCGAGCTGATCTTGCTGCTGCAGAGCAGCGAGCTGATCAGCGGCGAATTCTAGCTGCTTGCAGGAAGAAGGCAGCTTCAAGTCTCGGGATCAACAAAGATGCGTCGCTGAAGGAGAATGAATCAGTTTGCCAAGGCGAGACCCCGCCCATTTCGCTCGCCATTGGCCGTGCCGTCATTGGTTCGTTTTCTTAAACTCCAGTGTAAAACTAACAGTTTTCACTGCGTGATTAAAAAAGGCTTCAGAATCTGTGAAAACAGGAGTTTCCCCATTGCGTCTTGCCTAAACGGCAGACAACGCAGTACAGTGTAATATCGAAAGGGAACAGTTTTGTTCTCATAATGGAAGTCAGTGGGAACAGAAACTGTTTGGTCATACAGGTTTGGAACGCCATGATGGAGAGAAAATTATGACAGAATTGTATTTTTTGGGTGAACTCTCCCTTACTGTCTCCTATGCCAGTTTAATGTGCAGCCACTATTATAAGATATTTGAAGGTTCATTTTCCAGCAGTGTAAACACTCTGGTTCTGTGGCATGTCAACATTGCTCTGTTTGTTTGAGCAGCCAAACACGGCAACAATGACTCATCCAATGGCGTGAGTTTGGGGGCAAGACTACACGTTTGTCCAACCAATGACAGCTAGGGGAAATGTTTGAGGACTAACTACACTGTAAATCTCAATTCTAAATTCTCAGAAACAACTGACACATCCAGCAGTCCATCTGTAAGAACGCTATAGAGGAAGTGGCCAACATATGGACTTCCACACTGTGAGTCATACTTCACTTTGTTCAGATTGCTATACACTCTTAATCTCCTCTTCTTGGCCAAGCATAAAAAAAATACCTGGATTAGACAAGCCCCGTCTTGCTTTTTTTAGAGATACCCAAGCACACCAAACTGGTATCACAAGCTCTAGCTTGTAGCACTATAGAACCCATGTGTTCAGTAACATGTCAAAGTTAAACTGTCACAATCAACTAATCAATATCTGAAACACTGCATGATTAAGGGAACTGCTGATGATGTGAATAATGCAAAGCCCATCTCTATCTCTATGCTTGTACTCCGGTAGAAAAGATATGCCTGGACTGATGTTGTCAGGAAAAATTCACTTGGCTTGCAGAGACATGTGAGCATTCTATCGTATGACTACATGTTTCCACCCTAAAATCTGCTGACGAAATGGAGAACTTTTCTTAATACTCCTTTGTGGTACACTCACCTTCTGAACTGCTTGAGGAAGATACCAATGTTCATGTTCTTCTTGGAGTTAAGAATGGACACCTGGCAAGGGAAAAAAGCCACTATATGGACATGGTTTGATTGCTTATTATACTACACCATTAACAGAAATGTAAACAGATTGTATTAGATAGTTACTCCACCCTAATGTGTTTAATCATTTTTTTAACTATGAAAAATTAATGATGATTTATGAACAACAACAACCCTGCCTATTAATTTCTTGCATTAAAAATAATCACCAGAACATTGCGATGATGTGATTCAGCAGTTGTAAAATTAGATGTTTTGCATCACAGTGTTTTTGAAATGTTAGCTATTCGATATTGGTGGAGTCCGCCTTATGTAAACACTTACAGAAAAGAAGAAATCACTCCACCTTTGAAAAGGGTTCAGATCAAAGGACAAACGTAGTCAAGTGGCATCCACAAATGCCAAAGTATTGTCTTTTGAATGAGTGTAATCATTATTTGAAAGAGAAAGTTACTTCAAACCTAGTTACAGTGCTAGGATGTTTTTTTTTTGACTGTGGGCCACAGCATGACAAATCATGATTACAACAACGAAAAATGTAAAAACTTTCCAAACAACTTGCTGAACTGAAAAAATTTTTTTTTTTTTTTTTTGCTAGAAAACACACCAGTCATGCTAAAATCAGACTGTTATTTGAATTTCCTTTCAGTAAACTTTTCCCCCTCTTTTTTTTTTTTTTTTTTGACATTAGTAATAGTTGTCAATTAGTTCTGTATCATGTGACTTTGGCAGAAGTAAAGCCAGTTTTGAAGCAAATTTTCTGACAATATGCCATTTCCTAACCTAGAATTTATTATGCAATGAACTTAAATTACCAAAAAGGGAAATGACAATGACAAAAACAGTAATTAGTCAACATTGGCCACAAAAACTGTTAATTTAGTAATATAACAATAACAATATGAATAGCATACTTTTACACACACACACACACACACACATTTGTTTTTGTGAATTGTGGGGATATTCCATAGGTGTAATAGTTTTTATACTGTACAAACCGTATTTTCTATCGCCCTACACCAACCCTACACCTAAACCTACCCATCACAGAAAACTGTGTACATTTTTACTTTCTCAAAAAACTTTTGAAAAAACCTTTTGAAAAATGGGAACATGAGGTAATATCCTCATAAGTCACCCTCTCCTTGTAATACCTATGTCATACCCATGTCATTATACAAATTTGTGTCCTGGTATGTCACAAAAACACACACACGTATGTTGGGTTTCCATGTTTTACGGGGACTTTCCATAGACAATAATCATTTTTATGCTGTACAAACTGTATATTCTATACCCTCAGCCTTTACCCCTAAACACAACCCTCAAAAAACATTATTCTGTATGATTTATAAGCTGTTATAAGCCCTTATGGGGATCAAAATAACAATGTAAGGTTTACCAGGACCACACACACACATACACACACACACATATATATATATATATATTAAGTTAATTCATGAGGTAATATGTTGAAGTTCAAGGGATTACTTATTTAACATCAACCCAAATCCAACCTATCCAAAAAAAAAAGAATAGATGATGAATGGGTTTGATCAGGTAAAGTAGCTCCTTATTGGTCATTGCAGGTCATCACTTTTATAGATAGAAATACTATGATAGTACACTACATGGAAGATAACTGACCATAAAAAAACGGTTTATGCAAAACTAGCAATTAGGACACCTCTTGTGTTCGGCATGAGAATATGAGATGCTTGAATCACCTTCAGCTCTGTAAACATTACTACAGGAACACTAGATAAATAAATAAACAGAATTTATCAAATTAATTGAGGTTAAGTCATATTTACAGTGTTTTGCCACAGCTGAGACAGTCACAAACCCTACCCTAGTGACAAGCTTGATGTAAGCATATGTAAATCTCTTTAAGTAAATCAGTCTGGAAACACCCATTTACTGTAAGCCTGCAGGCACATTCCAGCACATTCCACCTGAACTCACCATTTCAGGTCCTGGGGCATTGCTTGGGGATTGGTGTACACTGCGGTGCGTTGTGGCCTGGACCTGCTTCTGGTCATTGCGGCTGAACAGCTCCTCCATACGTTTGGTGTCCAACTCAAACTCCCTGTTCTTCTCAGCCGTCCATATGTTATGTTTGCCTAGCACAGTGTCCTTTGGTATGGCCTCCCAATTAAAATTACGCATTTTAGAGGCCCGTGTGGGCCCTCTGGAAAATGGGCCTCCACTTGAGAAGAGGGCAGGGGGTGGAGGAGGAGGGGGAGGTGGGGCATTAGGTGGTGGTGGCGGCGGTATCATGGTTTGGATGTCACTTGCAAAGATACTGCTGCATCATCCCTTTAAAGACAGGACAGAAAAGGAAACCATATGTAAAGTGTGTGTGTAGTATGTTAATATCTGCTGCCAGCTGTTAACTGAAAAAGGAAGGATTAGTGTAATAGGGAAGTTAACTGAGAAACTCTAGGTGATAAGCACTGGTGAACTAACAAAACCAGGACAGTAGAAACTATCTAATGGGTTTACAAAAGTTTACATAATTTCTGTAAGACGTTTATGCAAAAACTGTCAAAATCAAACACAGAAGTATGGGTACAGACATGTAAACCAAATTAACATGGACAGGTATGTGTATGGTAGCCTACTTTTGTAATTTTTGTAACTTTTAAAACATATATATATATATATAAAAACTGTATGTATATATATATATATATAAAGCTTAAAAAAATTCTCTCAGTTTTACCATAGAACTTAAATGGTACTGCAGTACCACCAATGGTACTGTTATTACAATAACAGTCCGTGGGGGAAAAACGACTTGGATATCCATGGTATTTAAAAATAATTTACTTACTAGTTTGAGCGGTATCCAGACGTCTACCAACAGAAAATTACTGTCTGACAATATCCGAATTTACTTTAGCTATATTCTCCAGAGAAAAACATGCTCCATATTACTCTGTCACACGGGACTGCTGGCTACTGTTCTGCGGAAGAGTGATGTTGCAATCTGCTCTCTCTTACCTGTAGCTCACGCCCAGAACTCGTCAGCGCTTGTTTCAGACGTAATCCATGTGTCATTGCTCAAATTTCATAAAAGTACCACATAAATGAGTATTCACCTAACTTAACAGACAATAAAAGCAACTACCGTTAGAATTCGAAAGTTTACATTTAACTTATATGTTTCATTAGAGATTGTACGCGTTTTCTTAAACTCAGAATAAAGGTAGTTTAACACTGATAATTTTAAAAGGGTTTAGTACCGCTTTTAAACATGGATTATGGGTAAAATATTGGTTAACCCTAAATCACGGAGCCAGTGTAAAGCAACCAAGGTACTAGAATTTTAATTTTTTTTTACCAACAGACAACCAATCATAAAATGTCTCACTGTTTACCTCATTAAATATTCATGATTTGCACAGAAAACTTCGCGCGTTTTAAATGATCAAACAACGAAAGCAAGCGCTTTAACTAGGGTGACAAGACATTTTTATAGAACTAGAACTTCAGAAGAGCAATTAAGTCATACTAAATATTTTTGACTTGATTAAAACCAAGTTAATGTAGATGTTACTGCACACATTTGTGGGGAAATGTATATAGGACTGGATTGATTTCAACAATCTAGTCACTAATAGTCTATAAGAAAAGTCCTCTGTCGGCACAGCCTCTGCAAGAAATGGGCTGTGAGCACTATTTTAAGAAGATAAAATACCAGGCATCGTTGCTGAATCAATATTATGTAACACGGATAAAAACTACATGCTAATGTAACAAATTCTTGTTAAAGCAAACCAGCAAATCTCTTCTATCCCAGACGAATACAAAATCATAACTTTTCTTCCTAGAAACAATGCCTGGTTCTATTTGATTACCACAGTGAAAACCAAAACCTAGCCCTTTTCTTATTTGAGTACAGAGCCAAGGGAATAACAATCCATCCAATCAAGGAAAAGCGGTTCAATTTTTCCTGGCTTGCAGGAGACTCTACCAATAGCGTTTGCTGCCAGCCTGGCAGAGTTTGAAGACACTGCTCAGAAACTTGGTTGAGCTGCCATGGGCAGTAAAAGCAAAGAGACACATGCAAGACATGATAAACATCACAATACAAACTCATTAGATTCTATCGCCTTCAAATGTGTTTTAATTTCATAGGTGGGACTTCACAATTTACATAAATATAAATATATTATTAACCTTCTTATGACACATACCGTGAGCAATTTTTCTTTCTTATACCTTGACGCAATCCTCCCTCAAACGACCTTATGTTAAAAACAAACGCACAAGCATAACATTCATTCCTTTCAGCTCTATTCTATTAAAATAAAACAAAATATATAAACTGGCCTGGGAGGTGCTCACTGGATACAGACCAGTTTTCTGAATATGACTATGAATGCCTCATAAAATGTGAATGTTTTTACAGAAAGTGAGTGATATAATTAATTTGTTCCATTTTGTGTAATTTTATTTTAAAGAGCCCATATGATATACCTAAAAGTAAGTTAAGGCAGCTGTAAAACGTAACCATGGTCAGTTAAAATTATATTCATCTGAAGATTTTTCCGGCTTTAAATAAAACATTTTCCAGGGTTTGGCAACATAAAAACTTCCACTTCTCTTGTGTTAATCATTCATACGAATCACATTTGATGCATCTCTTTACATTCCCATCCATCCATTTTCAGGTTTCCATGTTTGAGTGTCTCTTTACATTGAGAAAGTGATCACTGTTCCTCAAGCCACGACGGCTTGTCAGAACCCGGTGGCTTCAACTTCACGTTGAACTGTCTGAGAGTCTGTTCCAGCTGCTGCTGATTTCCAGCGAAATATGCCGAGATAGCATTATGAAACAGTAGGAGCTGTTTGTGCATCACCTTTACCTGGAAATCAACATCAACAGAAATCTGAAGAAACTACAACAAAAGCAGGGAATAACTCTGACGTATGAAATACAACATGTAAATACCAGGATTTCAACATGGTACCTTATTCTCCTCCAAAAACTTGAGTTTGATGGTGACATCACTGCGCAGTCGTTCATACTTGTCTTTGTGGATCTGGTATTGCTGTTGAGCCATCTCAATGCGCACCATGGCTGCAGCGTCCCGTGGACCCGCGCTGAACTCCTCCAGGTCTGTCCTATAGGCATCGAATTCCAGTCTAAAACGAAAACATCATTATTTACTAGTATGTGATCAGTAAACCTATATAACTAATCCCAAGCAAAAAAAAAAAAAAAAAGATATTCCAGCAAACCTCCTACAAGTGCAGGCTGTGAATCCCTGGATATCATACACCGTAAAAACCGAACAGTTTAAACTAATTAAATGAAATGAGTTCATTTCACTCAAATACTACTGAAAGTTCACTGTACTTAAAAGAAAAAAGTTATGTGAACTCAAAATCTGATACTGTTATTTTGTGTGTTTTTGCACAAGATTAAAATAAGGGGAGATGTATTATTGTTTAATGCTCTACTATTTTGGTATTTAAAAGTGTTTCTGTTATGTTGACATTTTGTAGGGTTACCATTGTGGTGAAGAGTAGTGCCTGCTGTTAGGTCAAGAATGGGCTACAAAACTTTAAGGTTATACACAGTGTGTAGCTTTTCATTTCTCAAACAACCATGTAGGAAGACACATCATGACCATATTCCAGGATGACAATGTCAAGATTCACCAGGATCAAAATTGTTGGGAGGGAGCACGAAGATACATAAATTGGCACCTCTGAGTCCTGACCTTACTTTCATTAAAGGTCTTTGGGATGTGCTGGAGGAGACTTTACAGAGTGCTCACCTTGTCAATACAAGATCTTGACCAAAAATTGATGCACCTCTTGATGGAAATAAATGTTGTGATGTTATCTCTATCAAGAGGTATATCAATTTTTTAAGTCGGTGCCAGTTCATGTGTGAAAATGATTCCTCATGCTCTCTGAATCATTCTTTCACAATTTTAACCCTGATGAATATTGGCATTGTCATTCTGGAAAATGGTCATGATGTGTCTTCCTACATGGTTGTTAAAGAAACGAAAAGCTACACACTTCATCTTTTAGGGTTAAAAGAACCATTGTCAAACATATAACATGCTAGAAACATAATAATCACTGTAATAATGATCCATCCATAGATTCTTAAGTATTTGCCTATTAAAATCCAAACAGCGATTTTTTTTTTTTTTTTTTTTTTTTTTTTTTTTGCCGGGCAGTGTATATACTGCATGTTGATTAACAATTCATACAAATAGTGATAGGCTCTTTGATAGTTACATTAGCGCATGTTAGTGTGCTGTTGCTAACTAATACTTAACCATAAAGATTATGAGTTTGTTTATTCAATATTTCAACTGTAATTAACCAAGTTTGTGTAGTACAAAATTCTATTAATTGAGTGAGTTAACTTAAAAAATGTAATTGGTTTACCTAAATGTTTTGAGGTGTCCACAAAAGTTTTGAGTATTCTGAACTTATCGGGTTTTACAGTGTAACTAGAGTTATAAATTAGAATTTCTCATTTACTCATCATCATGTTGTTCCAAACATGTATGTATGAAACATCCTTTATGTTCCACAGAAGAAATAAAGTCTTTCAGGTTTGGAATAACAGACACGAGGGTGAGTAAATGATGACAGAATTTTTGGGTGAACACATTTAAGGTTGACAGGTTGGCTTAAAATGTGACTGGACTGGACTGAATCCGGTAATATGCTTAAGGTCAATGACGAGGAAATAAAGCAATGCATTGACTTCTAATGCCCCTTTTTGTAATGTCTATTCAATACTTATCTTCCACAATAAGTCTTTGACCTATCTTCATTTAGGGGGGTTTCTCAGCAAATTTTGATACATGCTATTAATTTGATTAAGCAATCTATATAACATGCATTTAATTTGCAGACCTTTTTGGCAGTTCAAAAAAAAAAGAAGATTAGTTCACCCAAAAATGAAAATTCTGTCATTAATTACTCACCCTCATGTTGTTCCACACCCGTAAGACCTTCGTTCATCTTCGGAACACAAATTAAGATCTTTTTGATGAAATGCGTGTTATATGACTCGTCCATAGACAGCAATATAATCAACACTTTCAAGGTCCAGAAAGGTACTAAAAACATTATTAAAACAGTCGACGTGATTACAGTGGTTCAACCTTAAATTTTATGAAGCGATGAGAATAATTTTTGTAAGCAAAAACAAAACAAAAATAATGACTTTATTCAACAAAAGTCTTTAGATAACTGCAGTGAACTTGCATGCTGTTTTTCTTCAAACCTTCTCATCAAAAGACACTCCTGTCTGTGTTAACGCCTGGACATCTCTGTGAGATGGTTGCAGTTCCATCTTTTTTTAAATTTTTGTACCACTTTTGCTACAGTATTCTGACTGATAAGTAAAGCTTGTGACATTTCTCTTCCATGTGGTGCCATTGCTGACAGCATGAAATGGGAAGGGGTTTTAACACCCTTTTATAGTCAACTGTCTGCTGGACACCTGTGTAATGAATAATTAGACTCACCTGTGGATGAATTCTTGTTAAATTAGACATTTGTAGTCTAAAATTTTCTCCAGAGACTTTCAGTGGGGTGTACTCATTTTTGCATCACCCTAATTTGAGTAAAACTGAAAAATGTGTAATCTAAGTAATATTATTAACCTTACTTTCATGTTATAAGTTATACAGATGTTATATAAAACTTAGTCTTGTCAACACTTTGGAAATTGTTTTTGTGTTCATTGAGATATTGTTTAAAATGTTACTTTTCAAAGGGGGTGTACTCATTTACGCTGAGCACTGTACCTCTCTGATTTCATCAAAAATATCTTACTTTGTGTTCTGAAGATGAATGAAGGTCTTACGGGTGTGGAATGACATGAGGGTGAGTAATTAATGACAGAAATTTCATTTTTGGGTGAACTAACCCTTTAAGCAGCTAATAACATTCACTCATTTACTCTTGAAGTAACATGTAACTCTTCTCTCTTCTCATGTAACTCTATCAAACTTCTGATACCTTGCATTCTCATACATCTTGATGGTCATGAGCGTGTCCTCCATGGTTTTGTTGACTAGCGTATTAATGCTGGACACAAAGAAATTGATGGCACCTAGGAGCGTCTCTCCATTCTTGCATAGCAGTCTTTGTGTTTCTGCATTATAGCCAAACTCATCCTGCAAGGTTAGGGCAAATAGGACATTATGGTAAGGTAAGATTCGGTAATAATATGGAACTAAATATAAATTGGCCCAACACCTGCAGGCAGAGCAGGGGACACAAAAATAATTAGTACCTGCAATTCTGGGGATTTCTGGCTTAGATCAGCGAAAGTGTCCCCAAGAGCCTGCTGAGTCTGCACCATGTTGTAGAAGTGGTTGGTGAGCTCACGTGCTAGTCTCAGAATACGCTCGTACTTTAGCTTAGTCTCTCTTAGCACATCAATCTGAGCCTCAAGCTCCAGGTCCACCGTCTTCGTGCCACGACCAAAGCGCTCCGAAAACATCTGTTTTGTGCACTGATGAAGAGAGGATAGAAAGAGATACAAATGAATCCCAATATGGCTTTACCTCACACTTTAATAAATCCTAAATACCTGTATGTAAATAATTTTATTTAGTAAGGACACATTAAATTAATCAAAAACTGACAGTAAAGACAATTATAATGTTACAAAAGATCTTTAATTCAAATAAATGCTGTTCTTTTTGGAGTAATGATGCTGAAAATTCAGCTTTGCCATCACAGGAATAATTTACATTTTAAAATAGTATTAAAAACAGTTTAAATGGCAATAATATTTCACAATACTGCTGTTTTTATTGTATTTTCCCTAAAATGCAGCCTTGGTGAGCATAATAGACTTATAAAGCGTTAAACTACCATTTCCATCCAGTAGGTTTTGTACCTTGTATGTGTTAATGCCCCACTTTTTCACGCTGTCAAATTTCTCCACAGCTACTCCTCTTGTGGCCTCCTCTGACATCATTGGGTTGCTGTTGCTGTGGTGCATGCTGGGAGCTGAGGGTAGAAAATGTAAGTACTTACTACTATATGAATTTTGGGGCCATACCCCAAAATACGGTATCATTTCAAATTGGACATTCTGGAAATAAGGAACACCCAGTTGTGTCTATAAGGTTACAGTATTGACTTTAGAGACATCTCATGTAGTCACAATATGACCACAGAGAAAGTATGTTACTAAAATGCACCATTATCAGACTAGAGACTTCAAAATTCTACATATAACCAATCATTGTTTATTCCTGAGACTGACAAATGAATAGGGGCAAGAATAAAAGGTGTGATGACAGTAAATGAGTAATGACTGATAATTCTGGGCTGGAAGAAAAAGGTGGCTGGTAGTGGCAGGAAAAGGTGAGGAGGACCCCTGGGATACCTGGGTAATGTCCTGGCTGGTTTGCTATCCGACTGGTGGCTGAATGGCTGGGAGTGATACCCCTGGATTTGGAGCGGATGTCTGAAATGAATGAATAACAGTGGACGGGTGGAGGAATGGGATGGAGATGTAGTTTAAGTGAAAGACCATTAGGGAAATTGCAACATTAAGTGTTTTGAGGGTAATAGAGATGAGTAACAATAACTGTAACATTAACTGTGCTTTATAGTTGAGATTATAGTAGACAGAATCAAATGCATAATGATTTCATAGATGGTATCAAAATGTACAAAAACAATAATATTATTGATGATTATGATGATGAGTTATGCACAGAAATGAACAGTTAAATGCTTAAAAGTGAATGTTAAGAGGTTTATAAGTGCAAGGAGACCAAAAGAGAAGAAAATCGTATCTTTATAAAAAGGTAAGGTGATAAAAGATGAAAGTAGAGGATGAAAATGAATGAAAAACAAGGTTGCTGCTAAAAAGACTGACTGTGTTGAGTGGCGGTCATCAGAACTGTATTAAATAAAGTGCAGTAATAAAAAATATATATATATATATATATATATATATATATGTATGTATATATATATATATATATATATATATATATATATATATAAACACTACCATTTAAAAGTTTGGGGTTGGTAAGTTTTTTTATTATTATTATTATTTTCATTATTTTCTAATAACAAAGGCACCTCTGATTAGTGAACTGACCAATCAGAATGGATATACAAATGAACATAATAAATCAAATTAAATAATAATATTAAAACTCCTCATGGCCCGCCACTGACTGTGTCAGTTAGGTTTGGTACTCTAGCATGTGTATCAGTGCCATGTTAATGTGTTAAGGCCAACCATGTTACTGAGCATAAAGAAACACCATTAGAGAAGTATTGTGTATTCCACAGTTCAAACACATTCAGCTCACAAACAACATTTTTTGTTACAAAACATACGTTTACAGTGAATTCAAAACAAACAAAAATAAACAAGGGGTTTGTGTTGCATATGCAAACATGCATCCACCATGCGACTGTCCTCAGACCCTGTAGAAAAGAGCCAAACGTTTGCCGTTAAAATGCTGAAAACACATTTTACACTGAGGGAGAGAGAGGAAGCTGTTAAGATTCTTAAAAAAAAGATCTTCTGTCAGGTTAGCATGCATGCACAGACACCTGGTTTGGGCGTGTTACCACATCTTCTGTCAAAATACTCCGGGTTGAAACGAACGGCTGGTCCTAAACATATACGTCAGCAGAGATGTAAGTGGGTCCACATGACTCAGATGCTGCTTCAAGTCAAGATCAGATTCGGACACCATTTTGAGCTATTCAAGTGCTCTTTACCTTTGATGGAACTGGTTGGTATGATGCCCTCTGCTGCCCCTCCGTAGCCTCCAGACACAATGCTGGTTTCATTCAGGTTTGGTCCAGACACCATCACCTGCTGCAAGTCCTAGATGTCATGGGATTTAATTTCACAGTACATTACAATCTACAATACAAAAATAAAAACACATTTAACACAAACTGTGCACACTAGGTGGGGGAAAAACACAAGTGGGTATCAAAAGAGTGGAAGGAGCAGTGCTATTTTAGTATTATTCACGGTATATACTATTACATTATTTATTTTAAATGAGCTTTTATTTTTTTATTTTTCAGTTATCATTTTACTTTTAAGTTTTAGTAATTTTTTGTTTTTTTTATGTTTTTGTCATTTTTATTAGGTTTTTTAAAAAATATTTCTATTTAACGTATGCTTATTTCAGTTTTCTATTTAACTTTAATGTTTATTTCAGTTTTAGTAATTTCAGTACTTAGTTGCTAAGGGAATATTTCTAATTTTCGTTGATGTTTATTCAGTTAAAAATGACAAGTTTTTCATTTAAAATTTCATTTTATTCCAGCTTTGTTAAATTACTAAAAATGATTATAGTTTTAGTTAATAATAACAACACTTGGATGATACATACAGTCAAACCAAAATTTATTCAGACACCTTGAACATTTCATTCATTAATACAGTTTATTCACTATAGGTAAAAAAAAATGGTAATAAAATATGATCTCAGATCTCAGAGTTAAACTGTGTCAGAAAAAACTAATCCTAATTATATCAGATAACACTTAAGCAAAACATGGTCAGGTCAAAGTGTTCCAAATGTTTATCAATTTTACCGGTAGTCCACTGCATGAGGAATTTTTGGGTATAATATGTCACAGTTTACTTTATTTTGCTATCTTCACTTACATAAATGAACTACAGTGTCCTGCACCCACTAGTAAAAATATATCAAAAATATAAAAAACGTCAGAATAATTTTTGGTTTCACTGTATACGTATATATATATACAATGCTCAGCGTAAATGAGTACACGCCCTTTGAAAAGTAACATTTTAAACAATATCTCAATGAACACAAAAACAATTTCCAAAATATTGACAAGACTAAGTTTTATATAATGTAGTTCCAAACGTAGGTTCGGGAGGAGCCTAAACATTCAGTCCTGTCAATCATCATTACGAGCGTATATAAGTAGCAGTCACTGCGTCATCCTAGCGACAATTCTTCCAGCATCCCTCCTCCTCCCCATCTCCTCCTATATTTCTCTTATTCTCCCTCTACGCAGTACTGTTACAGGGGGGTTTAACTTGGAGCTCGAGCCGAGCCTCGGGTTCAAGCCTTCTTCGAGGACAGCAAGCCAAGTTTGTTTTACCATTCAGACTGAATGGGCAGGCGAAATTGTGAAACATCTGTTTAACTTATAACATGAAAGTAAGGTTAATTACATAACTTAAGAGAACAAAATTTTCAGTCTTACTCAAATTAGGGTGATGCAAAAATAAGTACACCCCACTGAAAGTCTCTGGAGCAAAGCTAAATTTTAGACTACAAATGTCTAATTTAACAAGAATTCATCCACAGGTGAGTCTAATTATTCATTACACAGGTGTCCAGCAGACAGTTGACTATAAAAGGGTGTTAAAACCCCTTCCCATTTCATGCTGTCAGCAATGGCACCACATGGAAGAGAAATGTCACAAATAATTTTTTTTACACCAGAAAGGTGAAGGCTACAAGAAGATCAGCAAAGCTTTACATATCAGTCAGAATACTGTAGCAAAAATGGTACAAACATTTAAAAAAGATAGAACTGCAACCATCTCACAGAGACGTCCAGGTCGTCCATGGAAGTTAACACCTTGACAGGAGCGTCTTCTGATGAGAAGGGTTGAAGAAAATCGGCATGCAAGTTCACTGCAGTTATCTAAAGAAGTAGAAAGCCAAACTGTGGTGAGTATTTCCCGTGAAACAATACGGCGTACACTGCAGAGGAATGGCATGTATGGGTGCCGTCCACGAAGAAGCCTCTCCTAAAGCCCAGGCACAAAAAAAGCCTGCCTAGAGTTTGCCAGGGCCCATGCTAATAAAGATGAAGACTACTGGGACTCTATACTCTGGAGTGATGAGACCAAGATAAATGTTTTTGGAACTGATGGCTTCAAAACGTCTCAGGTTACGTCTGTAACCCTGGTTCCCTGAATAGGGAACGAGACGCTGCGTCGAAGCGCATTAAGATCACCTCTGCGTGATCTTGAAGCGCTTGTGAAATCGAACCAATAGGGTGACGGGACATCAGAGCGGGTGACGTCACGGATCAGGAAGCTATAAAGCACACCTGAGAACAAAGAACGCCAGCTTCTGAATGGCTGAAGCAAGACGCTCACAGGCATGCCGGGAGTATGGCCAAGAGACTCAGCGTCTTGTTCCCTATTCAGGGAACCAGGGTTACAGGCGTAACCCGAGACGTTCCCTTTCATGGGAACATCGACGCTGCGTCGAAACGCATTGGGAACCCTATCCCAACTAGGCCGTAATGCCAAGTGCCTGTCTGTTATTCTGAAGACGAGAGCACAGCGGACCCAGGAGTGGAGCCCAAATCATAAAACCTAATGAAGGTATGCTGAGAGGACCACCCAGCCGCAACACATATCTCATTGAGGGGGCCCCCGAGATCAAAGCCTTTGAGGCAGCCATACCTTAAGTAGAGTGGGCCCGGACAGCCAAAGGTAAAGGCTGCCTGGAAGACTCATAAGCAAGAGAGATGGCCTCGACCACCCACTTGCTCATTCTCTGCTTGCTCACCTCCTTTTCTAGGAGACCCATAACAGACAAACAACTGATCAGTTTTCCGCCACAGGGCAACTCTGTGGACATAAGTGTCTAGCGAACAGGGCATAGCAGATCAAGTTTGTCCTGATCCGAATTAGCAAAAGGAGGAGGACAGAAGGCCTGCAGTACAATCAGCCCTGGGACGTTGGTGAGTACCTTGGGTATATAACCAGGTCTATGATGAAGGAAAGCCTTGACCATACCAGGCACAAATTCCAAACATGAGGGAGCAACCGAAAGTGCTTGAAGATCTCCAATTCTTTTAAGAGATGAAATTGCCAACAGAAAGATAGTTTTAAGAGTGAGGAATCTCTCAGACACCTCCTCTAATGGTTCGAAGGGAGCCTCCGCTAACCCTTCCAACACAATAGCCAAGTCCCAGGTCGGAGTTCTTATACGTACAGAAGGCCTCAGCCTCTGGGTACCATGGAGAAAGCGTATAATTAGGGGGTCTTTTCCCACAGAAGAGCCCCCCAAGAGAGCATGATAAGCGGAAACAGCTGCTACATATACCTTCAAGGTAGAAGGAGATAAACCATTCGAGAATCTTTCTTGGAGAAATTGCAGTACAAGATTGATAGTGGAACTGGTCCACCTGACGCTGTCTACACCAAGTAGCAAACAGCTTCCATTTATACGCATAAAGTTTTCTCGTGGAAGGAGCTCTGAAGTGGAGTACGGTCTCCACAACCTCGGTTAGGAGACCG
The DNA here is from genome assembly GCA_037101425.1 of Elopichthys bambusa. Taxonomy (NCBI): domain Eukaryota; kingdom Metazoa; phylum Chordata; class Actinopteri; order Cypriniformes; family Xenocyprididae; genus Elopichthys; species Elopichthys bambusa. Next base: position 12,922,370 of record CM074444.1, read on the forward strand.
GATTCTATGAGCCCAGCCCCCTCAGAGGCCAGGCCCACAGTTTCCATAACTCCAGGCGGGGGTGAATCATCGTGCCGCCTGCTTGAGACAGAAGGTCCTGTCTGATGGGCATCTCCATGAAGATGATGAAGCGCCGGTGTCTCTCTCCAGGGGGAAGAAACCACAGGGATGAACACACTTGATAAACTGTTTGCTCGCCATAGTGTCTTAATATATATATATGTGCACTTTTCCAAAATGACGATGATCCTAAACACACACCTCTGGCCACTGTTGGATTTCTGAAGAAGAACAGGGTGAAAGTGATTCAGTGGCTCCTGATCTGAACCCAATCGAACACCTATGGGGAATTCTGAACAGACAAATTGAGCATCACTCTCCATCCAGCATCCAGTCTCTAAAAGAGGTCATTCTTGAAGAATGGAAAAAGATAGATGTTGCAAAATGTCGCCAACTTGTTCATTCCATGCCTAGAAGACTTGGTGCTGTCATTAAAAATCATGGAGGCCATACAAAGTACTAGATGTAGTAGTTTTTGTTGTGGGGTGTACTCATTTTTGCATCACCCTAATTTGAGTAAAACTGAAAAATGTGTAATCTAAGTGATATTATTAATCTTACTTTCATGTTATAAGTTATACAGATGTTATATTAAACTTAGTCTTGTCAACATTTTAGAAATAGTTTTTGTGTTCATTGATATACTGTTTAAAATGTTACTTTTCAAAGGGGGTGTACTCATTTATGCTGAGCACTGTGTATATATATATATATATATATATATATATATATATATATATATACATACACACATATTTATTTATTTATTTATTTATTAGGGATCCAGTATCGGTATCAAGCCCGATACCAAGCTCGTGTACTTGTACTCGTACTCCAAAGACCGATACCAAAGACCGATACCAAAGACCGATACCAAAGACCAATACCTCACGTGACGTAACTGACAGAATTTTCCATGCACAGAGACACCAGCGGCAGCAGAAACAATGTCAGCCTCAGGGCTGTGGAAATACTTCAAAATCAATGATAACAACACACACATTGCGAACTGCATGCTCTCAATCACAATTCGATATCGATTAGTGAAGGCGGGATAGGCGGAATCGCGCTGAATGACACAGACCAGAAGCGCTCTCTCTCTTTCTAGTGCGCGATCTCAGTTCTCTCAGACAGTGCGCGATCAGTTCTCCTTGCGCCTGAATGGTCAAATGCACACATAGTTGTCGAAATGTACATGATGTTGAGTATCTCACGTAAATACAGTCAGTTATGGCTTAAGTGGACGTAAACATTTGGGTGAAAACAGGATATGTGTCAGCATCCATGGATTCAGTCTTAAAGGGACCGTAGCATTATTAAATATTTGTCATTAATTTTAATAAAACAACAAAAGATGTTAAATAAATGTATACATGGTATACCTACTGTAACTGAAAAAAGGTTTTTCATTTGTATCTTTATAGTATTTGTTGAATTGTTTGTAATTTGTTTGTAAATTTCTTTTTATATAACAACGATTATATATATTGGTAATTATGCCCTTTGAAGGTTATTGGACACTGTGAAATTTTTGTTCTTTAAGTTTGTGACAAGCACATAAAAATGATTACTTTTTTCATTAGAGTAATAATAAAGAAGCTGTCCTACATTCATTAGTCTCAATGTGTTGTGCTTGGAAAACTGCAACATCACCAAAAAATAAAAATTAAAAAAAAGAGAGAAATTAATAAATGTATAGGCATCGGTATCTGTATCAGCAAGTACCAGAAAAAAAGTATCGGTACTCGTACTCGGTCTTTAAAAAATGGTATCGGTGCATCCCTAATATATACATACAGTATCTCACAGAAGTTAGTACACCCCTCACATTTTTGTAAATATTTTATTATATCTTTTTATGTGACAACACTGGAGAAATGACACTTTGCTACAATGTAAAGTAGTGAGTGTACAACTTGTATAACAGTGTAAATTTGCTGTCCCCTCAAAATAACTCAACACACAGCCATTAATGTCTAAACCACTGGCCACAAAAGTGAGTACACCCCTAAGTGAAAATGTCCAAATTGAGCCCAATTAGCCATTTTCTCTCCCCAGTGTCATGTGACTCGTTAGGTCTCAGGTGTGAATGGGGAGCAGGTGTGTTAAATTTGGTGTTATCGCTCTCACTCTCTCATACTGGTGACTGGAAGTTCAAAATGGCACCTCGTGGCAAAGAACTCTCTGAGGACCTGAAAAAAAGAATTGTTGTTCTACATAAAGATGGCGTAGGCTATAAGAAGATTTCCAAGACCCTGAAACTGAGCTGCAGCACGGTGGCCAAGACCATACGGCGGTTTAACGAGACAGGTTCCACTCAGAACAGGCCTCGCCATGGTCGACCAAAGAAGTTGAGTGCACGTGCTCAGCATCATATCTAGAGGTTGCGTTTGGGAACTAGACATATGAGTAGGGCTGGGTATCATTAAAAAATTTTTGATATCGATACCGATACCTTAACTTCAATACCGATCCCTGAACGATACCTTTTTCGATACCAATTTTATAAAATCGGATTTAACAAGATTATATTACCTCAAAAAATCTTTGGTTTTATATTTTAAGTTTGTTGACTTTTTTTACAGACTCAAAGACTCATCTCCTGAGCCACTGCACAAAGGAATAAAAAAGCACAAATGAACAAAATGTAACCAACACAATAAATCACAATAAATAAGTGCAAATAGTTTTAGGAAAGTTCAAATAGTTTTCGATGCAAAATGAACAGCTTCAAATCAGTAGTTTTGCAGATCTTTAAATCACTCAGCAATTGTTCTTTTTCATTATATTCTTCTTCAAAAAATGTATTAATTAACTATTATTAACAATATACAGTATTTAGAAAATTTTGGATATTTTAATGATAAATTCATGAATCTGGTGCACTTTGAGAGTTAAAAAATAAAACAGAGCTCTAACGCATGTTCAGTGTGAAAACGGAACAAAGTCTGTGCATCCGCCTGCCAACCGTCCAATGATATTCTCTGATTTATCTGATTATCTGCACCTGATCATCACATTACAATTATTCAGATTCTCAGTGTTAAGCATGATGATATAGTAAAATATCACACTGAAGTAGGCTGCTTATAAATTAATATTTATTTAAAATAAAAGTTCTTCTTTGGCTAAATTACATTTCCTTAATAGCCTAAACACAGGCTTTACTCCCTTCAAACTTAAATTGTCACTGTCCTTACATCATTGTTGGACATATAATTATACATAATATATAATTATATAATTTCTGTTAGTTAAGCTTGGGTATATTTTTAGTTAAAACCGTTATGTTATAAAGCAAAATCTCATGTAGGGTGTTTTCTTTGTGTTGTATATAATGACCACTAGGACGTGCTCTAGGCACGTTTTCCTTGAAATACGTTCAGTTGAAAATGAAAGTAAAAGAGTGACGCAAGTTTATTGCGTCTTGCCATGAAATGAGAGTTCGAGCCGCTCTGAGGGTGTGGATGATGCTTGCACACAGTGCAGTATCAGGAGGACGCTGATACCCTTTTTTCCACCAGAATTGTTCGCGTTCTGGAGCCAGAGCCTGTGCTCGTACAGGCGAACTAGAGCCCGTCACAAACCGGTCACGTGTTTCCATAGACTTGAGGAACGAACGCTGATGTAACGCTGCTGTGTGCTGTACCTATGCATAACTAGTCTAAAAAACATTGTGCGTCCCGCTGTTTGTGCAGGCAGTGCGGCACTTCTGTTTTGCTGTCCACAGTATCTGGAGTGACTGTAATGAACCGGCTGCTCACATAAACAGCCGGTACTCTCACCTGTCCTTTTCGGAGATAAACTGAAAGTAAAACCATTGATTCACTTGCTCTCTCGCACATAGGGTCTCTCTCACGCATGCATAGTTTTATATATTTAGATATAAATAACAACGTAGTGCAACTTTATTACATTGCTCAACGAGACAGCGACAGCATTTCTCTCCCCGGTTTGGAGGTATCGAAATTTGGTACCGAATGACAAGACACTTTTCGATACTCGATAGTATCAAGCCAATTCGGTCGGTACCTAAAAAGTATTGAATTCGATACCCAGCCCTACGTATGAGTGCTGCTAGCATTGCTGCAGAGGTTGAAGGGGTGTGGGGTCAGCTTGTCAGTGCTCAGACCATATGCCGCAAACTGCATCAAACCGGTCTGCATGGCTGTCATCCCAGAAGGAAGCCTCTTCTAAAGATGATGCACAAGAAAGCCCGCAAACAGTTTGCTGAAGACAAGCAGACTAAAGACATGGATTACTGGAGCCATGTCCTGTGGTCTAATGAGACCAAGATAAACGTATTTGGCTCAGATGGTGTCAAGCGTGTGTGGCGGCAACCAGGTGAGGAGTACAAAGACAAGTGTGTCTTGTCTATAGTCAAGCATGGTGGTGGGAGTGTCATGGTCTGGGGCTGCATTAATGCTGCCGGCACTGGGGCTACAGAGACTGGGCCGCAGGGCAGTATTCCAACATGATAACGACCCCAAACACACCTCCAAGACGACCACTGCCTTGCTAAAGAATGTCTCCAGACCTAAACTCTATTGAGCATCTGTGGGGTATCCTCAAACGGAAGGTGGAGGAGCACAAGGTCTCTAACATCCACCAGCTCATGGAGGAGTGGAAGAGGACTCCAGTGGCAACCTGTGAAGCTCTGGTGAACTCCATGCCCAGGAGGGTTAAGGCAGTGCTGGAAAATAATAGTGGCCACACAAAATATTGACACTTTGGGCCCAATTTGGACATTCTCACTTAGGGGTGTACTCACTTTTGTGGCCAGTGTTTTAGGCTGTGTGTTGAGTTATTTTGAGGGGACAGCAAATTTACACTGTTATACAAGCTGTACACTCACTACTTTACATTGTAGCAAAGCTTCATTTCTTCAGTGTTGTCACATTAAAAAAAAGATATAAAATATTTACAAAAATGTGAGGGGTGTACTAACTTCTGTGAGATGCTGTATATAATATATATGTATAGTGTTTATGGTAAGTAGTTTAGGGTCCAATTCTCACTATCATCTAGTTGTTTATTAGCATGCATATTACTAGGATATTATCTGTTTATTAGTATCTGCATAACCTTATTCTACATCCTATACAATTCCTAAACTTAACTACCTTACTAACTATTAATAAGCAGCAATTAGGAGTTTACTGAGGCAAAATCATAGTTAACTGTTAGTTAATAGTGATAATTAGACCCTAATCTAAAGTGTGACCGAGATTATTTACACACAAATATGTTGTTTTAGACTAGAAGTTTATTTTTATTAAAGAATATGGCCTTATATTAACACTGAAGCCTTACCTTCTCCTTAAAACATTTAGAAAACCCTCAAAAATGTGGCATTTCAACAAGTTAGTTGAGAAATATATTGATTAACCAGATATCTTTAGTTCAGGAGAATCCCTATTAAGAAACAAAAAATCTAAAGTCGATATAAAACACATGCAAATTAAAATATTTGCATGACTGCTTTCCATGTCTCTATTTGAATTTTCTGACCAGTAAACAGCTCCCGTTTGTGATAAATCCGGCACCAACATTTGCCCAAGCCCCATAATAATTCAGTGACTACTATGTGTGCAATTATGCAAACCATCGACCACACTAAATCAAAGGGAATAGGGCTCCAACATATGGGGACACCCACAAACTCTCCCTCACCATGGCCACTGGCAGTGTGCCTACAATTTCATCTAAGCTCCCACCAATCTGTGCACCCTGTGACATGAAAAAAACATAAAATGTGAAGACAGTGTCAAATAAGATGGTGAAACAAATACATTGAGAAGTGCTGAAATAACCAAGCACAACAGAGCTGCACGACTACAATTAACAGTGTCTATATTTACAACAACTCAATAATGTGTGATTAAGCCAACTGTTTAAGGCCTCTCAGAACCCAGCATTCAATATCCACAGAAACAGGACGTCACATCACAATCAGGTCTGGTTCGTGACGTAGTTGAGAAGTGGGTCTGAAATTAAAATTAGGCTGGATGGACAGTAGATACACACCTGCTCAAGACTGTCATCCTCTGCCGTCCTGGTGTCCCCATTGCTGTTGATGGGTATTTCCATAGTGGCAGCTTTGCTCAAAATACTGTCTGTCATGATGGATATCTATAAAAAAAGACACATTGCAGATAAGATAGATAGATAGATAGATAGATAGATGATAAAGATGGATAAACAAACAGTAAGATAGACTGACAGATACATAAAGACATGATGAAGACAGACAGATAGAGCATAATATACATTACATGTATAGGTCCCATCCCTGAATTTATGGTTACATCCTTAATATACAGTATATAGTAAAACCAATTCTGGCGTGTAATACCACATAAATACAATATGTCAGCATTATGTTGAAATATAAATATGTATAACGTATAATGTCATGTAAAAGTATAAATAAAAGAATGATTAATACACAATATACAATGGACGTTTTATTAGAAAACCAATATTATATGCATTGCATGAATCTATAGGCCAGCCTGTAAGCAATAATCTGGGGGCCAATACAAAAAAACAAACAAACAAAAAAAAGCATATTATATAGGCGTCGGTTGAAATTGCACCCTTAACTAAAGGGAAAAGGGATGGATTATACTTTATACTAGTGTGATGTGAATAGACGCCATGACGCGATTCAGCCGGAGCAGGTCAAGCGTCCTCTTCTTGTCAGCGCCGCTGCACGACTACGTGTCACACTGGGAGAGAAGAGGATGCTTGACCCATGCGATCCATCTGCTGCTGCTTTACTTACCTGTATGCCGTCTTAACCGCTGAACCGAACCACACGGACCACATTTAAGATTATTCCATGATCAAAATGAGATGTGTGTTTTAATGGATGTCTGGAGGGCAAATAATCTACACAGGCTCCTCTGTCAATCCTCTTGGTCGCTCGGTAACGCAAATCCTCTCCGTTCTCTGCAAACGGAAGTGACGATGTGAAATTCTTCAGGGTTACTGTAATAGCGTCGATACATACATTATATTGGAGAGTAAACAGCAGTGCTGTTATTTATTTTTACGCAAAATACAATCCAAATAGAAATAATACTTTATGTGAGGTTAAATGTGATACGCAGCTTTTTGTATATATATATATATATATATAAAAAAAAAGGGTAGGGAGGGATAAACAGAGGTTTTCTGCTATAGTCAGTATGACCAGGAGGTGTCAGTATCACTTCAGGAATGTAAGCATCATTGTGACAGCTCTGGTAAATAGTGCTATGGCTAACCCATTCCTGTAACTAACTTAAAGCATCCTGTCTCATTAATTATGCAAATTAATATCTATGCCTATACACATATATTGCATATTCATTAAATGTATATTTGTATTGTACCACTTATTCCAATTCAGTCATATTAAATACTAATTTTTGACTTAAACCACTTAATATTGTACCGCATGAAAAACATGTTCAAATACCCGACAAAACTTTTTTAAACATTGTTTTTACAGCTTTACATTTGATTGTGCTTTATACATTGGGCCAACAAAGCTTAGAATATTTTTATTCTGCAAGATATGCATTAATTTCAGTCTATGCATGTCTCCTTTAATAAAGTGTGAAGATCAACATGTTTCTAATTAGTCTCTGCTAATCAGATCAAAGATGAAAATCTGATTACTAATCTGATTTATAGCAAAAATTAATACAGCATGTTTGTTCTGACTCACTTTGCTTACAGAGCATCCGGAAAGTATTCACAGCGCTTCACTTTTTCCACATTTTGTTATGTTACAGCCTTATTCCAAAAGGGTTTAAATTCATTATTTTCCTCAAAATTCTACAAACAATACACCATAATGACAACGTGAAAGAAGTTTGCTTGAAATCTTTGCAAATCTTTTAAAAATAAAAACCAAAAAAGATCACATGTACATAAGTATTCACAGCCTTTACCGTGACACTCAAAATTGAGCTCAGGTGCATCCTGTTTCCACAGATCATCCTTAAGATGTTTCTACAACTCAATTGGAGTCCACCTGCGGTAAATTCAGTTGAGTGGACATGATTTGGAGAGGCACACACCTGTCTATATAATTTCCCACAGTTAACAGTGCATATCAGAGCACAAACCAAGCTATGAAGTCCAAGGAATTGTCTGTAGACCTCACAGTCATCCGTAAATGGAAGAAGTTTGGAACCACCAGGACTCTTCCTAGAGCCGACCTGGAGGACTCTCAGACCATGAGAAACTAAATTCTCTGGTTTGATGAAACAAAGATTGAACTCTTTGGCCTGAATAGCAAGCGTCATGTCTGGAGGAAACCAGGCACCACTAATCACCTGGCCAACACCATCCCTGCAGTGAAGCATGGTGGTGGCAGCATCATGCTGTGGGAGTTTTTCAGTGGCAGGAACTGGGAGACTAGTCAGGGTCGAAGGAAAGATGAATGCAGCAATGTACAGAGACATTCTTGATGAAAACCTGCTCCAGAACGTTCTGGACCTCAGACTGGGATGAAGGTTCATCTTCCAACAGGACAACAAACCTAAGCACACAGCCAAGATAACAAAGGAGTGGCTACGGGACAACTCTGTGAATGTCCTTGAGTGGCCCAGCCAGAGCCCAGACTTGAACCCGATTGAACATCTCTGGAGAGATCTGAAAATGGCTGTGCAACGATGCTCCCCACCTGACGGAGCTTGAGAGTTCCTGAAAAAGAAGAATGGGAGAAACTGCCCAAAAATAGGTGTGCCAAGCTTGTAGCATCATACTCAAAAAGACTTGAGGCTGTAATTGGTGCCAAAAGTGCTTAAACAAAGTATTGAGCGAAGGCTGTGAATACTTATGTACATGTGGGGTTTTTTTAATTATTTTTTTTATAATAAATTTGCAAAGATTTCACACAAATTTCTTTCACGTTGTCATTACGGGGTATTGTTTGTAGAATTTTGAGGAAAATAATGAATTTAATCCATTTTGGAATAAGGCTGTAACATAAAATGTGGAAAAAGCGCTGTGAATACTTTACTGTTTATTATTTATATAATTTTTTTCCCTAATAGAAAACCTCAGAAGTCTCACAAAGAATACCATTTAAAGGCCAAGCTGAAGACGGAAGAAGAAGTTACTGAGTCTTTTGGGAATAGATGTTAGTTGATGTGTGAAACGCCTCACATGCTTCACCTTTTCAAGCCAATATGCATTAAGCATGAGGAAGAAGTGAAAAATTGGAAAAGTGTGCTTTTGCTTGACCGTTTAAATGAACATCCTTTGACTTTTAACCTTTGACCTCCACATTCTTGCATGGACCTAAAAAAAATCATGGTTAAAGCTAAAAAACTGTTATTTGGCCCTTTTGCACTGAAAGAGCCGAGCCCTCTGTGTCTGCCAAAGAAAAGTAGATATAATAGGCAAATACGGAAAATGAAAACCAAAAAATGTGCTTATAGCTGAATTTCTGGTAATGATTTAAAAAAAATATGGATTACACTTTATTTTAAGGTGTCCGTGTTACAGTGTAACTATATATTTAAGTACTGAGTAATAAGAATTAACTACATGTATTTACTATAGGGTTAGGATTGGGATTAGTGTGCAGTGTTGCGTTACATTACTTTTGCGTTACTTTTTCTCACATGGGTTAGGTTTGCTTGTTTGTTTTTTAGTAACAAAAAAAAAAAAGTTTTATTTTTGGAAAATGTTAAGGCCCTTTCACACCAAAAGTGAAATGAATAAGCCTCACACTTAAGAAAAAGCATATTTACACCTGTACAGTGGAGGGCGCAGCTCAAACAAACCTTTCAGCTGTGCTGCCATTCTGGATTAAAGAAGAATAGGATACAGGTGAAGGAAGTTTAACACTCATTTCTAAATCTAATCTAAAGTCATTTTTTCTTATTAGTATGGTTGAATTAGATCATTGAAGGCCAGCAGCAATTGGTTAATAAAGTGAGATTAAATACATAAAGTATGTTTGTGTAAATTAATATAGTTAATTATTACAGGTTTGCGTAAAATTCTGAGATTGCATTTCACTGTTTTTATTCATTTTGAGGAATACTGAACGTTGAGATGAGATGAGTAAAAACATGTTCACGTTTAGTCTAGAACTGCAATAACCATCATGTTTACACAGCGCACGCAACACCTCTCACTGTATTTCTCTCAACATGGGGACAGGAGAGCTGTCAGTCAATAAATGTGAAAAAGTAACTTGCATTACTTGGAAAAGTAATCTGATTACACAACTCAAGTTACTTGTAATGCGTTACCCCCAACACTGTTAGTGTGTGGTTTAGGGTTAGTTGCACAATTTATAGTAATTACTATAGTAACTACATGTAACGTGTAACAAGGACACTCAACTTAAGTGTTACCAAAATATGTATTGTAACAAGTCATGTACTGGACTTAAATATCTTAAAAAAAAATAACTTGATGTTTATCCGTACTTTCTATATAATTCTATATAATAATCTAAGGATAATTCTGATCAGGTGGTCGCCTGCTACAATACAGCTGGGTTCATCTGGGGCCAACAAGGATAAAAACACAAGGTTTAATGTAATTGCAATTAGGTTGTAATTCCAAACACATACCTTATTGAAGTCGTGTCTAGGCCACAAGCCTTCTGTTTAGAGCATTTTTTAGTCTGGGAACCTTAGGTTAAATTTGTCAAAGAGGCAGACCAAAACAGCCACCCACAGTGGACGTATTTGGATGCAAGTTTACTGGTACACATAAACTGAAAACAAGGCCTGTTAAATTTAAGTTGTCCATGTTTGAAACCTTTGCAAGGACATACATTACTGAACCATTCCGTGCCTTCGAAAGCTCTGCAGCTTCCCACTCCTTTCCTCCCATTCAGTAAATATCCCGTCACGCTTTTAATGATCATTAAATGCGCCTCCAGATGTTGGCCAGCGGTTCGTCCTCACACAGCCCTTTCTGAGTTCCTCGACTGCAATCAAGGCACAGAGACAAGGACCTCAAAGAAAAGCAAGAAAGAAAACATGGCAACACACCATGCTCTAGATGTCTTACCCGCTATGTCATTATTCCCAAGCAAAATAATTACAAACATTGCTCCGTGTTTACACCGTGTAGCATATGGACCTGGTCCTTTTATAGTTTTTGTAATGTGCCATTTCAAACAAACTGTCAAACTTTTTTTCCCCTTGCTTGCTGTTGAATCAGGCTGAGTGCAATTCGTCACTGTTATGGATCCATAATATGCGTGACTGTGAACATCAAACACTAAACCTCTTCCTGAAAACACAAGGTGAAAAGAGAGAAACAACAACGTAATCCTTATAAGTCAGCGCATGTTTAAAGGAATAGTTATCATGTACTCACCCAAACCTGTATGTTGGGTTTTTTTTCCCAGTGTGGAACATAAGAAGAGAAGTTTTGAATAATGTTCAGGAGCTCTTTCAAGAAAAATAAAAAAAATAAAAAAATAAAATAAAATAGCATAATATAAAATATAATTAAAATAAATTAAAAAAATAAAATAGCATAATATAAAATAAATTTTAAATAATAAAATACAATACAATACAACACAATACAATACAATACAATACAATACAATACAATACAATACAATTAAATTAAATTAAATTAAATTAAATTAAATTAAATTAAATTAAATTAAATTAAATTAAATTAAATTAAAACTACCCAAAAGCAAAAGATTTTCTTAACTGGCTTCACTTTTTTATGCAATCTCACCTTAAAGTGAACCTATAGTAGCTGAATTAATATCTAATGTTGATTTTCCAGCTTGCAAATTCTCATAAGAGGAAAGATCACTATGAAATTTAAAGAGCAAAGTACTTCTCAGAGCAGCTGTTCTCTTTTTCAGATCTTGGCAAAAAATTACAGTGATGTTATTTTCCATGTCGCCTATCATCCGTTAAGCAACAATATTTCAGGGCTAAATTGGGTGGATTTCAGGCACTGTTTAATCCAGCTGGAATTAGCAAGAGTTATAGCTATGGTGAGGAAGAACCACAGCTGAACTAGTTTATGCTGGGAAGTTGGAATCATTTGACAAGGAAATTATGAAAAAGTATCTAGTGGCGTTCCAGAAACTGTTGAGTGTTTTGGCTTTTCATAACTGATAAACAATATTGGTTTTCCAGTTCTATGTAGTGCCATTTTTTCCATGATAATTTTGAGAAGCCAAAATGTCAGTTCTGTAAGAACAACTTCTGCCTATTTAACATCCTGACATGGTGGAAGAGTTTGAATGCAAATATATATATATATATATATATATATATATATATATATATATATATACACACACACACAATATTGCCAAAAGTGTTGAGACACCCTTCCAAATCATTGAATTCAGGTGTTCCAATCACTTCCATGGCCACAGGTGTATACAATCAAGCACCTAGGCATGCAGACTGCTTCTACAAACATTTGTGAAAGAATGGGTCGCTCTCAGGAGCTCAGTGAATTCAAGCATGGTACCGTGATAGGTTGTCACCTGTGCAATAAGTCCATTTGTGAAATTCACTCACTAAATATTCCACAGTCAACTGTTAGTGGTATCATAAAGTGGAAGCAATTGGGAACAACAGCAACTCAGCCACAAAGTGGTCAGCCATGTAAAAATCAAAATCACTTGCATTGTGCCAAGTGTAAAGTTTGGTGGAGGGGGGATTATGGTGTGGGGTTGTTTTTCAGGGGTTGGGCTTGGCCTCTTAATTACAGTGAAAGGAACTCTTAATGCTTTAGCATACCAAGACTTTTTGGACAATTTCATGCTCCCAACTTTGCGAGAACAGTTTGGGGATGGCCCCTTCCTGTTCCAACATGACTGTGCACCAGTGCACAAAGCAAGGTCCATAAAGACATGGATGAGCGAGTTTGGTGTGGAGGAACTTGACTGGCCTGCACAGAGTCCTGACCTCAACCCAATAGAACACCTTTGGGATGAATTAGAGCGGAGACTGCGAGCCAGGCCTTCTCGTCACTGCCTGACCTCACAAATGCGCTTCTAGAAAAATGGTCAAAAATTCCCATAAACACACTCCTAAACCTTGTGGAAAGCCTTCCCAGAAGAGTTGAGGCTGTTATAGTTGCAAAGGGTGGGCCAACTCCATATTAAACCCTACGGATTAAGAATGGGATGCCATTAAAGTTGTGCATGTAAAGGCAGGCGTCCCAAAACTTTTGGCAATATAGTGTATTACAATATAGTGTAGTGTAACCAAAACCCATCTTCTTGTAAGTAGCATATAAAGTAGGGCATTTATATTTTTATATATATATATATATATATATATATAGTGGGTACGAAAAGTATTCAGACCCCCTTAAATTTTTCACTCTTTGTTATATTGCAGCCATTTGCTAAAATCATTCAGTTCATTTTTTTTCTCATTAATGTACACACAGCACCCCATATTGACAGAAAAACACAGAATTGTTGACATTTTTGCAGATTTATTAAAAAAGAAAAACTGGAATATCACATGGTCCTAAGTATTCAGACCCTTCGCTCAGTCTTTAGTAGAAGCACCCTTTTGATCTAATACAGCCATGAGTCTTTTTGGGAAAGATGCAACAAGTTTTTCACACCTGGATTTGGGGATCCTCTGCCATTCCTCCTTGCAGATCCTCTCTAGTTCTGTCATGTTGGATGGTAAACGTTGGTGGACAGCCATTTTTAGGTCTTTCTAGAGATGCTCAATTGGGTTTAAGTCAGGGCTCTGGCTGGGCCATTCAAGAACAGTCACGGAGTTGTTGTGAAGCCACTCCTTTGTTATTTTAGCTGTGTGCTTAGGGTCATTGTCTTGTTGGAAGGTAAACCTTCGGCCCAGTCTGAGGTCCTGAGCACTCTGGAGAAGGTTTTCGTCCAGGATATCCCTGTACTTGGCTACATTCATCTTTCCCTCGATTGCAACCAGTCGTCCTGTCCCTGCAGCTGAAAAACACCCCTACAGCATGATGCTGCCACCACCATGCTTCACTGTTGGGACTGTATTGGACAGGTGATGAGCAGTGCCTGGTTTTCTCCACACATACCGCTTAGAATTAAGGCCAAAAAGTTCTATCTTGGTCTCATCAGACCAGAGAATCTTATTTCTCACCATCTTGGAGTCCTTCAGGTGTTTTTTAGCAAACTCCATGCGGGCTTTCATGTGTCTTGCACTGAGGAGAGGCTTCCGTCGGGCTACTCTGCCATAAAGCCCCAACTGGTGGAGGGCTGCAGTGATGGTTGACTTTCTACAACTTTCTCCCATCTCCCGACTGCATCTCTGGAGCTCAGCCACAGTGATCTTTGGGTTCTTCTTTACCTCTCTCACCAAGGCTCTTCTCCCCCGATAGCTCAGTTTGGCCGGATGGCCAGCTCTAGGAAGGGTTCTGGTCGTCCCAAATGTCTTCCATTTAAGGATTATGGAGGCCACTGTGCTCTTAGGAACCTTAAGTGCAGCAGAAATGTTTTTGTAACCTTGGCCAGATCTGTGCTTCGCCACAATTCTGTCTCTGAGCTCTTCAGGCAGTTCCTTTGACCTCATGATTCTCATTTGCTCTGACATGCACTGTGAGCTGTAAGGTCTTATATAGACAGGTGTGTGGCTTTCCTAATCAAGTCCAATCAGTATAATCAAACACAGCTGGACTCAAATGAAGGTATAGAACCACCTCAAGGATGATCAGAAGAAATGGACAGCACCTGAGTTAAATATATGAGTGTCACAGCAAAGGGTCTGAATACTTAGGACCATGTGATATTTCAGTTTTTCTTTTTTAATAAATCTGCAAAAATGTCAACAATTCTGTGTTTTTCTGTCAATATGGGGTGCTGTGTGTACATTAATGAGGAAAAAAATGAACTTAAATGATTTCAGCAAATGGCTGAAAAATTTAAGGGGGTCTGAATACTTTCCGTACCCACTGTATATATAAATGCCCTACTTTATATGCTACTTACAAGAAGATGGGTTTTGGTTTTGTATGCCACAGCTATAGTTCCACATCTGCATGTCTACAGAAGAGTTTTCCTCTATGTGAATATTACACTGCTCTCTGGCAGGAATACTTTGTTTATGTATACAGCTTTTTTGAATATTAATGAAATTGGTTTTGGCTCAAAGGAAGATGACAGATTATTTTCTTAGTGTGTCTTTTTTATCTTTTCTTCTGTACTTTCTATTCTCTAGAGTCTTTTGTAAAGACCTGAACTACAGTTTCTGAAAAGAAAAAAAGAAAAACAGGGATGAAATTGCACAGCTCGCCATCATAGACTGGTCTTTTGAAAAAGTTATACTTTCCTCTGTAATTTCTAGTCTGGGACTAGAGATACCAAGATGCAGACTTTCACTTGGGAAATGGTTTGTGACCAGAAAACCATTGTCTCTTGCTTGTTTACTTAAAGCAATTAACATGTTTTTGCTTGATTTTGTGGTTGTTTCAGAAGAAATGCCACCCACAGCCCTATAAGCTTGCATGTTGTAAACTTCCACATTATTACAGACATATTCCATATTCATATATTTTATTCCATATTAGGACACTAAAAGGACTGCTCGCCCAAAAAAAAAAAAAATCACAATTTACTCAGTCCAAGCTGCTTTTGCTAAATATCTTCTTTCATGTTTACCCAGATGAGGGTGAGTAAAGGATGACAAAATTTTGGGTAACTATCACTCATTTTTGGGGTTACTAAATAGTAAAAACACTTGCTTTATCAAAAACCTTTTCCATTGCCACCATTTGACCCTGTGTGTCGTGAGAGCAGCTTGTAAAACCCAATAACAAGCAGCTCCACCAACCTGCTGGTAACACTACGGCTCTTCCAGTTAATTTCACCTGGATAATCAAAAAGATGACCAAAAAGAGCCCACAGATTTGTGTAAAAAACTATTTAAGCATCATAAATCCTGTTGGGGTTGTTAGCATAAACTCCAAAGTGTTAATTTTGTTTTCTGTGAATACTAGTTGTGGTTGGCTCCCAGCGTCTGCAGACATGGCTTGCACGCAATGGCAGATGCAGGGAATTTAAAGGCCACGTCCTGTGAAGTTACAGGCAGTAATCTGAGCTCTGAATGCCATGCAACTATTTGTGCTGCTTTGCTGAAAATTGCACACGATTGTTTCTTATATTCGAATAGAATAAACACAATACTGTCTGACCTCCCTTTTAGAGATATGTATCAATCAACTATTTTTTAGCTATATTTATTAAAACATTTATTTATATCAACATTTCTTTTGACTCATAACTTATTTTTTCCACTGAGCTTCGGCATATTGAGGATGTAACATATTCAGCATATTGAGGTTTGCTCATTTCCTCTGGTACTTCAGTGATCACATTCTACCCTCTTACCCCTCCATTTACTCTTGTTAAATGTCTCCTCAGTTGCCCATAAATATTATTGGATGCGTAGTGTCTGTTTTTGTGTGTACCACCCAACCTTCTACTTTCCCTATTAGTAATAGGACAATGCATTCTACGCACACTCATTATATTTGCCATTTCCCTCCTGACCTTGGCGAAAGTCACATCCAGAATCCTCACTGGAGGCAATTTTCCTCAGACCAGATGTTTGTGAGCTGATTTAAACCTGAAAGTGAACAGAAAGTATTAGGATTTTGGAAATGTTGGAAACAAATTAAAGTTATGACATAAAAGGAATAAAACATGATCATCAGGTTTTAAACAAACTTGTGAAGTTCATGCAGTCCAAATGCTGCTGTCTTTAAAATCAAAGAGGAACAAACCAAATATCAGGACATACTAAAATGAATGTTTATTTGGTCACACTGTAGTTTAGGGTCAAATTCTTACTATTAACTAACCATTAACTATGACTTTTACCTCAATAAACTTCTAATTAATGCTTATTACTAGTTAGTAAGGTAGTTAAGTTTAGGAATTGGGTAGGATTGAGGGATGTAGAATATGGTCATGCAGAATAAGGCATTAATATGTGCTATATAAGTACTAATAAACAGCCAATATCCTAGTAATACGCATGCTAATAAGCAACTGTTTAAAAGTGACTAAAGTTTTACCGTTTATTTTTCAACTAAACTTTTCACTTAGATTTTTATGCTGATAATACAAAATAAGCATGACACAAGCAGCATTATGGAGTAAAGGAAAATCAAGGTTAAATTAAAATAAAACAAAATAAATCTGTATATATATATATATATATATATATATAAACAATAAATATATAAATAAATACTAAAGCAAGCAAGCTCTTATTTATTTAGATATAAATAAATATAGCCAAATTTTTCAGTCATATATCAGACTTTTGAATGATTTAGACACATCAGCTAAATCTCATTAATCATTAACCTGGACAGTGTATGCACAGATATATGATGTGAGAAGAAGAGAACTTTCTCACATTATGTGTGTTTTCACACTTTTCTGTCTGGCGCAGTATCACAGCATCATTATCTCTGTGTTGTATCTTAGCAGGGTAACTGACATTGCAACACTGATTTATTTCAGGCCATGACCCCTGTAGATCCAGTGATTTTTGAGTCTCAGTGAACACATCTAATATTTATTATTTCTCAAGCGCTGGTCTAACATCAGTTTTCAGTTTTTTCACTAAATCCTAAACTTATACCATTAAAAGTAGGAAAAAGGAAATAGTAAAAAAGAAGAAGTCAACAGCAAGGGAGTCACAACAATAACAGCTCAAGTGATTATATATTAATTCCAGCCAAAATAAGGCGTTTCTTAAAGTTCACCTATTTTACACAACACCTGCAGAACAATTTCTGTCTTTTTTGGCCATTTTTAGATTGTTTCTATAGCATGATAAAGTGCTTGAGACTTGCATAAGCATTTGCCATTTTTCACAAGTGACTTTAACAAGCCAAACACATGTTCTGGTGTGGACAAGGTATAACCCTACCTGGGAAGGTCTCACAGGGGTGTGCACAGGTTGCAGTTCCTTCTTTCCAAGTTACCCTCTGTTACATTTATAGAACAGTTAGGGGCCAAGAAGTATTTCTGATATAGGGAAATCTTTCATTTCCATCTTTTGGAGAGTTTCCCCCTAAACGCAAGGCACCCTGACAGACTATTAATGGAAATGTCTGGCTCTGACAGTTCAGACATGCGTCTTCCTTTGCCTCTGTCACCTCATGCGATTTACATCACGCTAGGCTGTTGTGTTTGGCATAGGAGCACAGACACTTTCTAGACTGCATGCAGATTCAGAGAGCCACAGAGAGGACATCTCATTTCCACAGGACATAAAAGAGAAAATATTCCTATTTTCAAAGTAGAGGAAAATACTTCACACTATCTTTGCCATCTAGTCTCAAAACACACTGTTTTTCTAAGGAATAGTGAGTGTCTTATGAACTTCTCGTCTTAAATATCACTTGTGTCGGTTTGTGCTGGACTGATAAACACTGTAGATGTCTGCAGACAAAGGACAGAGTTGCTAGAGGCCAGAAAACTGTCATTATTAGGCTTAAAATGGATCTTTTTTCAAGCATTAGTGCTTTGGATGTGTTAACCTGCAAAACATTCACTGAGGCAATGCAGTAAACACACCTTGACAGAAAGAAAATACGCTTGAAAATGCATGTGCTACAATTACTTTTAGTATAACTTATTTCTCAGATTTGTTTTTAATAAAGTAATAAAAAATACTATGAAATAGTATATGAAAATACTGAAATTTATACTGAATTTGGTCTTTTAATATCACTGTTTTAGTACATTAAGGCACTTTAAAGGGTTAGTTCACCAAAAAATGAAAATTCTGTCATTAACTACCTCATGTTGTTCCACACCCATAAGACCTTCGTTCATCTTCAGAACACAAATTAAGATATTTTTGATGAAATCCGATGGCTCAGTGAGGCTGCTATTGCCAGCAAGTTAATTTACACTTTCAAACTAAAAACATATTTAAAACAGTTGATGTGACTACAGTGGTTCAACCTTAATATTATAAAGCGACGAGAATACTTTTTGTGCGCCAAAAAACCCCAAAATAACGACAATATCTAGTGATGGCCCATTTCAAAACAAAGCTTTATGAATCTTTTGTTTCAAATCAGTGGTCAGCAATAGAGGCCTTGCTGAGCCATCGGATTTCATCAAAAATATCTTAATTTGTGTTCCGAAGATGAATGAAGGTCTTACGGGTGTGGAACGACATGAGGGTGAGTAATTAATGACAGAATTTTCATTTTTTGGTGAACTAACCCTTTAAGTGTTTTTCATGCTAAGTGTTTTAGAACGTTGCACTGTTTTTAGTGATTGAAATACTGCAGCAGGTGCTGGATATGGATCACGGGTGCTCAAAACCTGCATTTTATGCACATATTTTTGTCTTTTTTTTTCTTTTGATATGAAAAAACTGACAGGCCTGTAATGCATATGGATGTTTTGCCCGCCTGGTCTCCCTGACTTAAAACTCTTGCAGACACTGCCATCGACTGGCTGTTGTAAACTCTCAGTTCATCCAAAGGATTTGTTCAGTCTTACTGTAATAGTTAAATTGCCACCTACTGCATAGTGTCCATCTGAGCAGGATTTGTGCTTTGCTGGCATGTGTTCTTTGCAGTAATAGATGTCAGCAATAGCTGGAGAAGCTTTGCTGCATTCCATTCACGGATTCTGTCTGCTAAACCGATTTAACACCTTCTCTAAAAACGAGACAGAATAGAATCAATTACTCCTCAGGCAGGCGATGTTTGGCATGGGGTTGAAGAGATGTGACAGCCTTGGTTCTGCTTCTGAACAAAGAAGGATCGCAGCTCTGTGGGGAATCGTGAAGTGAGAAAGGAAGTTGGTTTAAACAAAACATTCTTGTAATTTCCCTAAAATAACACTAGAACAAGAACGAGAGGGTCCCTCCCTTCAACATGAGCTGATAAATTTAATGTGCGTTATTGGTTTATTGGCATAAAAGATATAGCACTTGGCCCAGTGCCCTCAGCCTTTGATATGGTACATACTAGCAGTGGTGGTGTCCAGGTTTAAAATGAAACAATGCAAACCACATCTGCACTTCTTTATAGGTCTGCCAGATGCATATCAAGGCAATCAAACGTGGCCTTATGATCCTGAAGCACATGTAGGATACCAGTAACACTGCTACCCACTGTGGACCACCAGTGGTGTGGAGGGTTTAAAGACACATTGGTGTTGTATGAATGTATGGATTGTTAAAGATAAAGGCAACATATCAATTTGCTGAACAGACTCTTTCATTGATTGTGACAGATTTTGGGCTTTCTCTGCAGCTAGAACAAAGAACAGAACACCTTTGGTTTTGCAGTGTAGCATGAGAGAGAAAAACACTACGCTAATTGTCAGTTTTGCAAGAACAAAACATTAACCTCTCTTAACACATTATTATGTTTCATCACAGATTTGCCAGGTTTTCCTCTCCATTCATATAAGACCAGCATTACTATTACTACTGCTCACACTTAAGCGTAAGTACTAAAATATTACTGTAAATCACCCCACACAAAGCTGTTTTCAACATTGATAATAATTCTTATAGATTCTTGAGCACCAAATCAGCATATTTAAAATGATTTCTGAAGGATCATGTGACACTGAAGACTGGAAATATGATGCTGAAAATTCAGCTTTACCATCACAGCAAAATTACATTTTAAAATTCATTACAATAATAACAGTTATTTTAAACTGTACTTTTGTACTACTAATTTTCAGCATCATTACTCCAGTCTTCAGTGCCACATGACCCTTCAGAAATCATATGAATATGCTGATTTGATGCTCAAGAAACATTTATGATTATCATCAATGCTGAAAACAGTTTTTCTAACTGAAAAGTTGAAAAGTTTTTTTTTAACATTATACACTACCTTTCAAAAGTTTGGGGTCAGTAAGAATTTATTTTAATTTTTTTGGAAAGAAATTTAAGAAATTAATACTTTTATTCAGCAAGGATGCATTAAATCTATCAAAAGTGACAGTAAAGATATTTATAATGTTACAAAATATTATATTTCAAATAAATGCTGTTACATTGATCAGGCATAACATTATGACCACTGACAGGTGAAGTGAATAACACTGATTATCTCTTCATCATGAGGGGCTTTCGCACCAGAGGAACCTTTTCATAGTTCCCAGAACTATTGGCTGAAGTACCCGGATTTTGCCGTTTTCGCACCACAGCAACTATGAACAATTTTAGTTCTAGGAACTCCTTTTGGGGGAACTAAATTAGTTCCTACATCAGAGTAGATTCTAAACCAGCACTATAGGAACTATCAGTGAAATGAGTGTACGATGATTGGTCAAACGCATGTCAAACACCGGCGCCCGGCATTTTTAAAAAGCAGCGTAGCCCCATTTTTTGCTCTTTCAGTCACGTAGATTATGCGTTTACATTCCATTCTCTATTATCACGAAACCCACGACACACAACAAACAGCTCCGATCGCGGCGTCCTCCATCCACCGGTTTTTAGTGTTTGTAAATGCCACGCTTAAAGACGCCACTGTCGGCCGCTTCGCAGTTCCTATTCCCAGTGCGAATGCAACCAGGGACATGACATGGCCCGGGGGAGAAATTAGTTCTCAGGGAACTATCCTAGTGGGAACTAAGTTCCTAGAACTATTTGGTGCAAAAGCCCCTATGGCACCCGTTAGTGGGTGGGATATATTAGGCAGCAAATTAACATTTTGTCCTCAAAGTTGATGTGTTAGAAGCAGGAAAAATGGGCAGGTCTAAGGATTTGAGCGAGTTTGACAAGGGCCAAATTGTGATGGCTAGACGACTGGGTCAGAGCATCTCCGAAACTGCAGCTGTTGTGGGGTGTTCCCGGTCTGCAGTAGTCAGTATCTTTTAAAAGTGGTCCAAGGAAGGAACAGCGGCGACCGGGTCATGGGCAGCCAAGGCTCATTGATGCACGTGGGGAGCGAAGGCTGGCCGGTGGGATTCGATCCAACAGACAAGCTACTGTAGCTCAAATTGCTCAAGAAGTTAATGCTGGTTCTGATAGAAAGGTGTCAGAATACACAGTGCATCACAGTTTGTTGCGTATGGGGCTGCATAGCCGCAGACCAGTCAGGGTGCCCATGCTGACACCTGTCCACCGCCGAAAGCATCAGAACTGGACCACAGAGCAATGGAAGAAGGTTGCCTGGTCTGATGAATCACGTGGATGGCCGGGTACGTGTGCATCGCTTACATGGGGAACACGTAGCACCAGGATGCACTATGGGAAGAAGGCAAGCCAGCAGAGGCAGTGTGATGCTTTTGGCAATGTTCTGATGGGAAACCTTGGGACATCTGTACACCTCCTGCCATCTATGTGGATGTTACTTTGACACGTACCACCTACCTAAGCATTGTTGCAGACCATGTACACCCTTTCATGGAAACAGTATTCCCTGGTGGCTGTGGCCTCTTTCAACAGGATAACGTACCGTGACACAAAGCAAAAATGGTTCAGGAATGGTTTTAGGAGCACAACAACAAGTTTGAGGTGTTGACTTGGCCTCCAGATTCTCCAGATCTCAATCCAATCAAGCATCAAAGTGGGACCAACACAACATTAGGAAGGTGGTCATAAAATTATGCCTGATCGGTGTGTGTGTGTGTATATATACTGTATATAAAGTAATTTCATTGGATCTTTGAGGTGTTTTACAGGCATTTTCTGTTCTTCAAGCCTTTGTTTTACTTTCCACCCACATGCTCTCCATATGCTTAAAGTCTTGTTTTTCCTTATCCTTAGTGCATTGTTTTAGTTGCCTGTCTGCATGTAAAATGATTTCCTTTATCAGGCAGAGAATAAACAAAAGTTCTGAGGTTCCCAAGTAATTTGTGAGTCCAGGCTACTTATCAATGACAAACCCACCACCACCCAGCATTCCCTCCCCTTTTACCCTGTTGCTAAAGCCCAGCTCTGAGCCCCTTTGGGAATGGGATCCGTATGAAGCAGTATAAAATGTTATTGAGAAGGCATGAAAAGGCCAGTGCACTGCTGGAGATGGTTCTGACTGCAATGGTGTCTCACCTCTATGTGCACTGCATCGTGTTTGCCAAGTTTTACAAGCTTATGTGAGAGCAGAGTGTGTCTGACATGGAACTGGGATCGGTTAACAGGGTCTAGACCAAGGTGCACTATAAATCTCACCCCTTTTTCTTCTTTGGTGTCGGTAAGGTAACATACCATATGAAAGCCTGTATGCGTGCACATAAAAAAGCAGAGATTACAGAATGATATACATTAAGTTTACATTAAAGTCTACATAATATATTATTTTTGCATATTACATTATTTTGTTGTTAATGTCCATAGTAGCAACAATAAGTAATTGGAGGCTGTTGTAATTTTATTAAAATATTAAAGGTGCAATATAATATAATATAATATAATTTGTTTGAGGCAACCTGCTGATATAACTGGAGATTTGTGCGAGTGTAAATTCATGTTTTTTTTTTTTTTTTTTAATATTTGTTTATTAATATAAAACTGTTTTAATCAGGAGAAAAAAAATACTCTTTTTCATTATTATAATTCAGTTCTTCCTCATTATTTTTATACAGTATGTGAAAACAAGTAGGCCCAATTATAGTCTATTGTACATAGGTACATATTCATTACTGTTAATCAATATTGCATTAATTTTCTTTGCATAAGCTGCCAAAAGTAGAATATAGTTTTATTTTTCACCTAATCAGCTAGAAAACTAAGCTTAGTCCTCAAAAATCCTCACTTGTCAGACACCTCACATTGTAATATAGCTGAAAGAGTGGAAACTATCTCAGGAATTTGGCTAGCCAAATGTCCATTTCAACTGCACCCCAAACAGAAATCAGCCCATAAAGGGGCGGGTTTATCATTTTTGGGGCCCCAAGCAGAGCTTGGATTTGTGAGAGCTCTTCATTGTGTAGCTGAGGTGTCCAACTATTTGACTGAATTATTTTGTAAGTAAATGCCAAGAGAGGTCTGGAATATTCATCTCACCGTATCGCCTCAGAGAAACCAGGGGAATAAGAATGATCTGAACAGTGAAGAGGATACAATATAAAACGTATCTGCTTTGCTCATGAATATTAATTATGAGATATTCACACACAAAAAAATGTTTGTAAGTATGCAGGCACTGGTCAATTACTGCTTACAATTTGCATTCATTCAGTCCATTGTCAACACCACATGTTATTATAGCATTATTTGCATTTTTCCTGTCTAATCAGACTGTAAATTGTTCTGCTTTCTATTTGCACTCAAGTCTTTATGTATGCGTGAAGGCTGCTTCTGTTCCTGTTTTCAAAGTGTATAGTTTAAATTGATTTCGCATGCTATTTGTTGTCAACACCCTATTCATCTTTTTTGAAGCATAAACAGTCTATAAGTGCTCCCTAAGAAAATACAGCATATTTGTGCAGCTTAAACACTGTGTCAGTTGGTAGATGGAAAAATTCCTCCACAGTGGCCTTCTCTTCACTGGCTGTACCCTCTTGATTTTGGCTGAGCGATTCCACACATTAGACCTCTGACTCCATGGGATTTCTCTCACAGGGCCTTTCCAAAGACCAATCATTTTTGGCGTCTCTCTTCACTAACACCTTTCTTAAGTTCAGCCCACCCTGCCTGAAACCAAGTTATTACATCTATGCTGTGGTTGAGCCGATTTTTAATCATATTAAATGTTAGCCACTGTGGATACAAAGAATTCTCCTTTAAGCCCTTGATTTTAGCGCTATTCTAACCTCCACGTCTGTATTGCTTTTAAAGTGTCATTAAACGTTGGCTTTTCTCCAGCAGCTATACTGTGAAGTTGGAGCAGATTTATTTTTTTAAGGGTTAATGTATTTTTTTCCCCTCGTTTTATCGCAAAACCCTTTAAATTTTCACTTGTGAATTTGGTAATAAAACAGTCAGGAGTCGAGTAACCTGTTTTATGACTTTCACAAGAGAGCAAAAAAAAAAAAAAAAAAAACACCCCAGGGCATGTTTCAACTGAAATGTGCCTTTAATTCATGAAAGCGATCAGTTTGACAGGCAAAGGTTAAGAGCTCATAGTATCTGATGGCCTCATTAAGATTTAAAGAGATGCAATCAGAGCTACTACTTTTAATTAAAGGGTTAGTTCACCCAAGAATGAAATTTCTGTCATTAATCACTCATCCTCATGTCGTTCCACACCCATAAGATCTTTGTGCATCTTCTGAACACAAATTAAGATATTTTTGATAAAAATCCGCAAGGTATATGACTTTCCACCACTTTCAAGGTCCAGAAAATAGTCCATGTGACTACAGTGGTTCAACCTTAATTTTATGAAGTGACGAGAATTGTGTGCAAAACAAAACAAAAATAATGACTTTATTCAACAATATCCTCTCTTCTGTGTCATTCTCTTATGCTGTATATGTTCAGCGCTTCTAGGTTCTACAGTACAGTTCTACAGAACGCTGACTCGTTATTGGCCGGCTCCTGCGTCAGCATCACACATATGCATCGTACTGCTCACATGTGCAACTTTGGCCAATACTGAGCCAGCGTTCTGAAAGTCTTATGAGTGTGGAACGACATGGGGGTAATTAATTAATGACAAAATTTCATTTTTGGGTGAACTAAGCCTTTAAGGCTAAAAAACTCATGAAGCATTGTAATGGTCAAGTTTGCCTGTGCAAAACTTGTGACTACAATATAGGATGTTTTGGGTGTTTGCTAGGTTATTGCTAAGGGGTTATGAAGACATGGTCTACATTAAATAAAATTAAATTGGTTAAATGTTAAATAAAAAAATAAAAAAGGTGGTTAAATTAAATTTAAAATTTTCTGCAATAAGCTGCACAATTTGAGTTGTGAGCAATAACAGCCATTCTGGCCTTAAAAACACCACTGGATAGTCTTGGTAAGTCACTGCTCATCCGAATATTGTTATATTGGTGTATTGCAGCATAGAACTCCTGTTTATCCTGCTTTTTTACTACTGACAGTGTTCAGTGGTCTGACTGTGATTAAATCAAGTTTAACTTGGCTTACCTTGTTTTATTACCAGTCCAAGTAACATTCTGGCATTGTTCTTAATTTTCCACTGTTAATTTTCCACTTAATTTTCTCTTTGTAGCGGCATTCTCACAAGGAGCCCAGGATAACTGTTCAGTCACACCCTGGAAAATTAGAATTTTTATAATGAACATTCCTGAAACGATGTTGTGAGTTAATGAGTTAATAAGGATCGTTTGTTATCATGCATTTGTATATTATGTTATCATGGATCTCCCTCTCTGCCTACAAACCAAATGTGGTGTGTATACAGTACATTATAAGGAGATTCATTAAATAAAATCTTGTCTGTGAGGATTTTCAAATTGTTCAAGAATAAGCAACATTTTTAAAAGGTAGTAATACTCAACACTGTATGAAATAATATCGTCATTTATCAATCTTGAGAAGATGTAATTTAGTCAGATGTATAGAAGTGAATAGTTCCTTCTTTTTTTTTTGGACTTGCCCTTTACTTTTTGGGAGGCCAGTGTGATGATAACCACAATCAAAGGCAGCAAGAGGAATAAAAGGGCCTATTCTGTGAAAATTCATATTTAGGTTACTTCCCGTCTTACTAGAGAGTGGCTGGATTAAGTTGTCTGCTGAGTCACGTGACCAGCTGTCTAGTGGAGTAGCTGGGATATCAGAGTATTTAATGTCCTTTTTTTCCCTCTCTGTTTAGACTGTTTGCAGCAGCACTTTCTCTGAAGAGAGAACAAAACAATCATTCTCCTGTTTTCTCTCTTCTCTCCACATCACCGAGGGACTGGAAGCCGTCCGCGTTCACTCCATCAATCTCACTCTCTCTCCCCAAACTAAAGCTCTGATCCAGTTGGAGATCCAGAGTGGAGATAGAACTAAGGAAAATAAACAAGGTTAGATTAACATGGTATCTGCTCAAGAATAACAAATGCGACAATAACATAACTTATTTTTCAGACTATATATATATATATTATTTATTTCTATAAAATAATTCTAATTTCTAAAATTATGCATATGATGCATCACATGCATGATTGATACATATACAAGTGGGAAATAGTCTGGGCACATAGTATGACTGTGAAGTTTATTATTCTGCTCAGTAATTTGTTTTTGTATTATGCCAATTGCTGATGTATGCAGCACAGCCTGAGCGGCCTGTCACACGTACCAGGTTAATCAAGCAAACGTTTTTACAAGTCATCAGAGAGTACCTGAACTGAACCCAAAGAGTGTTTATGAAAGGAAACACATTTGAAAAGTTCATTTTTGCCATACGAGAAAATTGAGCGGTGGTTTCTATCATTCAGCACAGAAGTTCTTAACTAGTGGGTCATGACCCAAAAATGGGTCACAGGTCTGTTATAAAAAAAGAATTGTGGAGGGTGGGTGAAAAAAACCAAAGCTAAATACAAATATTGACTTAGCAGAAATTAGCCAGACTAGGTAGATGCAAATATAAACAGATAACTATGAAACAAACCAATGCAAAAGAAAATACAAAAACATTTTTTAAATAATTGTTTATTTGTAATTTGTTGGGCCACTTAATGTCCAAGGTCCACATTTGAAAGCAACATTAGTTCAATGACAAAACTCATTTAACAAACATTAATCAAATCATCAGCATTATTTTATATGCAGCACAAACAAGCTTTATGCACATGCTAAAAGCCTATATTTACTATTCTGTATGTTTTGTATGTATAATTTTTTATCTCTTATCTCTTTATCCCTTAAAAATGGGAAATAGTACACTTTACTAATCACTTTCTCACATAAAAAATCTAAATTTGTTTCTGTTCTCAAGGACCCTTCAAAAGACCCCATGAAGATGTTTTTCTACTACAGTACACTGAGAGTGGGGATTTTCACACAGACACACACACACACAGGCGCACACACAGGCACACACACACACATTTTATTTACTTTTAATCTTCTACCAACAAAGGATAAAGGTTTGGCTGGGTAACATGTGTGAGTGGGGATTTTTCTTGGTAGAAATAGCAGTCCTGGGTGTGGAAGTTGGGGTTATGGCGCCCCTGTCTCCCAACATTGGTTCCCCCTCAGCTGAGGACACCTACAGGCAACCGCTTAGTTTGCCAATGCCTAAAAACGGCCGTGATTAGTCAAATGGCATTCACAGATCAGGGGGGGGGGGGAAAACAAACAAAACAAAACAAAAAACATCTCCTTTACAATGAAATGTTAATGCATGCCATGGAGATTCTTAAGTTATTTAAGTTGCGCTTATGGTGCCTTCAAGGGAACCTGGGAAATTTGCATTTCTGAGTCGAGCATTTATGTTGCCTTCACGTGCCGTCAGAATTATCGCAAATATGAGTTTCCTAGTTAAAAATTGAACACGATCGCACTCTTAAGACTTATTTACTAGTGGGAAGCTCGGGGATAATTTTGATACCCAAGTTCCCGACATGGGCGGGCCACAAACTTTAAACATGGTGGAGGGGAGAACGATTGCTGCTGTGACTGGTATTCCTTTAGTTTTTACATTGTCTTGTCATTAAAGTAGTGCATATTTACATATATAATCATTAGAGATATATTGTATGATTTATACACAGCTAAAATAGCCTGTATTTGACAGAAATTCCATAATCAGCAGCAAGCTGACTATAGATAGCGTGATGAATATTTATATGGTTGTCAATGAATGGGATGCTAAATATAATTTTGGCTTTAATAAGATTTTCCCAATAAATAGGCAAGAATAAACCTGGTGTTCTCCATGATTCCTGTTCTTTCTGACAACAAAGCACTTGAATTGTGTAATCACGCTTGTAATCACAACTTCAAAAGTTGAAGGAAATTTCCGATAACAAATGAAGGCAGCACTATTATTACAATATCACATCGGAAACATGTCAAGTCAGAAATATAACATGGAAATAGTACAAAAAAAACAACAACAACAATTTGATAGATTATCACAAAGTAAATGCTTATGTTACATAAAGCACACCATGAAAGTTGAGTGATTAACACTCCTGTATACATCACACCTTTATTATATAGCGTGTAACATTAAAATAACTTGCAAAATCATTTATTATAATTCACTACAGACTTGCTTTCTGCTCACTGATCTCTACAGTGTATACAGATTATACATATATTATATGATATCTACATTATAATGTTTCCACAATGTTTCAAATCAACATGCTCCTTCCAACATCACAACTCAGTGACTTGTTAGTGGTAAACTCGGAATTCCAGAGGATACACAACTATAACTTTGATTGGCCATTCATGTGCTGGGAACATTCTGACTCCACTTGAGGGGCACATAAGTTCATGCTGAGGTTATGCAAATACCTTTATTAAAAACCGTTGTTTACTTCAAACACAAAAAGAAACAATGACCTCTAAAAGATCTTATACTGTTATGTCAGTTATCACAATCAGATCTGCTTTGTTTACCTACACATTTTTTTTTTTTTGAGTAAAACCAAGAAAAGATACTAGATGAGTGGATATGACCACAAAATAGTGTCCTTGAGTTCAAAATAATAAGTATTGTAATCAATTAGGCCTTGTCAGCTTTGGACCCAGTAGCCATGCCAGACTATAGTTAATGAAAACGAATTGCAGAGATTGAGGCACACCAAGAATCACATTTTCATCACGGCGAACTCTTTTCCTTCAAAAGAGAGAAAAGAAATGAATCAAAATACAGCAAAGCGTGGAAGTCTGAAATACAAGCAGCTGAGGCCACTAATGAGAACCAGCCGCAGGTGGTTGCTAAGTGACAGTGGCTGAGTGGCAGGCCTAGAGCCGGGCCGCAGTTGCTCACCTCCCGAGCCGCCCGCCTCTCTCTCCCCACCGCAGTGGCTCTCACTCTGGCAGGGCAAGACAGGGAAGCAGGGCGGCCTGAAATGAGAACCAGACCCCTTCAACCCTACAACTGGCTCTCTTCCCCTGGCTGTTTTTTTGTGTGAGTCTAAAGTTGAGAGAAAAAAAGGGGAGTGCTCCAAAAATAGATTAGGGTTCGCGTGCCAATGGGTTTTGAAGACTCACTTTTTTCGCTCCCTCTAGTCACGCAAGTAGCCTGGCAAGACTTTGGAAATCAAAGCAGGAAAAAACAAAAACACAAAAAGACAGAAGAAAAAGACAAAAGGCCCTCTGGAGGTTGTAAAGGTCATTGTATCTCTAAGGAGTGCACAAACATGGAAGTGGGCAGGACTAATATTTAAGACCCCACCCCACAATGAATCTACATCACATGACAGATGTAAAAGTGCATATGAAGTCTCATTTTGACATTTAAGCTCTCTTTCATTGGACTAAAGAGACCGAGTTGCAATCGGTAAATGGAAATCTAGACAATATTTAAAGAAAGCACATTATGGGGCCCTTGGTGACTAGAAATATCCGTCTTTGTGGGTCTGCCAAGCTTGGTCGGCATCGCTATGAAAGAACCCTTTAGACAAAGGGCAAAATAGACTCTCGTTTTTTTCCCCTTCTGCTAAAATCATTAAATTCGACAGTCGTTATTGTCATTACATTTTCAAGACTCATGCCAGGCCTACCCAGCAAAGAAAGCCAGCGAGCCCCTTGGAAAGGTTGACTAAAAGGTTACATTTCAAGCTAACTTTGTTATGAAGGGCCACAAGACGTTTTTAAAGCCATCAAAGCAATACGTCAGAATAAATTAGTCTCAGGCCAGTTATTCTAAGTGGCACCATCACAACAAGGCTTAATGTGTCTCCATATTGACCCATGCAGACACAACAAACCGACCTCATCAAAGACAAAAATGTCAGATGCCATACACAAACATTTAGCAAAATTGATGATGCATCATCAAAAGCCTCACAATTAAATAAGTCTCTTTTGCTTTCGAATGAGAGTTGTTATGACCAGAAACACAGTCCACATGGCCTGAGTGATTAGACAGTGGTGTTTAGCTTCAGCAAACACAAAGAGTGTGTCAACAACAGAAACTGGTGTGGAAAAAAACAAGCTCTCCAACTGTGATCTTTCAATCAGACACACACACACACACACACACACACACAAAAAAACATGTTAAACAGAATTTCCACACAACTTCTTGTATGTGTGAGACTGATGAACCAAAGTATGAGACAGACTCTCCATCAAACTCTTATGTAATAGGAGCAACTTAATCCTCATTGACCTTCACCAAAATGCCTCAATGAACTGAATGAAATGAAATAAAGCCTAGCACAATTGTGGGCTGAAGCATAATATAATTTTGTAATAGTTTACATCAGTAAATATTCATACCTTGCTTGCTGATGACAGCAGTGGGTTTAAGTTTGCACAGAGTCAGCGAGTGTCTTGTCCTCACACAAGGCAAGTTCGGAGCTGCTGATGCAAACCTCTTGTGTTTCATTTTTGTCCCATCAAGCTGCCTGTTCTTGCCAACAGATGATGTAATGCTATTTTTAAAGTGAATTAAATGTTTCTCCTTACTTAACCTTAAAAAAATGAGTTTCAGAAAGCATGACTTTACGAATGAATCCTTGCAGTTTATATACAATTATGTTTTTCATGCATTCTTGTCTGAAATATAAAATGTGAAATTTTCTTAATTTCTACAGAGCCCCCTAAAGCAACATGGTGGCGGAAAAAAAAAATTAAATGGGATAAAAATATTTAAAAACCTTTGCGTTCACTCACAAAGGATTTAAAAGTTTTGCATTCGAATACAATGTTTCTCAGGGGAATGCAAAACATTTGCGAGAGAATGCACTGACATTGATATTTTTTTTCTCCTATCTCATATTTTTGTCCATCACCATGTCCATTTACAGGCTCCGTCATTTCTAGGCACACAGAACATGCTCGAGTTTAAAATTTCGATACACAACGGTAACTCTTTGAGGAACAGAGTGGTGCACCCAGAAGTTAGCATCACCCTGGTTCCCTTGACAAATACCCAATAATATTTTTCCATATGCTTTTGGATATTTGCAGAAAATAAGCTCTGTGACTAACAAAAGTTTATGATTCTTATGATCATTGTGATTATTTTCACAAATGAACACAACTTTTATAAATTTCGAAGCATAAATACAATCGTCAGAAGTCAAAAGCGACGGTCGCTCGACTTCAACGTCACAATCACTAAGCTTACGACAACTCTTTCAGTCTTTCTTTTTCCTGAAAGTCTGAGTTAAAATAGTTTGCAAAAGCGAGTAGTGAGTAGAAGAGTTTATCTGTTCGGCTGATGACGTTTAATGTCCAGGACAACCAGTGTTGCCAGATTGTAAATGTCCAAGTATCATACCAGAAAATCTAAATTATCGTTTTTGGAAGAAAATTATCGTACGATTTTTAGTATAGATAAATGAACTAAACTAATGATTTTAACAACGGAATAAATCAATACTATTACTGAACTTACTTAAGCTGGACATCACACTATTTTCTTCTAGAGCTGCTGTACAGCCAAAATTATGTTCCCTCGATCTCTGTAAAGCTACTTTGACACAATCTGCATTGTAAAAAGCACTATATAAATAAAGGTGACTTGACGAGCCAAACGTACAGAATACAGATATTTATCTAGACCAACAACTTTTTGACATGACCTACAAATTACCACAGTATATAAATAACTAGTACCTTAGTGGGAAACAACTGACCTAAGTGCCGAACATTAACTTGTGCTTGTGAGAGAGAGTTAAGAGAAGACTTAAGGTGAGATTAGGTTGAAGACATGCCAAATAACACACCGTTCATGTTCTACTTAAAATCATGTAGTGGATCAACAGCTAGATCAATGAGTATACAAGTCCTATGATTACAATGACCATCATTTGAAGTGTCACAAAATTCTGAAATTATGGTACATTATGGGATTTTTTTCATTACTGATCGCACATTGTACAGAGGTCAAAATTATTGCACACATACCATAATTACCGTATGTCTGGCAACACTCCCGACCAGTGTAATGTGTAGCGTTACTGTAATTAAATTACTCTCCACTGGAAAAGTAAAGTAAGGGATTACTGTTCATTCTGAGGTAATTTAATTACAGTTACTTATAATGTACTTGCGTTACATACTGTAAATTAATTCAACAGTTCTGTTTAAATCAATATTGAATTTAAAATCTAAATTTGTCCTCTAAAGGTAAAAGTGAACGCTGCCTCTTTAAAATCGTTAGCTGTAGTGCAGTTGCGTGAGTTCACAACTTTGCACCAGTTGGTTTGCGTAGTCGCTGTCTGAAGATATCTGTTGTGATTGTGAAAAATGTCGCCATTGTATGTATTTATGCTGAATCGAGAATTGCAACAGGAGCTCACATCATCGTTCAGGGAAAAAACTGGATGGTTTGATACAATTTTCGCCTTTTCTACGTGTAAAAACACTAAGGGAAGCAGGTTGAGGAGATGACTGGGAGACGCCGTATATAAAAACTAATGATGTCACTGATTGAACCCACTCCCTATCACTCAAAAAAATAATCACATAGTGGAGTGTTTTTGAAAGTTTTGTATTTTGTTTGGTTTAATAATTAACATTACATTTGCAAGTATGACTCTCACTCAGCTTGTGAATGAGTATAACTTGCACGCAACCACTTCAAAACTGTTCACAATGAGTTTGATTTTGGTTGTCATTTGTTGAAATAAAATAATAATAATAAAAAATAATAATAACATGTCTGTTCATATACTGTAAAAAGGGTGCCTGTCCGCTTAATGCCCGTCCGATTCTCCTCCGTGGTCATATGGGAAGTGAATATTTACAAAGAAAACTACAGTTACGTTTACATCCTTCCAACAAAGAAATAAATCGACTTCTGTCAGCTTGTTGAACACATTTTTTTTATTTGGACATTTTCTACCACATGTTGGCTGAAGCAGCAGCACGTGCCCAGCGCGTGACACTGTTTCACAGTAACCAGATCAACATTGTGAACGGAATTCTACAAAACTGAAGTGAAAACACCAAATTATCATGCAATGGGATAAAATATCTTCTCTGCAAACGATACCATGAAGAATGTGATTATTTAACCAAGTCAAAAACCAAAAAGGTAAGCAGGTATCCATATTCATTAAAGTATCGCTATGACGCTATAAAAGGTGACAACTTTTTTTACTTTTTTAAACTTTTTAAAACTTAACAAAAAAAAAAAAAAAAAAAAAAAACGATATAAGTTACGTTAACGATAAAAGCTCATCGTGGTTTCTCGGTTTGATAGATTTGAGCAACCATAAACGACGCAAAACATAGAAATTTTGAGTTTGTGATAGGATTCATATATAGAAAAATCACTCCTTGCCCTCCAGCCGCATTTCGCGTGCAGCAATGACGTCATGTGCAAACAACCTATTGACACAGGGGCGGCTTCAGTTACTACAATGGAAGAAAGTGAAGGTGCGTTGTCCATATTTTTTTTTAGTCTATGGTCAGTATGTATGTTGTAGTCAAACCCACATTCAGCAGCTAGTTTCAGGGAGTATTTTGTGGTCAAGTGCTAGACGGTTCTTTGTGTCTTCATGGCAATATACTCACAGGAGAGTCTGCAGTATGACATGTCCTGTAATCCAAGCTGTTTATGGCGTAGTTCTAATGACATGTTCTGAAAGATCCACAAATCATTAAGGTCTGAGTATGGATGAATAATGACTAAATTCTTCCTCTTGTGTGGCAAGGTTTGTTACTGCCCCCAATTTTTTGCAACTGTTATAGGCTCCATGATTTAAAACCTTATTTTTGGCTATAAAAAAAGAATTAATTATAAGGCCCTAGCTACAAGAGTTGCTGTATCTAGTGTGCTGTATATCTTTGGTCTATAGAGACCGTTTTGAAGAGACAAATTATCTGGTACTTCCTCTCCAGGACAGGTGGGAAGACTGTATTTTTCCCCTATCAGTCTGTCCATGAGCTTTGAGACCTGATGGAAATACATAAACATTAGCTAAACTAGGATTCTGTGGTCTTTGTATGCCTGCAGTTTCATTTATGAACCACATATTAACTATCCCATATGTAAAGTATTTATTTTATTCAAGGGGGAATCACACATATTTTTATTTGACATACTAGCTAATAATAAATCTACATCAATATTTCTCCAATTTCTGGCTGAACATCTGGATTCTATTTGGAGTTCAGTTCGTCACTTTTACTTTGCATGTTGAAACTTAAGTAGATGGCCAGACTGCAGCTATAGATCTATGCTTTATGAACATTCTTGAAGGTCAAAATACCATTGACCTTTTTGCAACTGTATGTAATGTAAAAATCAGGGATGTCAAGTGATTACATTTTTTTAATCTAATTACATGATGTGCTGATTAATTAATCTAATGAATCGCAAATTAATCACACATCAAACAAGGAGGCAGAACAAGAGGAGCACATGGCAAACAGAAACAAAGACAAAGCCATTTGTTCAGACACAAGACAAACAAAGAAACATTAAACAACATTATAACATTATAAATTAACTCAACTAAGCCTGGTGAAAATATATATTGTAACTTACAATATGTAAAGATTTACAATTGAAAAACAGTTCACATTTCCAGTGTAGTTCAAATAATGTCTTGTTTTAGATCTAAAAGAATATGTAAACTTTTATTATCACCACAGAATATGTATACATATAATTAAGAAATAGATGAAGATGTTTAAGGCTCATTATTGGAAATACATTTTAATCAGGCACTTTGTCAAATACAAAAAACAAAAAAACGAACAAACAAAAAATGTTTCAAATGTTTAAGGTGGAAACTGAACAAAAATCAGTGTTTTTTGGTCGTCATTTACAATAAAAACACCACCACCTACCATCAATGCCCTTTGGATTATATTGGGTACAAAGGTAAGACAAACGGATGGCCATATTTTTTGGACCACAGTGCTATTCAAAATGTAAACAGATTTTATTCACCTATAACACTATGAACAGTGATTCAAACATTGAGAAACTTTTTAAATGAACACAGAACAACTGAACATTATTTATTTTCCTTCGAGGCAGCATGAATATAACATGTTCACAGTTACGAGTGAGGAATTGTGTACAAAAGTGAAGTATCTGCCATAAATATAGGATTCTTTAACAAGTAGATATCCTGATAAATCAGGCTAACATCAAAAAATGAATCTGAACAAAGCATAATTTTAACAATCACTTATAAACACAATGTTTTTCTTCAATAGGCACTGTCGTTTTTCAGAATTACAAGTTAAACCTTTCAATAGGCATCGGGAAAAAAGCATGTTGACATTTTTTTTCAACACAGAAATTAAGTATGGTCATATGGCAACATTTACAATCATCTTTAAAGTATTAGAAAATAATTTACAAAAATGTTTCACAATCACTTAAGCAAATTAAAAGGCTACAAATGAATCCTGCTAGGAGAATGTACAATGCTGCCATTATTTAGTTTAAAATATATTTACTTTATCTTCTAACTTTAATGCAAACTGTACATTGTAGGAACAAATATGTCACTAAAATCAAATCACCAGTGCTTTTTAACAAATATGGGTGTCATAACATTATTGAGCCATGTAATTTACATACATAAAAACAAAGTAATCCAGCATTTTGTGGTATAATAAACTTACCAATTGTTTACCCACAGTAATGTTTGAAAGATGCTACAAAAATGTACCTATACAGTACCTTGACTAGGGAGTAGTGGAGCTGTGAGAGAATCTTTCTTTTGGTCAAATTATGTACGTTATTGGATAGCTTGATGTATTTATTCAAACATAACATCTAGTAAAACATCCAAATTACTATTTAGAGCCTATTTATTGTAATAACAACATGATAACCTTTTCACTGGCCTTGAGAATATTTGTTAAAATCTGTTTCTAAGGAAAAAAAAATCACAAACATGAAAAAACAAAAAAAAAGGACAATACGTTATTTCCAGTTACGTTGTGGTGTTTGTAAGCGTCAGCTCTTCTGAGGTGC
This sequence comes from Elopichthys bambusa, assembly GCA_037101425.1. Classification (NCBI taxonomy): domain Eukaryota; kingdom Metazoa; phylum Chordata; class Actinopteri; order Cypriniformes; family Xenocyprididae; genus Elopichthys; species Elopichthys bambusa. The sequence goes on from CM074444.1 coordinate 12,959,375, forward strand.
TGATAAGAGCTGCCATAACAATTTTTAACATTTCTGTTATTGTTATTTAATGAAATTCCTGGCACAGATAGCTTTTGTTCTTGCGCTACAGTTGTTATGCTTCAACACTTAAAAACAATGAAAAAAAAAAAATGTGCTAATTAAGTTTTTAGATTTTGGGGGAAATCTTTTTTTTATAATTAGTTTCATAGCTACAATTGTGTTCCCATTAGTAAAGCTAAGGGAGGGGAAGCAGCATGTAGAAATCAATATGATCACTGTGTCTGGAGCATAACTTTCAAAGACTGTACATTGGCATTTTGCAGATACTGTAACTTTTTTTTTTATATAAATACTGACAGCAAAACATGTTCCCCAAACATTTAAGAGCTTAATACTGAACATACTTACTTAGAACACTTTAGAATGGCAACTGTTAATAAACTAGAACAAGCTCTGATAACAAACTGTTACGGCCACAAATATACAAATATAAATGTATGTCAATAAAATCACAGGTTATAGCAACCGTTTGACATATGTCATTCTTTTTAAACAAAAAACATCAGTACAAAAATATATAATACAAAAGTGTTTTCTCTTACAAAACATTGACATCAAACATTACTGTCCTTTAAAATGTGCAAATGCTGGGCTAATAAAAATGTCAGTTGATCTTCAGGATCATTAGAACAGCATTATACAATAGTCATTTTTACTTCTTTTACAACTCAAGTCAGTAAGTCTAAAGAAGGGTGACAAAAGCACTGAAACCTCTGGCCAGCCAGTGGGGCGACATTACATACAACATGGTGTTGAGGACTATGCCAGAGGAGAGGCATTTTTAGAGTACCTGAGTCAGGTGGGAATTATTTCGGGTAAGCTCTCCTTAGACTGCATTAAATCCTCAGTTCTGTCTCCTCATGTTCTAAGGAGTGCTCAGTTGTATTGATAACGGAGGACGAGTGACCTCCAAAAGGAGCGATGGCTGGGGAATGGGCTGAAAGAGGTGAAAGCGATGGAGAAAAACTTGGAGACATGGCAATTGAGGAAACAGAGCCATCATGGTCAATAGGAGATCGCCGCAATGAGGATAGGTGGGGAAATGTTCGGCCTACAGCAGGTTTTGGCAAAACAGTTTTGGCCCCAGGATGAGCTACAGAGGTAATTAGGGGAGGAGGGTCAATTCTGGGCTTGGGATCAGTCTTTGCTTTGGGATGAAATGGCCGCCGAGGGTTAGGTGGTGCGTTCTCATCTTTTAATCTGGCAATTTCTGTGAAGACATTAGCCAGAGGCTGAAACTGAGGGCACCAGTCGAGGAGGTAATCCCAGTTGTAGCTGCCTCTCAGTTCCTCGTCACTAGCCACAATTGCTGTAAGAGAACCATCGACAGCAGGCTTACCATCCTCCGGGAAAGCATAATCTTTCGGATGCGAGATGTTAAGCCCCCTTCCAACACCAAGATATCCACCTCCTTCATCCCGATAAGTTGGCAACTGGCTTGATAATATTGTCCCACTTAAACTTCCCAGTTTCTTCCCTTTAAACCATTGGTTTGCATCCATCCCCGGCTCACAAGAAATGTCAGACAGCTGATCTGCATCTTGCTGGATACCAGAGTCAGGCCCACGAGCAGCTATGTGCTCCTGCATAGAGGAGGAGATGCTAGAAACTCGTGGATATTCATTAATCATCCGAATCTCATCATCTTCTGCTGCTTCTGCTTCGGCAGAACCACGTCCACTGGAGTGGGATGGGTCAAGAGACCCACCTCGTGTGTAGGTACCTCCTCCGGTCCCAGTCTGGTCTGTTGCATACCCAGGAAGGGTCTGATGATATAGCTTTTCACCCCCTGGAACTTTCGAATCTTCAAGACTCTCCAGAACAGTACCGCTGGTGACTATTCTGGTGCAAGCCTCTTGTTCTTTGTACCTTTGGGATCTCAACAGGAATATCACCACAACAACTATGATCAGGAACACAATGGCTGCCAAAGTAGCTGTTATAGCACTGGCAAGTACCACATTCATATCTGTGTTCAAGCCGAAGGATGTATGGGTGACATCAATTGTGATCTGGGCAGAAGCTTTTCGGGATTTCTCCAAAGGACTGTGAGCAATAACGTCCAACGTCATTTGACGTGTCTCTCTTTTAGACCGGCTCATATGATGATGATAGGCATCCATCTTGAGGGATATCACTCCAGTAGATGTGTTGACCTCAAAGTAAGGTGAACTGTTTGCGAATGAATAGAGGACAATGCCGTCCACCCCTCCATCCTCATCATTAGCATTTACTTGGCCGATGCTTTGCCCTTTCTTGGCACCCTCGGGTATACGGAAGGTGAAATCTGAGTTAGTGAAAACGGGGTCATACTCATCTTCACCAGTCACAAACACTTGCACTGTGACTGTAGCAGAGTAGTTGCCTGCATCCATTGCCATGGCAATAAAACTGAAAGTGTTTATCTTCTCAAAGTCGAATGTAAAGCGGGTTCGCACCTCACCGGAGGTTTGGTTCACTAGAAAGGAATCTTTACCATTGCCAGAATTATACATTAGGAAATATCTCAGTTCTCCATATGCTCCTTTGTCATGATCAATTGCATGTAATATGGTTACTAGAGCATTCTGGGGCTGGTTTTCACGAATGCTTGCTGTAAGTGATTTAAGAGGAAAGTAAGGCCGGTTATTATTGATGTCCTTGACCTCGACAGTTACTGGAGCAAGAGCAAAGTGGCCCTGACCATCTGAGGCCTGAATAATGAACATGTAAGAGGACTGTTCCTCACTATCAAGAGACCTCCGCAGACGAAGGGACCCAGTCCACTGATCAACAGAAAAGAGCTCAGATTCATCTCCAGAACTGATTGAGTACTGAACCTCTCCATTAGGGGTTGAGTCAGGGTCCACAGCAAAAAGCTGAAGTATTTCTGTTCCTGTTTCTGCCCTTTCATTGACAACAACTTTGTATTCCGCCCTACTGAAGGATGGTGGGTTATCGTTGGTATCCATTACTGTGATTAAAACTGGAACACTTGAGCTTCGTTGTGGTATGCCACGATCTGAGACCACAATAGTAAGATTGTAGGCATTCACAATCTCAAAGTCAAGCTTATCAACTAATATCAGCATTCCAACTGTCTGAAATCCATGGCCTTCAAGGAAGCGAACACTGCTCTCAATTTGGAAGGCATTACCGATGTTCCCACTGGCGATGGCAAAATCAAAGCCACAGTTGTCCCTAGACAAGTCCCCATCCACCGCTTCCAGGGTTAGAATTGTCGAACCAGGAACTTCGTCTTCAGATACAGACGCTCTGTACTCAGTCTGGTGGAATACAGGGGCATTGTCATTGACATCAGACACATGCACCTGAACTGTGGTAAAGGCGGTCAACGGTGGTGTCCCACTATCACTGGCTTCAATCACCACCAAAATGGAAGGACGTTGTGAGTCAAACTCAACCTTCTGCTTGATGAACAGAGTACCTATGTAAAGAAATTGCAGGGTAAGATCAGGCCATTTATTATATGCTTCAAAACAGTGGTTCTTAACTGGTGGGTGACAGCCCAATAATAATAATAATAATAATAATAATAATAATAATAGGAGTCCTGGACTGAACTCTAGAGCAGGGGTGTCAAACTCAGTTCCTGGAGGGCCACTGTCCAGCAGAGTTTAGTTCTAACCGTAATTAACCCCCTCGAGCCGGTGGTCGTGCCGGCGATACCACCTTGCTTTTTTTCTTATCAGTATGAAAGAAACTCAAAATACTCCGTCAATTTTGCACATACAATTAAGAAGTTATACTCCATTTTAATCTGTGAAATATCTTCTTTTATTTGTGTACACTCAGAGTAAAAACAAAATGTTGTGCTTATTGCAACATAAAGAAAACTAAGATGATGCGTTTAACTTAGTGAATAATAATCACAAAAAATTGAAAAAAAAAAACGTCTAAAGAAACGTTGAAATGTCAGGTTTTAAATTGTGCAAGTCAAATCGAAAACAAATATTCTCTGTTTATGTAATCTGAATGTCAGACGTCCGTGAGTCAGCTCATTATCCACTAATTCGGCCACACCCACAGAGTGAGCGCTATTCAGACGCAAATTCTGAGGCAATAGATGTATACATTGTCGCAATCGTGTATTTATTATCTTCAAAAGTGCCTATCTGCATGTTATAGCCATGGTTAGCGATCTCTGGAAGCCTCTGTTAGTTCCTGGAATGTCACATGGTATGCCTGTTCTTCATTAGGAGTCATTTGTGGACTAAAGGTGCACAGAGCGCCCTCCGGCTGCAAGTATGAATTGAAAACACAGTATCCAGCGCTCATAGTGATGACAATAAATACTGAATAAATATTACTCCTCTATATAGAAAATGGACATAAACATATGAGAATCCATCAATATTTCTCCAAATGTGCATGCTTTTAAGCTAAAAGCCCCCAATAGATGTTGTATTGTCAAAGGTAACGACTTTGTTTTTCATATTCATAACTACTGACGCATAGGCTATTAACAAATTACGGTCACTATAAGAGTAAAACAGAGGTCAAAATGTGAAGCTTGAGTCTTAGATCTTTTTAATGATGTATAGTTTGTCAACTGCATATTAACATTTAGGCTATATAATATAACAAATATAATAGCCTATATGAAATGCCATAGAGGTAACATGTTCAGACGCTTATAGAAATACGTTATATTTTAAAGTATATTAAAATAAAAAAACATTATTTGGTTTGAGACTTGAGACTTCTTTTAAAAACATTATAATAGTAATGCATCCAATCTTTTGACTGGTATTGTAATTTAAACTATAATAGGCCTATACAAAATTTTCTTCACAAGATGTGCAATAATACGTGCATGAGATCACAGAAATCATGTTTTTTTGTCAAGAGTGGACATTATATTAACGTTAATACTGTTATCAGCATGATCACAGAGGGTTTTTTCACACAGCCTGCCTTACTGAAAGGGCTCATTATGCGGGTCATTATGCAGGTCATTATGTGAGTCTTTGTCTTCTCACGTGTGAATCACAGCATTATTTATGAAGATTCACGCCTCCATGCATACTCTGTTTCTTGACAAGAAGTGTCTTACAAAATTTAAATCAATGTTTTATATGAATGAGTAGGCAGGATAAGTTTTACATCATTTTGAAGCAAAAACTCTAGTCTACAACCTCCAATACCCAGAAGTCTTGTGAACACATATTTTGTATTTATTTTGTGGCCTTATTTCAGTGACTTAAGTTTTTTGTTTTTTTAATAACCACGCATAAACGTTATTCCTTCAAAAATACAAACATGTACTTACATGTTCCTCACATATTATGGTAGCCTAGTTCGTGCTGAATACAGTGTAATGACACCTTTTCCATTAATATGTTTATGAACAACTGAAAAAAGCACAAATGTCAGGGCCTGTCAAAACTTCTCCAGGGCCCCAAAAATCCTAAGACCCCAGAGGGTTGGAACTGCACTCTGTAGGACAGTGGCCCTCCAGGAGCGGAGTTTGACACATGTGCTCTAGAGTCTTGGATCTGTCCTTAGTAATGTGTGTAATTGCAACACAATATTTGGTATAGTATTTGCTGAATGCATTAGGCTAGTAAATCACACTACTTCTGTTGTTAATAATTTACTACATTTCCAGTGATTTTCTAGATTTTTTTTCTATTCAGCCAATAATTTTGCATATTTTAGGACCGCTGCAGTTCTTACTTTTGTTTTATTAATAAAATTGATATGGTATTGGATTGCGACTTGAGGTCCTACAATATGGGCCCTGAAGAAAAAACAGCTGAGAACCACTGCATCAAATGCCTTGTTCCTTACAAATAAGACATCTGACAATAATTTGGATGAAGAACAATAAACAAAAAAGGATAACAACAGTAACAATTGGACAAATTACCATTGCTTGGGTCAATGTAGAACATGTCCTTTGTTGACACGACCCTGTATGTTATCCTTCCGTTCTCTCCAGAGTCCTTATCTGTAGCAGTTACTGTGATAACGGAGCTTCCTCCTGGCGAGTGTTCTGCTAGAGTCACCTGCCAAAGACATAAATCGGCCTTAATACTGACTGTTTTGAGCAGAACACAGCATCAGTTTATGTTTCATTTAACTTAAAGAAATATTTTTTTAAATTTGGTGCTCACAGGGAATATTTTCTGAATACAAATATGTGTCTCATTGACATTTAAATAAACTGCAAGTGCTTTTTAAAGAATTTTAACCAGTGGAACTGATTTATTAAACAGAGTAGAGTATCAAATCTTATGTAATTTGTTATTATTACATAGCACTCTGGGGTACCTAATTCTGATTGGTCAAATAACTGTTTATATTACTCAGTTATCTTATGTTGGGTTTAATTTCAATGTAAACTACAAAAATTAACTTTTTCTATCGATGTTCAACCTAAACCTGTAATCTCTTCTTACATACCTCATAAAGGTCCTGAGAGAAAACTGGAGCATTATCATTCACATCCTCCACAAGCACGGTCAGATTTGCGTAACTCTGTTGCTTGGAGTCTGAGGAGCTGATGGTCAGTGTGTACCATGTTCTCTCTTCAAAGTCCAGAGGACCGGTCAAGGACACCCCCCCTCCAAAGCGGTGTATTCCAAACTTCCCCTGAGTGTCAGAGTCCAGAAGAAGGGAATAGGAGAGAGCAGGCCCAGAGTCCACATCATTCCCTGTGACCTGAGTGATCACAGTTCCAATCAAAGTATCTAGACAAAGAAATAGACAATCTTGATAATCCTGTATAAAAAGTAATTAACTTGTTTCCATTTGTGGTTGCACCTTTCAAAAGTATTAAGTTTTGCTGGACAACGGCCATCATTATTGGACACATTGTACAACATCAGTGACAGGAAATAACTATTGAGGACTTTGGCGAGAAAAACGCCTGGTAATTGAGTCAATCTTTCAGCACGTTGTGCCTCATTGTTTGTCTGCCAGAAAAAATAGGAAATTCAGTTCATTGATTACAGCAATGATATTGAGTTCAAACAGCAGTCAACTTACTCTCAGGGATCCGGACTTCATGTGGAACAGGGATGGTGGGACTGTTGTCATTCAGGTCTACAATGATCACCGTGAGAGTGGCAGAACCTGCTAACCGAGGACTGCCTCTGTCTGTTGCCATAATAACCAGGCTGGAGACACAACAACAAAATTAGAGTCAAGAGTCTGGACATTCTCTCAGACTATTTTCATACTGATGGGAAAGAAATTTAAGATGTTTTAAAGGGTTAGTTCACCCAAAAATGAAATTTCTGTCATTAATTACTCACCCTCGTGTCGTTCCAAACCCAAAAGACCTTCGTTCATCTTCAGAACACAAATTAAGATATTTTTGATGAAATCCGAGAGCTTTCTGACCTCCATACAGACAGCAACGTCATAACCAATTTCAAGGCCCAGAAAGGTAGTAAAGATAGTTAGGACATTAAAATAGTCCATGTGACTACAGTGGTTCAACCTTAATGTTATGAAGCAACGAGAATACTTTTTGTGCGCAAAAACAAAACAAAAATATTGACTTTATTCAACAATTTCATCTCTTCCCTGTCAAACGCGGTTTATGTTGTAAGCACAGTGCAGCGATTCCGGGTTAAGGCTGAACCACTGTAGTCACATGGACTATTTAACAATGTCTTTACTACCTTTCTATGCCTTGAAATTGGTTATGACGTTGCTTTCTATAGGGAGGTCAGAAAGCTCTTGGATTTCATCAAAAACATCTTAATTTGTGTTCTGAAGATGAACGAAGGTCTTATGGGTGTGGAACGACATGAGGGTGAGTAATTAATAACTGAAATTTCATTTTTGGGTGAACTAACCCTTTAAGATTTTTAAATGCAAATTCTAAAAAAAAAACTATTAAAAGAAAGATAAATTATATTTATTATATGATTAAATATCAAGGTTTTAGGCTTTTTTTCTTTGCTAATCAAAATATTTAAGATTTTTTATATAAAAAAACAGTGAATTTAAGACATTACTTTTCAATCACTTTTTTTTTAATAATCTACCGACTCCTTAAGGAAACAATATAAACATAATAGTGGAAGGAATAACTTAGTACTTGGTCTGTGTCCAGATCTCTCTGTCCATGATGGCAGCGGTGGATATACTGCCTGTGACAGGGTCAATCTTAAAGAGTCCGCTCATGGATGATGACCTTATGGAGTAGGTTACCTGCCCATTTTGACCCTGGTCCAGGTCATTTGCCAACACCTGAGGAAATTACCGGTGAAATTGGCAATGAAAATACAGGCAGATTTGCAACAGCTGCTTGAGCGTAACATGAACCTCGAAGCAATGTTGGGTTTGGAACTGAAACTATTTTTTAAAAAAAAAGTTGAAAAAGGGAATTGGTTGTGGCTATGTGGGACAGCTGAGCCTATATTCTCACCATGGACAATGAAAACATTGTGGAAACGCAAAGGAAACTCTTCTGGTTTGCACTGAAAATATGCTGTATTTAGGCCAAGGGATGTTTTACTCCACAACTTTACACTTTTATGAATACTCAACCATTGAGAAAACAGACAGGAGATTACTGCACCTGAATGATAGGATGATCATAACCCTGGGCCTCACGAACATAAGCAACATAATTGTGAAGTTGAAAGCGTGGTAGGTTGTCATTGACATCCTGTAGGAGAAGGTTGACTGCCATGAAGGAGCTAGAGGATGCGGTTTCAGCCTTGACCACCAGGCGGAGTCGTGGGGTCTCCTCAAAGTCCAGACCTGTAGAACTTTCTACCCAAATCTCACCTAAAATAATGAATTTATTATGATTAATAGTGAAGCATCTTTTCCTATATAAAGACTGCTATCACAATAAATTGATGCAAAGACTTAGATCATACCTGTTTGGGGGCTGATGCTAAAGGACTGCTGCTTGTTGCCACTGAAAATGCTGTAGTTGATGCCACTGCTAGATCCATCAGGATAGTGAGCCTGTATCTGAACAACTGCTGTACCTATGAAAAACACAATACCTTTGATGATTAAAGGGCAATTTCCATGAGAGATTGTAGTGATGCACAATATATATCAATCCCATAAGGGGTATCATCCAATATTGCAGTTTTTTATTTATCGTATCAGATGACATTGGATATTTAGCCATCTCATCTCCCCTGTTTTTACATTACACTGGCATTAGGACTTGCGTGCAAGATATAAATTTTATCAGCTCATGCATTCCCTGGGAATCGAACCCATGACCTTGGTGTTGCTAGCGTCATGCTCTACAGTTTGTGCTTACCTTTAGCGGCATTCTCCTGCAGGCTCACATCCCTAGTGTTGCGCGAGAAGCGGATACCCTGGTAACTTTGCTCTCGGATGTACACAACCACCACTCCCAGAGAGGACTGCGATGGGTTACCCTGATCCATGGCCTCCACAATGAGGGTCCGCTGACTCTGGGTCAGCGCATGGAGCTTCTCAGTAGCCTGGATGTCCCCCGTCAAGGAGTTTATAGTGAAGCCTTTGACAGGATTCGCAAATCGATAAAATACAGATCCATTTGCACCAAAGTCCTTATCTTCAGCTCTCATGGTGGCCAGCACTTTGCGGTTAGAGAGACTACTGCTGGAGACATTGATGATGAGCGGGTCTGTGATGAAGAAGGGGGCATTGTCGTTTACATCTAAGATGTGGACGGTCACATCAGCGGAAGCGTTACGGGGATTGGCTGCTGAGGAGTCCATGGCGTAGACTTGGAAGCTGTAGGAGGCCATTTTTTCTCTGTCTAGAGCTGCCGCTGTAATAATGCGACCTGTGTGTTGGTCCACAATGAACATACCTCTGGATTCGCGGCTCAGGAAGTAGACCACCTGGCTGTTGGACCCTTCGTCCTTGTCAGAGGCTGAAACCTCCAGAACAAGAGACCCTTCTAAAGCATCCTCTGATACCTCCACAGAGTAGCTGCTGCTGGGAAACACTGGGCTGTTGTCATTCAGGTCCAACACATTGATGTCCAAAGTGACACTGCTGGTGAGGGGCGGTACACCCTGATCTTGTGCCTTCACAGTGAGGGTGTACTTTGCTTTGGACTCTCGATCCAAAGGCCTAGAAGTGGATAGCACACCTGATTTCCTGTCCAGGTGGAAATCACCAAAATGGTCTCCCTCTGAGAAAAGAAAGATATGGAAATAATGTTGTTACCTGGCCTGTTCAATTTCATCAACACTGACCAATGTGTGCAATGTATATTACATAATCTCTTATAAAATGTATTAACTATATCATGTAATACAAGAATGAATAGATAAAATAAATAAATATTTCTATGCTACAATAGACAATTAAAGATGCTACAACCACCTTATTTTTGTCAACAAACTCTTCTCTTTATGATATTACTATATTGCATAAAAAAGAGAGAAAAAATAATAAATGGAAATCATTTAACTTTGTTCTCACAGGACCCTTAATTATTTTTCATTAAACAAATTTTTATTAATTATTTTTATTCCTAACTATGACAGTTGGGTTTATATCTCATACATTTGTCAGTACAGATTGATAGATAGTTCACAATGTTTGACTACCTTTTGTGGAATAATGTGGAATAATAAATCTTTTCTGCAAAATAATACATAAGATCTTTAACAAAGTGACTAAAAGTACAAAAACTTTGGGTTGTTTTTGGAGAGAATACTTTTAAACTGCTATTTCAAATAACAAACATTTATCAAATAATAAAATAAATCACGGTTTCCACAAAAATATTAAGCAGCACAAGTGTTTCAACATTAATAATAATAAAAATGTTACTCGAGCACCACATCAGAATATTAGAATGATTCCTGAGGACTGGAGTAATGGCTGGAGTAAAATTCAGCTTTGTCATCACAGGAATAAATTACATTTTAAAATATATTAAAATAGAAAATTATTATTTTAAATGTTAATAATATTTGCTGTTTTACTACTGTATTTTTGATCAAATAAATGCAGTCTGGATCATTCCCTTTCATTTAAGCAATACTAACCTAGTCAATGTTATTGTCTAGAAAGAGCTCTAATGAGGTTGTACCAAATATTGCTACAATGAGGGAAGGATTAATGGGTATTTGTAGAACTGAAAATGACTTTGGGCATTACAAAATGTGCAAACAATGAACTGTTTGTATAAAATATATAATAATATTTAAAATATATTATACAACAACATTAATATTGCTCAGTGCATTAATACCAGTGATTTTGTAGTGCACCACCCCACTGTCTCCGGAGTCTTGATCTGTGGCTCTAATTGTGAAGAGCGTTACAGGCTCCTGGTTCTCAGGCACCTCCAGACTGTAGTACATTCTCCCAAAAGCCGGCCTATTGTCATTCTCATCCAGCACTGTGACGCGCACTGTGGTCTTGGCGAAATTGGGAGGAGAACCACCATCTCTGGCATAAACTGTTTATGAGAAAGAGGTTATAAACTGGCTAAACAAATGCGTGCCCAACCGTGACATGACATTGGCAGAAACCAAAAAAAACAAAACAACAACAACTGCAATCTTTGCTATTAAAAGCATATCCGAGAATAAACTCCCTGTTGCAATTCAGTATTTGTATTCTGTCTAAAGTACCTGTCACAGCATAAACCCCTTGGGCCTCCCTGTCCAAAGCTTTAGAGGTGGTTATGACTCCTGTCACAGGATGAATACTGAAATCATCTCCTACAATGCTTCCATATGTCACGATTCCATTGGTCCCTATGGAAAAAGCATAAAGACATGACATGAGATGAATCTGCACAGTTTCTCCGAATGCAAGTCCAAATGATCACATCTGAGGAAAAAAAGCCAATCTTTCTTAAGAGGCGGTGTTCACTTTGTACAATAGACTTTTCTCACGGAATGAGTAAGCACGGCAGCGCACCCTGTTTTTATTTGTTTCTAGTTAATACCGCTGTCTAAGCAGTTGGTCTCAATCGCCCTCCCCCTGGTCTATGGATGGCAGATCGCGTGCAAAAGGCGAGCAATCTGGCAGAGTGTCACCTGTTTACCTCGCTAATTGTTCATGGAGAGAAAGTTTATGATCCTTCTGTTTTATTTGCCCCTGAGTAAGTCCAAGAGAATGCAGCACTCCCCTTCCACCACCCCCCGGGCTGGCACCAATTAAAACCACACACTTTTATTTGTGATTGGTTTGGCTGTGGTATCCAGTATTTTTAGGGAAATGTTAGCCGTAAACAAACATTTATTTCACTTTTTTAAAGAGGATGGTGTAACCATCACTATTCTCACAAGGTGGAAGTGAAGTTTTCTCACTCAATGCGTGCATTTAACAGACAGTACTGTTTATTATCAGACAAGTACATTGAGTTGTTGTGTGGAAGAGATACAGGGGAATGTAAAGAAAAAATTATTATTATTATTAATTTAACATGTTAATTTAGTGAGATTAAATAAAGAACATATCGTTATACAAAATTAACGTAATTAATCATACTCCTGACCCATACACTACCAGTCAAAAGTTAGGAAACTAAGATTTTTTATGTTTTTAAAAGAAGTTTCGTCTGCTCACCAGGGCTGCATTTATTTAATTAAAAATACAGTAAAAACAGTAATATTGTTAAATATTATTACAATTTAAAATAACTGTTTTCTGTTTGAATATATTTTATAAAGTAATTTATTACTGTGATGCAAAGCTGAATTCTAAATTTTCAGGATTCTTTGATGAATAGAAAGTTCAAAAGAACAGCATTTATTAGAAATATAATCTTTTGTAACATTATAAATGTCTTTACTGTCACTTTTGATCGATTTAATGCATCCTTGCTGAATAAAAGTATTAATTTCTTAAATTTCCTTTCAAAAAAAAAAAAAAAAAAATTCTTACTGACCCCAAACTTTTGAACGGTAGTGTATAATGTTAAAAAAGCTTTGTATTTCAGATAAATGCTGTTCTTTTGAACTTTCTATTCATCAAGGAATCCTGAAAAAGTACTTTTTCAACATTGATAATAATCATAAATGTTTCTTGAGCATCAAATCAGCATATTCAAATGATTTCTGAAGGGTCATTTGACACTGAAGACTGGAGAAATGATGCTGAAAATTCAGCTTTGCCATCACAGGAATAAATGACTTATTAAAATTATATAAAAATTATATAATTATATAAAAAAATTACTTCTAAAATATATTAAAACAGAAAACAGTTATTTTAAATTGTAATAATATTTCACACTATTACTGTATTTTTAATTAAATAAATGCAGCCTTGGTGAGCAGACGAAACTTCTTTTGAAAACATTAAAAATCTTACCGTTTCGAAACTTTTGACTGGTAGTATATGTACATTCAGTAATAAGGGATTTTCCTACTGGAACAGAGGCCAACTAGTAAGATCTGTGCGAGTAAACCTTACTCCCTTGGCCTCAAGAGGCGAACTAGTGACTGACGCTAGAGGCTGCTGCCTTTGGCGTCCTTGTTAGTGTGCCCGCCTCCCATGCCGGAAACGCCAGTTCAAATCCCGCTCGAAGCGGGGCGAGTAGAGCCAGAAGGGTTAGATTGGTGCCGTGACACAGATGGGAGTGAGGTTTAGGGGGGGTGAGTGTAACGGAGGCCAGCTAGTAAGAACTGTACAAATAAAGCCTCACTCCCTTGGCCTCAAGAGGTGTGCTAGAGGCTGTGGTCTTTAGTGTCCTTGTTAGTGCACCCGCCTCCCATACCGAAAATGCTGGTTCGAATCCTGCTCGGAGCAGGGCGAGTAGAACCAGAGGAGTTACACTGCCATAGGACTCATTCATGATTAAATTACCAACTTCATGTTTTTGCGAGTCTGCCTTGCCAAACCACATTTACAGAGAGCACACGACACAGAGCAAGTCTTATAAATGCGGCGATCATGGCACGAGATGTGGCATCACGGCCAAAGACATTAGTCAATGTGTACACAGCAGTGTTGTTATTGTTAGCTAAAACTAAAACTATTAAAAACTATTTGTGTTACTTAAAATAAAGAAAAAATAAATAAAGCTAAAAAAAAATAAATATTAAAATAACAGTTTAAATTTAAAAATAAATCTTATAAATGTTGCCTTGGCAGCTAACTGAAAAAAATGTTTAAGTTGAATTACTAAAACCTAAAACTAAAATAAAAATAAAGCTAAATAGAAATATATTAAAAAACTAAACTAAAAAACTAAAATTAAATTTGAAAATATAAAAATAAAAGCTAACTCATATTAATATTAATAAACACTATAATAGCATATAAATAATACTAAAATGACACTGGTTAAAAAAAAAATATATATATATATATATAATGATGCTCCTGACTCACATGTACATTCGGTAATAAGGGATTTATATATACATAAGAGTATATTTTACCTTGGTCCATATCAGAAGCTGAAACCACCAGCACAGTGGTTCCTGCAGGCTGATTCTCTGCAACAAAAGCTTCATATTCATTTTCCTCAAAGTACGGCGTCTCATCATTTACGTCAATCACCTGGATTGACAGTAACTGGGAGCTGCTGTGCTGTTGTAAACCATGGTCTTCTGCCACTATGGTCAAATTGTAGAGGTCTTGCTCTTCACGGTCAATTGGTCTAAGAATAGACAAAGACCCTAGAGAGGAAATAAGCAAAAGTGTTAGGCTACCATATGATGAATGTAATAAGCTTTGTGTCTGGTATTTCTTGTGAGTGATCGTCTGCTGAACTGCATTTAAACAATTACACAGTAATGAAGCCATGATGTAAATTGTTTAAAACAAAACCACTCGCACTTAAGCAAAGCCTCATTCACACGCTCGCACGACGAATGATTTCCATCTTGTAGCACACTTTGATCTTGCACGAGCAACATCACAGCACGAAGAGTTGACGCCTTTCTGCTGTGTTAAAAATGAGTGAAAGTCATGCGACGTATTCAAATAATACATTTTTTTTCCCCATGCAGAGCCCTCCCTACCTGAAGACTCACTGAGCCACTGTAATAGCTCAACTATCTGGCCACATTTTATGAGTTTTTTCCACAGCAAACACAAAGAGTGCATAAACAAGCACTCTAGACACGCAACGGCTCGGCCTGCCGTGCCCTGCTCAAATTTGGGGGTGCCAGCGCCCCTGTCGTTAGCCTACCACAAGCGAGCGGTGCTCCTATTGATCCAATCTCAATTTCATGCTTTTAAAGAACCAGACGCAATGATTCAAAGCAGGCTGTAAAGGCATGATCAGAACTGGGACACTAGAGGGTGTTTTCGTTCTGTCTTGACTTATTTTTCCCTCTTTTCTATCTCCATAACGCTGAGCTAACATGCCTCTGAGGCTTTAATCTGGTTAGAATTACCAGCTCGAATATTTTCAGACAATTTGACTCCTCAACAGCCATGCTCTGATAACGTAAGGAGAAACCAAGAGGAAGAATGTAGATGTTTAGCTTTTCTATTCTTATGTTAATAGCTGAGAGGATTAATAATGAGCTTCCGAAGTACAGTAAGTGACAGAGTTTGCACAGAGGGTTTTTGTCATTAATAAAGCAGACAAATGTTATTTTAAAGAGGCAGTTTTTCTAAAAATGAACATCCTATCATCATTTACTCAACTTTGTGTCATTCCAAACTTGTATGCTTTTCTTGCTTTCATGGATTACAAAAGTTTGATGCGAAGGTTGATGCAGATCTTTGCTATACAATGAAAGTGAATGCAGACCAACAGCTTTCAAGCTACAAACATCTCATAAAGAAGGTAGTCTATCATAATTTACTTTTGAGCTACATTCCAAGTTTTCTGAAGCCATATGATAGTTCTGAGGAAAAGAACAAAATTTCAGTTGTTATTCACTAATAATCTTTCATTCACCTGTCTTGACTTGAGTTTTGACTTCACTGATTCCTTTTTTCATTGATTCTTATATCTGAAGATCTCAAAACTCTCCAAATTTGACAATGCACATTGAAGGAAAAAAAAAAAAAATGAACACAAATGAGATTTGAGATTTACAACAGGAGAGAATAATGACTGGAATTTCACTCTGTTTCTAACACAAACCAACATATCACTTCAAAATATTTCAAAATACAATGCACTAGTAGTATGGACTAATAAGTTTTTTTTGTTGTTGTTGTTGTTCTTTCTGCAGTTTGACAGCTTCTGGTGACCATTTACTGTACTTTCACTGGATGGAAAAGAGAAGCTTGAACTCACTTTAAGCTTATTTTGGCAGTTTAAAGGGTTAGTTCACCCAAAAATTCTGTCATTAATCACTCACCCTCATGTCTTTCCACACCCGTAAGACCTTCATTCATCTTTGGAACACAATTTAAGATATTTTTTGATGAAATCCGAGAAGGTATATGACTCCTCCATAGACAGCAATTTAACCAACACTTTCAAGGTCCAGAAAGGTACTAAAGACATTGTTAAACCGTTGATATGACTGCAGTGGTTCAACCTTAATTTTATGAAGCGACGAGTATACTTTTTGTGCGCAAAAACAAAACAAAAATAACAACTTTATTCAACAATATCTTCTCTTCTGTGTTATTCTCATACGTTGTTTACGTCCAGGTTCTACGTCAGAACGCCTTCACTGTGCTTACTGTGGAAACTATGTAAGGATAATGACAGGGAAGAGAAGAGATTGTTGAATAAAGTGCAGTCATGTTGAGTGTTTTAACAATGTCTTTAGTACCTTTCTGGACCTTGAAAGTGTTGGTTAAATTGCTGTCTATGGAGGAGTCATATACCTCTCGGATTTCATCAAAAATATCTATTTGTGTTCCGAAGATGAACGAAGGTCTTACAGTGTGGAACGATATGGGGCTGAGTAATTAATTACATCATTTTTGGGTGAAATAACCCTTTAACATTTCGTTATATTTCAAATTCATTTATATTTCATTTTGATTCCACAATTATTTCTGTAGTCTATTATTGCAATGACCTGTGCAACAGGTTCAAACACTGTGAGCACAAGCTAAAGTACAGGCTTGATCTATTTCCATATTTTAATAAATTCCGGATCCTTAATATTGAGTGTGGGGTCCACAAGCATATCAAGGTCCACAACAAAGCACTATGGAACAATGAAACACAATCTGAGCTATCTGTTAGTAGAAGAACATGCTGTAAATAGCTACCAGCTGAGTGGTGTGTATTGTCTTACAATCCTGCTTTATGTCATGATGCACTAATGCACAAACACACACACAGAGATGAGAGAAACTGTTCAGAACTCACAGCATGAGATGTTGAGCTAGCGGTTTTTAGGATTAAGAGAACTAAAGGGCATTTAGAGGATTCTGACTTGGGAGGAGAGGAAAGATGCGAGTCAAGCAAAAACGTGGAATCAAAATGAAGGTGCATTTTGCATGCAGTGCAGTTTTCCACGGAAGAAAGTCATAAGGGTCTGGAACGACATGAGAGTGAGGAAATGATGACAGAAAATTCATTTTTGGGCAAACTAATCCCTTAATGTGCTGTTCACACATGTGATTTAATCACTGCTGCATGTCGTAATGTTACTGGTAGGTTGAGGTTGCCATAGAATTTGAAAATCCCTCAAAATGCAAGACCCCATCAAAATAACAAGGTTTCAAAAGATAAACAAACAATATGCACAATTATAGTTGCATTACAGCTGTGCTAACTATTATAATTTTACATACCCATCACAGAATCTTTATGGTGTTATGCATTGTTTTATAAATAAGAATGAGCTAAAAATGTGCTTAAAATCAGTTATTATTTTGTATTGTTGAATATATGTAAATATACACTACATTCAAAATGTTGGGGTCTGTAAGATTTTTTTTCTTTTGAATATATATTTTTATTCAGCAAGGACTTAAATTGATCAAAAATTGATAGTAGAGACATTTATAATGTTATAACACATTATATACACATTTATAATGTATTTCAAATAAATGCTGCAAAGAGTCCTGGAAAAATGTTTTCATAGAAATATTAAGCAGCACAACTGTTTTCAACAGTGATAGTAATAAGAAATGTTTCTTGAGCACCAAATCAGCATATTAGAATGATTTCTGAAGGATCATGTGATTCTGAAGACTGAAGTAATGGCTGCTAAAAAATGTATAACATGAATATGTTAAATTTTTATATATTTTAAAATAGAAAACAATTATTTAAAACTGTAATATTATCTAAGTTTTTACTGTATTTGTGATCACATAAATGCAGCTTTGGTGAGCATAAGTAACTTCTTAAAAAAAAAAAAAAAAAAAAAAAAAAAAAAACACTTTAAAAAAAATTCTTACTGACCCCAAACTTTGAACTGCAGTGTATGTTTTTTCCAATAAGAAAACAAATAAAATAAATGCGATTTTTTTTTTTTTTTTTATAATCTTCAAATTTATGTAAGGGGTATAAAAACGGAGCAAAAATATATACTTAACATCACACATTTCATTCAGACTGAGTTGCTGATTGGTTTACCTGTATCTGGGTTAAGGCTGAACTTTCCTCCGGTGTTGCCGCTCTGGATACGGTATGTCACTCGTCCATTCTCTCCCTGGTCTGCATCTACAGCCATGACATAGACAACGACAAAGCCCACAGGCTGGTCCTCCATCACACTCACCACAGATGGTGAGATAAACACAGGGTCATTATCATTCACATCAGTGACAAATATGCGGGCTGTGACTGTTCCACGGCGCCGCTGACTGACATCGGGGGCTGAATCAGTCGCCTGAACCACCAAGAGTAGTGAAGAGGTCCTCTCATGATCCAACATCATTCCCAGAGAGAGAACTCCTGTAGTTGGATCCAGGAACAGGAGATCTGGGACGTTTGGCCACTGTTGAAGGATGGAATAGTGCACTTCACTGTTGGGTCCACTTCCATCTTTATCAACGGCCTGGAAGGTGTAGATAGATGACCCAGGATCTGTGCTCTCGGGGACGACTATGATAACGGGGTCTTCGGGAAACTCAGGAGCATGATCATTGCTGTCCTGGACATCAATTACCAATGTTACAAAGTGACTTTTAGGGAGGGGCATGGAGAAGTCATCCACCTCAACCTGAAGTGTGTATCGAGGAGCTTTTTCAAAGTCAAGCTCACGGGCCAGGTAAATGTCACCCGTCTGGCGGTCTACCACAAAGGTGCCGTCATTGTCTGTACCGCCCACCACGGTGTACGTGACCTGGCCTGCTTCAGGATGGGTCTGAGAATCAGGTGAACGTACAGACCCCAAGATGGAGCCAGGTTTAGCTCCCTCCACAGAATTCAGCATTAATGGATGCGAGTTAGTGGTGGCCGATCCTTTACTTGAGCTCAGAACCTGTAAAGAAAGACATTTATGTATTAGATTAAGAAGATAAAATGATGAATGCATAGCATTTCTAAATGTCTGACATGTTCATTTGACAACAGGAATGGAGTTACAACTAAATTAAACTTTGCTGTTTTTAAAAGAAAATAAAAAATATATATATTTTTGATCTATCTGTCTATAGAAAAATGTATTTTATTGTTCAAATTTCCAGGAATCAGCATTCTCTCCTAAAAGTGATTGGGCAGACCAGACCGTAAGTCGTAAAGATTGAAACTTGGGCTGGTACTGGTAGTACTCACACCATCTACAACGGCACCAAGGCATCAAAATATGAAATGGCTCATAACTCCTAAACCGTTAGGCATAGGCTCAAGTGTCTTATATAGCTGGAATTCCTTGGCTCAAGACAGACAAAACGCATGCCTTGGATTTGCTTGTTGCCAAAATTTTCAGTTTTTTTTTTTTTTTTAAAGCTAGTTCTAGGTTTTTAGCCCAATCGGAACCAAACCAGTGCAGCAAGATTCTCTAGAGTCTGACTGTCAATAATTATCAAAAAAAAAAAAAAGTTGAAATATCCATTCACAGTCCCTGAGGGCCGGCAAAACATTTGAGGTGGAAGGAGCCACTTTTACTAAAATGGCTATAACTCGTGAATGGAATGAGATATTTTCATCAAACTCAGCACACCTATGTAAGAGCTCATTCTGTGGAAAACGGCCACCTTCGTGTTTTTCAAGTGCATAAAAGATTGTGTAGCGCACAATTTTTTGCACACACTCACGACATTCATACCACATGGTAGAACTCCTCATTCTGAACAATTTTGCCTCTAGGACAACCGCTGTCCATCGAATCAGTCGTTAAATATTGGAGATTATTTCAAAAAACAACTTTGGCAAACTAGTCTTTTGGCTTAATCTCAATAACTGTTAAAAAGCTTTAAAAATCATATATTTTCTATGGTAAATTGCCTGTATTGGCTGTAAATAGTCTTTTCCATCTATGAACAAGATGGTTACAGGCTTGCTAAATAAAACATAATTCCTTTTTATGCATGTGCTTAAAGTGCTTGAACCCCGCTAATTGCTGCTCACAATTTTTATTACTATAAACCACAAAAGATCAAACATTAGGTCTATTGGTTTATTATTTGATTTTGATTTGAATTAATTTTAAGCTACACATCAGAACAGACTTACAACCCATGTGTCCTACGAGTTGACTACAAATCCAACAAAACAGGAACTTTGCAGCCCACATTTTCTTCTCTTTTTACATGGAATGAAAAATAAAACATTTTTGGGGGGGTTTAGAAGCTCAAACAACAAACCTGCTAGCATTAATCAGAGTTAATTTGATGGGTCTGTAACTGCCAGGAAAAATAATACTGGATTAAAGTAAACATAATCAGAATAGGAAACTGTTAGAACATTCAAATTTGCAAATATTCTTAATAAAAATACAGAATCCTCATAGATGACTCAGAAACACTTCAAAGCAAAAGAACCTCACTTCCTAATATGGAAGCCTGCACAGTTTCTTTTCACAGATGAGACATTGTTTTGATAGATACTAGAGTCTGTGTATGTGTGTGTGCACAGAAAGAACGAGAAAGACAGATACAGAAAGATGGAAACAAACATTTAGATAAGGAAAAGCACATACAAACACAGAACATGCAAGTTACTAATCCCTAGAAGCTATGTGTTAGAACTCAAACAAGTGAAGATAAAAAGTATGCACTGCAACACATGTGCTCATGAATAACCTATTAATTTTTTACTATGACTAAATCATCATTACGCAGCAGTGTGATTAGTATATTGGCAATAACGAGATTCTTGAGGCCAAGTCTTCTAATGAAACATAATAGGACAGAGAAGTAATTAATCCCACATTAAGCGGTAAATGACATGTCAAAGCACGTTCCAACAAAAGAGCTACTTTTTTTTCTGCACAGCTGCTTTTAAATCAAACTGTTGATTTCTAAAAGTATCAAAGCCTTGCCAGAGCTCTTTTTATTCTAATTAGATATCAATTATAACTTCATTATTTGTATTGGCACCTACATAACAATATTAAATAGTTACACAGCATAAATGTGTTTTCCAGGCATTTGCATGTTGGAATTTACTACCGTTGCTGTCCGTTGAGTCTGTTTCCACTCTGTTGACTAGTTCGAGAAATATTAATTTGATCACTGGGGTATTTCACAAGGAGCTTTTCTGTTCTTCAAAGGGCTACTGAACTGTATTACGAGACTTTGACACAACATAGCAGAAAGCACAGCTGGCACTTGTATCGGTGCAGCTGGGAGACGGTCACTCCTACTTTGAATGTTTTACACCGTAATATCACGCTTAAAATGTTGCAGACAACAGCGGCTAGAGTGAGGGGGAAAAACGTCAAAGCTAAGACATTCATCTTTGAGCACCTAAAATTAGCCAGCTGAGAGTATTTTTCCCGGCATTGCTTGGGGAAGGTTACAAGACTTGGACTAGGAGAGATGAGCTAGCTATGGAAATTTGCAATGCAAGAATGTAAGCCTTGATTAGGCCAACTAGATCATTCCATATTTCCTTCACATGATGTTTAACCTGAGAGCGGATGTAAACGGATCCATTCCTGTAGAGAATAATTTACAAATTCATATTTTCATATAACAGTATTAAATAAATAATTTTGCATGTTATGAAAAGGTGATGAGTAGATCCATGTGGCGGAAGGTGTTATTTTTAACTTATGATGAAGCCAATCTCTGATATGACCAAAGGTCACTTGTGTTACACTGAATTTTTGAAGATTTATAGCCATAACTAATCAAGGCACAATATACATTGTTAGGAAATTTGTCAGGAAACCTGCCAAAGAATGAGGGTCCAGAGGGGATGTTTAATCCCTCCGATTAAATTTGCATGATTTAGATTCGTTCATAGACTCTAGGTGTATCTTAACCTAGCCACTGTTTCATATGTCCCATCTGATTCCTGGAGGGGGACTGACCTGTATTTTCAATGCTATGGTGGAGCTCTGAGGAGGTGAACCTCGGTCCGAGGCCAGAATGATGAAACTGTACTCAGGCCGCTCAGAATGGTTTAAAAGGGAAGAGGACCGCAGCTCTCCGGTGTTTGGGTTCAGAGTGAAACGTTCAGCTCTAGGACCTACAGGATGGAATGGGCAATAAAAGACAAATTTGTGTGCATCACTTTATGTCTTAACCAGATAAGAAATTATTGGATAGAACATTTTTTTTTACTGTAAAAAGGCTGCATATGACTTGATCCCATCTGGATTTGATTATTTCAGAATGAAATAGTTATGTGTCAAATTCAGTAAATGTGCTACAAAACATATTTTAAGATCTTACGCGTCAACACATTACCTTCTACACTTCATGTCATGCTGCCTGAACTGTGATGAATAGCAGAATATTATCACATGGGTCAGGTATGATGTATTTTTGGTATCGGCATACTTTTTTAGTATCAGTATACAGTGGAATCTTAACAACACACTAAAACTGTACTTTTTTTTAATTAAATCAGCTGCAACTGCATTAATCATTTTGTTAAGTGCTTGTTTTCTATTTTAACAGGGTGACAATGGGTAGCCCCACCCACTGTCTGAAATGTTGCTCCACAGCACATTGACCATTAAATATCCTTTGATTAGCAGGGTTGTATCAAATTGCAAAGCAGTTTCATGTTTAGTAGTCAAGACAAAATGCTTATCGCTGTAAACTTTGCATCTGCTCACAAGATGGTTTTGATTAATTGACTTATTCACTGATGCATCATTCTTACCAGACATAGAGTAGAAAATAGTTCCATTTTCTCCTTCATCAGGGTCTTTTGCATGAATCGTTCCCAGTAGAAATCCAGATGGTTGACCTTCTAGCGCCTGTACAGAGATTTGAGTTCACTTTTTAAATAATAATAAATAAATAAATAACACATCTCACTACTATATATTAAATCGCTATAATTTTTCCTAGATAGAATTCTTTTTAGAAATGTTAGAATATAGACTACCATTCAAAATTCAGGGATGGTAAGATATATCTTTTTCCCTTAAATTCACCCAGGCTGCATTTAGTTCTTCAAAAATACAGTAAAACATGAAAATTGTGAAATATTACTAAAATTTAAAATAATCATTTTCTATTTTAATATATTTTAAAATGTAATTTATTCCTGTGATGACAGCTGAATTTTCAGCAGCCAGTTTTCTGTCATATAATCCTTCAGAAATAATTTTAATATGCTGATTTGGTACTCAAGAAACATTTCTTCTTATTATCAATGTTGAAAACAGTTGTGCTGCTTAACATTTTTGTGGAAATGATAATTTGATGAACAGAAAGTTCAAAAGAACAACATTTATTTGAGACTTTGTAATATTATAAATGTCTTTACTGTCACTTTTGATCAATTTAATGCATCCTTGCTAAATAAAAGTATTTATTTGTTTTCTTACTGTCCCCCAACTTTTTAATGGTAAAGTTTCTTTTTTTGAACATATTTGCCTAGTTTCAAGGAATCTCATCAGCTTAGTGAGATCTTAGGTTTATTCATTTTGAGGCATCTACATGCTTGTGAACTCCTAAATGTTGACAAAATGAACCTGTAGAACATATACTTTACACATTATAATGTACAGTCTTTCTCTTCTAGAAGACGTAGCTCTGAGGATTATGAATCTAATATTAGCTCTCATACCTGCAGCAAGAGCTCTCTTCCTGTCTGAGCATGGCTGAAGGAGGGTGCATTATCATTCTCATCCAGAACTGTGATGAAAGCAGTGCCTGTGGCGCTACGTGCAGGGGTCCCACCATCCTGAGCCACCACAATGAGCTGGTAGCTGGACTGAAGTTCACGGTCCAGGGAAAGTTTTGTGCTTATCTCACCTTTAAAAGAGTAGGACAGATGGAAAAACACAGAAAAAAGGGTGAGAAATTATTTCACTGCGGAGGAAAATGTCAGTGGCAGAAGGCACAGATGGCACATCCTGACATCACCAAGAGGAACCCCCACAGTTAGCATGCTGCCAGAAGTCTGGAGCTGTGTGATGTCCAGTATGCTCAACAGCTCCACATTAAGGATGGGTCAGAACAGTCAACTAGCCATCCAACAACTGACTACTGGATTGCTGAGGTTGGCTAGATTATATAGATTTTCTTGTTTTAGCTTTATTATTTTAGCAGTTGTAAAACCTCTAAGATAGCATGCTAACAATCAGTAAAAATAACTGTTTTTGTGAGGACTGTGATAGTCATTATTTTACCTATTTATTTGATGAATATCTGTCAGTCAGCATGCTAACATTTGGTAAATGTCAGCATTCATGTCTCTTTGGAAAGCTGTTACTTAACTTATAGGAAATGCTAATGGACATGACCCTAAACTAGCCATATTATACAATGATTACTCAAGACCAAAGAGCTGATTATTTCATAAACAACTCACCAACTAGTCAATTTTGAAAATACGTAGTTTTGGACATCACTATTCTATACAGACAAACATAATACCACCAACCACTAGAGAACCTGTGTATGTGCCAAGTTGACCTTGTCACTCAAAGTCGTTCTGGTCTGTTGGACTGTCTACCATATTTGATTCTCACCTGTGTGGGAGTTGATCTGGAAGTGGCGATCCAGATGGAGCAGGCGGTAGCTTAGCCGACCGTTGAGACCAGCATCTCGATCGTTGGCAGACACCCGGCCAAAACCAGTGCCTGCCGGCAGGTTCTCACGCACTGTCAGGAATGCTCTCTCTTGGGTAAATCGTGGGGTGTTGTCGTTTTCATCCATCACTGACACACGCACTGTGGCACTACCCGTCTTCTTCAACTGTCCATTGCCTGACGTGGCCAGTACAGTGAGCAGGTACATCTCCTTGGCTTCTCTGTCCAAGGCACTTTTCACAAACAGCCAGCCGCTGTCAGACACAATGCCAAATCCTGCAGCATCACCATCTGGGTGCAGGTGGTAGGCTAGTGGGGTGGAAGACGGAGAAGATGGTCCAGTGGTGATGCCACCATCTCGGTTTACTGCTCGAACCTGCAGGAAGCGTGTGTTGAGAGGTGTGCTTTCTTTTAGCTCTACTCGGTACGTGAGGCTATCGAACATGGGACCTTGGCTGTTCTCAGCTTGTACGTGGATGACCAGGGTGAAGGTAGAACTTAGCTGAGGTGCTCCGCTGTCTTTGGCAATCACCTGCAGGTCATAGCGGGGCATGGTCTCGTACGACAAACTGCCAATGAGGCGGATGTGCCCGCTGTTGCGATCAATGCTGAAGGTTCTCTGGGCACCGCCACTGAAAAGGTCAAAACTCAGAAGACCATTGGGTCCAGAATCGCGGTCTTCTGCTTGGACCTTGTACACCACTGTGCCCATCCGTGTGTCTTCAGGCAGAATCAATGACTCGGAGGATGAGGGCAAGAATACGGGTGCATTGTCATTGACATCGGACACCGTAATTCGTACCCTAGTCTGGCCAAAGGCTGGGGGGTTACCGCAGTGCGCCTGAACTTCCAGATTCAAGCTGGGTTGGGCCTCGTGATCCAGAGGCAAGCTTGTTCTCAAGGCCCCAGTCTCTGAATCCACGGTGAAGTAGCCCATTGGGTCACCAGAGCTAATAGTGTAGGAGATATCTTTCGAGGCACCTGAGAACCAAGAGGCAAAAGGCCAGAGACACATCAATTCACGGTGTAGCAAAAAAACAAAAACAAAGAGTTATTTTTCAACACATGAGACCAGAATTTACTGCCTCAAATATCCAAAGCAAATTTTTTTTTAAAACCAAGTGGTGAAACAGAATCAATGATTAATGTTGATTGTAAATGAGGTGTGTACAGTGGTTCCATGCCTATTTGTACAAGTGGTGCACCATGGAGAAAAAAGCCAGAAGATGTCTGTCAGCGCACTTGAACACAGTCCAACATGACTGATAAATGTGGGTATGCACTGAAGTCTATTTTGTGTTTAAACATGTTAAATAGGGATTTTGTGACCAAAGGGGGGACTGAAAAACCTCTGAGATTAGCTCACCCACCGTTCTTAGTGCTGGCCCGCACAACGCCAACTTGTGTCCCACGCAGGGCATCCTCAGAGACCAAGAAAAAGTACTGAGCTTGTTCAAACACAGGGGGTGCAACCAGTCCTGCAACTATGCTGATGTTGACCCTGGCATTGATTGGAGCAGTAAGGCCCCCACCATCTTGGGCTGAGACCAGCATCGTAATGACTGAGTTTGCCTTTCCATGTAGAGCGCGTGACAGTGAAATCACTCCTGGGAAATGCACAACCAAAATAAATGTTTCTATTAAGTTGAAAGGTTTCTGAATACATCAAGCCATACTGAATAAGAGACTTCATACTGACATGCTGAATAAGAGACTTTTTTGAAAAACAATAAATAAATAAATTACTGACCCCAAACTTTATATATGTATATGGTTTTACAATCTTGTATTATGATAGCCAGTGTGACTAATGTTGAAATCCACTGATGATCCTTGAACTTGTACTTTGATTAAATGAGGGTAGATCTAATCTTCTCACCAGTATCTTTGTTGAGGGTGAAGAAAGGTGAGCTCCCTCCAGGTACAGTACGGTACGTCACTCTGCCGTTCTCCCCAGCATCAGGGTCATGAGCAGTCACCTTAAGGACGGAGGTTCCTGGGGTGCTCTGCGTACTCAGGCTCACTGCATAGCTCAGAGGGTAGAACGCTGGTCGATTGTCATTTATGTCTATCAGGTCCACCCGCACGTATGCCACTGAACTAAGTCCACCCTAGAATAAATCGGTCATTAAAGGTCTTTATAAAGAACATACAATAAAATCTAACTAGATATTACAACCAACTGATGGAGGCTGGCTACATAATAGACTTAAAATCTTAAGAAACAGAAAACATTCCCTAGAATGTCTGTACTAGACAAAAAATTACACTTGCAAGAAACATTAAAACATTTCAAAGACTACTTCTGGGGAGGAAGTAGATTGATTATATTCCCTGTTGAGAACTGCAATCTGCCGAGGGAACAGTGTACACATGGGATACGGTTCTTGTCGCTAAACATCTTGCTCGCCTGGCATCCCATATGGAGCAAATGGCATGTCAGGAAAAAGCCCCAACTTATTAAATAT
This sequence comes from Elopichthys bambusa, assembly GCA_037101425.1. Taxonomy (NCBI): domain Eukaryota; kingdom Metazoa; phylum Chordata; class Actinopteri; order Cypriniformes; family Xenocyprididae; genus Elopichthys; species Elopichthys bambusa. The sequence continues at coordinate 12,986,823 of CM074444.1, forward strand.
TACAAGCTGCTGCTCTTTAGGGGCCAGCTGCCTCTGAGTGCTTTAATGCGTCTGCTGAAATTTCCTTCGAGGTATTTAAGTATGCTTTAAAGTAATACTTAGGCACAGGATCCTAAACCGCCACTGAAGAATTACTATGCATGCTATTTTATTTGCTGGCTTCCAAAATGGACATAATTTGCTGCACCTCTGAAAACAATCCAATCACAGTTGATGTTACAATTGTATTGGTGAGGGATGTGGTTGCTGAGACACTCACCCCATCCACAGCTGTAACGGTGAAGTCGTAGTTGGCTGGACCCTGGTCACGGTCCAGGCTGGTGGTAGTACAGATCTGTCCATTGTGCTTGCCAACGGTGAACTGAGACGGGGTCACAGTGCCTGGACCAGAGCCCAGAGAGTAGGAGATGGAGCCAAAAGACCCACCATCCGCATCAGTAGCTGTAACCTGGAAGAGGAGAGAACAAATTAGATTAAAGTTCAGGCAAATGTAACAAAAAAGCTTAAGCAGAGAAGCCAGACACTTTTAGTGTTTGGGACCATGGTTCAATGGGATTTAATCACAGGTCCTGATCTTTATTTATGTTAACCGGTGATTGTTTCTATACTCCGTAGGAATAATTATATAAGGGTCGATATCCAACTGGTAGTAAATTACTTTTTTGGGGGGTAGGTTAAAAAAAAAAAACCTTGATATTTACAGCCTTTTGATGGTATCCGAAAAAAAAAAATAAGATTAGTACACACATAGTGTGACTATTTAATATACCACCAGCTCTAGTTTTAATTTAAATGTTCATATTCTAAGACCACTCAGACGTTTCCTGTCACAAATAAACCTGAGACTCCACCACACAACACCACAACACATTTATCTGACTTGATTCACAGCCCTTGGCATTCAAACGCTGCTCTGGTGCTCTGCAGCAGGTACATATACTGCGGTAAACTAAAAGAGCACATGGAGAGCTCTTCTGCTACAGTTGGGTTTGATCAACCAAGCCAAGAGGAGGGAAGCTACTGGCAGCTAGCAGACATAAAGACTTTCACAGACACAGCAAACAGCTCAGGAGAGAACGACAGACAGATAAACAAATGAAGAGAGAGAGAGAGAAGGACAGAAAGAGACTTGTATAGATGTGATGACTATCTGGGAGAAAATGAAATGCCATTCCATGCAAATACAGAAAGCGAAATTACTTTCTATCCAGCTTCTTATTCATCAAATAAAAGGACAAATAGTGCTTCAGCTGGTAACATTTACTCTCAAACAACATTACACCTCGGCCATGAGCTGTCTGGAGTGGATGACGGCTGAAACTGTGCAAAGAGTTTCTAATGACATTGAGATGAGGGCAACGGGTCCTGGCAGAGGCCGTGGAGCAAGTGTAGGAAAAATAATCATCATGAATACACGAAGTCCCAGCCCACAGAGATGTTCCACCTTTTAACCATCCAAGGCCCTGAAGCAAACCCTGATATTTTACAACCGAGCACAAAAGGGGGGGTTGGGGGTGATATTCATAAACACCACACTACCTATCCTTTTTCCCTTCATGATAGCTTGACAGAAGTTGGACGCCTGAGGCCTGAACAGCGAAAGTTTGAGGTAACAAACCCTGGAAGGGCGGTTTGACCAAGGATCTGCTTCAAGGACAAAGCCATTTTCCATGAAAGCCTGGCTTGAACAGAGAAAGCAGGGAAATGTCTAGGGGACTTGTGGGTCTCAATATAGTCCAACTAAAGAGCTCCAAAGCAGCACTGTAAGATAAATATTTCCTCTCGGTCGTAGCACTGTTCGTAGCAGCTATTGAATGGAAGATATATTAGAAAAGGAAGCATGTTGGTCACAATAAGAAATCATGTATTTGTACTCAAGCCATCTTTAAAACATCTGTCAAGTTGACTATATACATGGTACATGTTATAAGATGGCAGAAAACAATCAGTATTAAGCACGTAAACCCTTCAAAGGTAGAAGACTGAAACCAGAAGGGATTGAGTTTCTTTTTCCATCTCTCCAACAAAAAAAGGATTTAAATTAAGTGGCTTCTCAAAAAAGGGGAGAAACCCAAACTCATAATTTCTAGAGTGTGTTTGAATATGTGGTGAGATGCTAGTAATCATGATGACTGATTGAATGATTGTCTTTTCAGGTCCTAAAGGGGGCACCTAAAGTGCATGCATACACAAAAACAGGCATATATGTGTTCACACACATACACAGGAGTCGAGGGATTTGGGGATGTACTGTTTAAGAAGCGGGTTGCCTTTGCCAGTACAATAACAGTTCATAAGAAGTTTAGTGGAATCTCAATCTTGACTGAATCATAAGTGGGTCAAAGTGTGCTTGAGCTGCTTTCTCAAAATCTCTGCTAAATCCTCTGTGCTTTTCCTCACCGTAACTCATGGAGACACGCAGACTCAGACACGCCAACAGTGCACAATGCACGAGATGACCTCAAAAACTGAATCTCACTTAATACATTTCTCAACTCTTCTACAAAAATGTTACATACATTACATCACAGTTGTCTAAAAAAGTCAAATGTGCACCACCAAAGTGAATTACAAACATTCAAACATATTCTCCCCAACTGCCATTGGTTGTACAAACAGACAGTACCACCCCCAAACTTACACTATTAGTTGAGCCAACGTTGCTGTGTCGGGATGCTCAAACAAACAGAGGTTTAGTGTAGAGTGTGGATTAATCGTCATACATAATTTATTTTCAGAGTGTGAAAGTGAGACAAGAGTGAGAATACTGTATTGGACACGTTCTGCAGCTCTTACGGTTCCCTCGCCTCTCTCAATGTGCGAGAGAAAGATGCGAGCCGCCCTGAACGAGCCAAGCGAGACTTTGGCTGGGCTAACTGTTACTGCAGAACAAGCCAAAGGAATCCAATGCTAACTTGTGGAGTTTTGTGGTTCACCCACCATTCCTCTTGACTCCTTTTTTTAGGGGAGAAAAAGCAACATTCAAGTAAGCGAATACAAGATTAATAGGGAGAAAGAATAAGCTTGTCCAGTTCTCGTTAGTTTTTGCTAATGCAATGGATCTGGTTTCCCTGCATTGGGTTTTCTCAAGGCTACACAGCTCATTTGGTGGGTAAGCGACCTGGCTGATGCTTTCCCAAAAGGAAATGCTGAATATGACAATGAAGTTTTTGATTTGTTAATTGACAACCTTGCATGAACATGCAAAACTTTTACTTGGATGTCTGTAAAATCTCTGTCGACAAACCACTGACTCAAGGTTACCTGTAAGTTGGTGCACAGGACAGTGAAACTGCTCCGTGGGACAATTTCCATGCAAATTATGTCTAAGATCTATGATCCAACACCAATGCAAGATATGTAGATTTGCTAAGTGTAGTTCATTTAGCATTCAGAACCGCTTCATTTAATTCTGTGGCACGTTCCTAGTCAAACAAACCATCTTACAGCATTCAAACCAAACCATCTGATCAGGAAGCTTTCAAAGCCAAACTAAACACTGCAGCCGACAGAACAGTTTGTGAACTTGCTAACAAGCCAATCAGAGTCTGTTTGACAAACACCCTTTTGTAAGGCCTGTTCTGTACTACTGATCTTCTCAGAGAAGACATCAATAAACATAAAACCAAAGATATCACAAATTACATCACCCAAACAGACAAAAACCCCCAATAACAGCGGTACAAGGCAGCGAGTTGGTGTAACTTGGCACTGGGGTCATCTGGAGCGACGTCTCTTACACAAACATGACATGGGGAGAGTACAGTGGTGACTTTGCTTAAATAACAAGAAACCCACAGAGTGATCCAACTGAAACAGCATGATCTCACGCAAAAGAGAATCTCAGTTTCAAACATCTTGCCTTCTTTGCAGCTGATGTGTTGACCGAAAGCAATGGTTGCTTTTATTTAAATGCTGCACAAACTTGCAAAAAGCTCCACAAATGGGAACAACGTTTTAAAAAAGGCTAAAAAACAATGCAGGAACTAAAGTTAAACAAATAGTTCACTCAAAATAGATAAACAAACAAACAAATGCTGCTGCTATTATTAATGAAACTGGAGGGGGTCTAAGACTGTCAAACCACAAAAAGGACCACAAGCAGTTCAAACTACTATAATGTACCCAAATCAGAGTTTATTAATGAAAACATAAAAAAATAAAGATCCTGACAATATAACTGAATAAACATGACTTGGATGATTATTTTCAATGAATCATTAAAGAAAATGATTCACCAATTAATTGGAGTCATTGGCTAATGTTCATGCACAGCATTTTACAAACTTTCTAGTAAAGAAATGAATATTTAGTTAAATACTTGAATTAGGGGTAAACTAACCAACTAAGGCCTCTAGTGTTTAAATACAGGATACAACTCCTGTCTGTAATCTACAGTTTATATCAAAAGTCTCTCAGTATAAGCCACAATATGGCTTTCATATTTTCAATCTGGTGATATATCTCATTCCATTCCATAGCAGGGGAGATAAGAGATCAAACGGAAAACAGCACATTCTTTTCTCAGAAGGATACTTACAGACAAAGCCAAGCACACCATAAACATACTATGCTCCCAATAATTTCAATACAGCATTTTATTGAAGCTATCATTCACATCACATGACTTCAGACAGACAAAAACAGCACACTGATGGACGATTCCCAAACCCATGGGAGGACACGCACAAACACTGACTGATTGATAAATACAAATATGAAAGCAGGCATTGAGTGAAAATATAGATGGATGGAAGTGTAAAGAGATATGTGCGACTGACAGGCAGTGGTGAAATGTGACAGAAAGACATGGACTGATATATTGAAGGACATGCTATGAGTTATTACAGCTGTTTATTGAGAGATCGCTCTCTTTCTTTTTCTTCTTGGCATCACTTCAGAGAGCTGAGGAAGAGGGGGAAACGGGATACCTCCTACTACTTTCTGGCCTTCTTGACCGGCGGCCGAGTGAAAGCCGCACATCCCTCCGGCTCATTACAGCCACAGAGCTGAAGCATTTGACATGTAACGCATCTTGCCTGTTTAAGACCGAGACTAGAAACACTACTAGTGAGCATAAACAATAACTATTTTTTTTTTCATCCCAAGTTGCAGATTTGTTTTATGTGAAAAATCAGAATATCACAAAAAATATTCACAAATAAAGCAACGTTTCCATCCCACTGGATGGATGGATGGATGGATGGATGGAGTATTATTTTAAGACCAAGTTCGCCAAAAATTCTGGTTGTTTTTCAACAAAACCAATTGCAGCTTGTTTTGCATTAAGCACTGAAACGAGTTAGATGTATACCATTGTTTTTAATTCACAGATGCTCTCAGAATTTTCTCTTTTTATGTTCCAGAAATTCATATGGGTTTAAAATGACATGAAGGTGAATAAATTATGACATTTAATTTCTGGGTGAACTATCCCTTTAAATACTGCTGTTTATCACTGTTTTTTTTTTGTTGTTGTTGTTTTTTTCACAATCACATCATTCAATATGCAGCCCTGCTGCCAAAATCATAAAGCATAACAGATTCACTGCATTTACTTCTTGCATTGCTTAAAAATCACCAATGAATGTCCATTTGGACAAAAACAGCAAGTAACATAACACAGACACGTTATGAAAAATACCAGATGCATTCTTTACGTACTAACATTTTTTATGACACCCTTTCAAGTGGCTGGCAGTAACCCTAAAGGTCACCGTGACCTGCATCTACTGCAACTTTACACCACAGAACAAGCTGTGAATGGGCGCAATATGGCGGTTTCGTATTAGCAAACATCTCTTGTACATATTTCCTTTGAGTAATGGATCAGCATGACATCACCGGAGCGCTCCTCCAGATCTGTGAAGTACGCGGCACTCTCCAGATGTCCATTAAAAGGGATCTGCAGTATAATGGGATGCCTGTAAAACATCATATACATGTCAAGATCACTGAGCACCCTAATTATTTCTTCATGCAAGGAAGCTTGGCTTTATCCTAGGAGCCGTGCCGGCATGAGCCGCCCGCCAGGACACTGTCATCAGGAAATGTCCAGGAAGGGTCAGAAAGTCTTGAATCGAAAGAAGCGGCTGACACGGACTGGTCATGTTTCACGTTTTTATCAGACGCAGACTTATTCTGGTAGTCGACCACAATTTATGTCAGGTATGGTGTAAAGGCCTGAGTTTTGGATGTAAATATTGGGGTTGGAATACTTCTGAAAGGTGTTGGTTTCTAAAATAACACAGCTTTGAGCTTTTCATCTCTGGCCTTGACGTGACAGGGAGGGGTAGCAGCAGGTACTTTCGGCTGGGGTAAGGTGCAGATTTTTGGCAGGAGATCACAGGATGGCCAATTCAGACTAAAGAGGAGTAATGACACCAGGAGGATCGGTGCGGAGGGACTATAGAGTATGGTTTCCCTTTTTCTCTCATCTCTCCATAACTGTGAGTGTTTGTCTTTCATCTGGCCCTCGCAGCTGGAGGTGATTAAGGCATCAAAATATGTACAGAGAAAAGTGATAGATTGGGGATCTCAGAGAGGAGAAGCAGAGACAGAGGGGTTAATAGCTGTAAGAGGAGTTATGGGTTCAAAATGGACTCGGGGTATTAATAACTTGATATGCTTTCAGAGAACACGACAGTCAAATAAATGCTTGAGAATGCATTTGAATAAACATAGATGTGATGACAATGTCTGAGCAGTTTAGTCAGGAGATTAAATTAAAGACTTGAAAATGAAAATTCTGTCAGCAATTACTCTCCCTCATGATGTTCCAAACCCGAAGGCGGTTATTTTTTCCGAGGTTATCTTCACCGAACTCTTTCTATACAATAACAATCCACAATGAGCATGTCCATTAGGTTCCAAAAAGGACAAAAACAACATAAAAGATTAATAAAATTAGGTCATATGGGTAATGTGCTATATTACATATATATATATATATATATATATATATATATATATATATGCGCTTTCTCGCTCTCTCATCTCTCCGACAGCAAGTTGACACACAAACCCGCCTCCCCTCACTCACTCATTTCAGTTCTCCGGATAAATATTGTTGGTGTTACAGGACTTGAATTTAGGCGTGGGACTGTGTGTACTGCACATAATTTTACTCATTCCTGCAGATTTGGGCTCACAACCAAAGTGCATGCACATAAAGCCGCCTCTCAGTACTAAATTGAGTTCTTTCAAATACAAATACACACAAAATAATGTCAAAATAATGGACTGCTGCTGAGTGGTCCAAAGTTATGTTCTCTGATGAAAGTCAATTTTGCATTTCCTTTGGAAATCAGGGTCCCAGAGTCTAGAGGAAGAGAGGACAGGCACACAATCCATGTTGCTTAAGGTCCAGTGTAAAGTTTCCACAGTCAGTGATGGTTTGGGGTGCCACGTCATCTGCTGGTGTTGGTCCACTGTGTTTTCTGAGGTCCAAGGTCAACGCAGCCGTATACCAGGAAGTTTTAGAGCACTTCATGATTCCTGCTGCTGACCAACTTTATGGAGATGCAGATTTCATTTTCCAACAGGATTTGGCACCTGCACACAGTGCCAAAGCTACCAGTACCTGGTTTAAGGACCATGGTATCCCTATTCTTAATTGGCCAGCAAACTCGCCTGACCTTAACCCCATTGAAAATCTATGGGGTATTGTGAAGAGGAAGATGCGATATGCCAGACCCAACAATGCAGAAGAGCTGAAGGCCACTATCAGAGCAACCTGGGCTCTTATAACACCTGAGCAGTGCCACAGACTGATCGACTCCATGCCACGCCGCATTGCTGCAGTAATTCAGGCAAAAGGAGCCCCAACTAAGTATTGAGTGCTGTACATGCTCATACTTTTCATGTTCATACTTTTCAGTTGTCCAAGATTTCTAAAAATCCTTTCTTTGTATTGGTCTTAAGTAATATTCTAATTTTCTGAGATACTGAATTTGTGATTTTCCTTAGTTGTCAGTTATAATCATCAAAATTAAAAGAAATAAACATTTGAAATATATCAGTCTGTGTGTAATGAATGAATATAATATAAAGTTTCAATTTTTGAATGGAATTAGTGAAATAAATCAACTTTTTGATGATATTCTAATTATATGACCAGCACCTCGCATTGAACAAAGTTTAGGAGAAGCCAGAAGGTCGCGGTGCAAGTGCGTGCCGAACCGAGTGTGCAGAACGGTACGGTTCAATTTTTGACCGAGAACCGTTTCACCCCTTATATATATATAAATTACTAAATCGTTAATTTATATTTAATTGTATAATATATACCAGTCAAAACAAATATAGCACAAAGAACAGAAACACTGCATCTTATCTTTAGCTCAATGCATATATTATATCAGTCAGACCATTACGGCTTTTGATTAAATTATTTTTACAGGCAGGTCATCCACTTGTAGAGCTGACTGTGTTTACTAGTGACCTCTGTAAGGTTTACTGAAGCTTAGAGTGAGCAGAAAGCCAACCTATCAAAACTAGGACTCGTGCCACCTCTGACAAATTTTCCCCATGAGAATTTAAAGCCCAAGCATTTCCAGTGGTCATTTTAGCAGGAATAATAAACATGCCAAAAGCACCTTTGGAAATGTAAGCCGGGCGACCCTTTGCACTGACCCCATCACGCCTTACGTCTTACAGAAGAAGCTCTTTGCTGGAGTCCCATTCACTGTCAATTCAATGGTTATTTTTAAAATGCCACATAAGAGACATGCTCTTTTATGCCTTCACACAAAAATGAAATGTTGTTTTTCATACAGAAAAGGAAATGGCAAAAGCATATGAGAATATTAGAAAGTGATTATTCTGAACAACTTGAAAGCAGATGTGGACATTGATATTATAATAAATGCACAGAATAGAATATAAGAAATAATGAAAAAAAAAAAAAAATTAAAAAAAGTGTTGTTGTTTTGTTTTTTGACCACACTCCTTTAGAAAAATTGGCCAAGTTTTGAAACTAGCTTATTTATTTCCAGCATACTGGTGAGCATTGTTGCCTTTGAAGCTGTAAACCAACTCCACTTTTCAGAATCTTGAATGAACCCAGATGAATTGCAATGAGAGTTTAGTGGGATGCTGAAGGGACGTCAGCAGAGACAGAATAATGCGAACCATGCTCGCTATGGGATCTAACAGTACTGATGTGGCTTATGGCACCGCTCTGCTGGTCAATAACTCCCTCGCAGGACTGCGTGCACAAACACAACATGTACACGGTAGCAAATTCCACCCGCAGCCCTGCCGCCTGGCACCAGTGTCAGATGGGTTGTTGAAAGGCTAGTTGCAGAGAACAGCAGGGTTTTTCCGATGCATTGTGGCCTTCGCATGGCCTCCTTGAAAAAGTCAGAGAGCACGGCTTTTATACAGGTTAAATGTAGTACGGTCAGTGCTGTAAAGTATGACTGTGGTCACATTTTCTGTGGCCTACATGAAAATACATGGAATGTAAGTGGACCTGACATTATGTACATGTCATTTTGACTGCTAGATATATTGCTTTCAGTGAAATGTCATTTTAGACGTGGTCAGTAGGAGTCAGTGGCCACATCACTCATAAATGTCCACAAGGCAAAAGCTAATAGCCGTTCACCTGCACTCAATCTTGCCTGGATTTAATGCTGCATAGCACAACAGAGGGAGCCAGATCTGTTTGTCTACTTTCTTCTGTTGTTCTAAAGTCATCTGTGAGTGGCTACCAATAGCCTAATAATTTGTATATTCCTAGCCTGGAGATACTGGAATTGCATCTAATGGAAAGGAAGGCAGTTTTCCACAATTCCTTTTTCCCTCTTCTCCTTAAATGCTTTTTTTTTTTTTTTAAATGAGCAAACCCCTTGGAAATTACATGCGCAATATCACACTTGTAGCCGTGCGATATGGCTGTATATCAGCACGAGGCCGCAGTAATCACAGCGTGCTGATATACAGCCATATCGCACGGCTACGAGTGTGATATTGCGTTTATACAACAGTTTGACGGCACAAGTGTGTAAATAAATAAGAAATAACAAATGAGTGTCTTTAAAACCCCCTTTTGTGCAGCACTACTTCCTTCCGCCACGGATTCAAATCTCAAATTGACAGATTGACCAAGCCTCCGTTACTACTTCTAAAAAGTCACTTTAGAACTAGTCATGTTGGAATGTTGAGTCCCTCCATTGAAACACATTGTATTTTGTACAGTATGATAGAGAGAGAGAGAGAGAGAGAGAGAGAGAGAGAGAGAGAGAGAGAGAGAGAGAGAGAGAGAGAGAGAGAGAGAGAGAGATCGCCTGAGCGTGCATTACCTGTCTGAAATAACATTAATTCTTCAGGTCGATGTCCATAATATTATATCCATTATAAAAGTCTGTTTGAATGTCCGCTGAGGAAAGCGATCTTTGTAACTTATTTGTCCTTTTTACAGCTAAGGAAACTTTTCATAACATACAGCAAAAGTTCCTTTCAATTTAAAAGTCTCTTGCGACTGACTAACTGAACGAGTCTCATTCACTCGTAAAGTTTTGGATCCATCTAATGGCGTATTAATGTAACTTTCACTCAATCCATATTATGCACTATTTATTGAACGTCAAAAAAAAAACAACAACTACCAAATAATTGGATAATTACCAAATGCCAATAAATAAATAAATAAAATAAAAGATACACAGTTAAGAAAATATTGTTGGTGTTCAGGCGGAAATCTGAGTCCTCTGTATTTCCTCATTTTTGTTTTATTTTGTTTTTTAAAAAACAATGCTACTGGTCACCCTTTATGCCTGTTTGTGGGTTTTACAAATATTTAGTGAATGAAAAGGATTTTAAAGAGCTTGTGACAAAACCTAGTAACTCCATTGGATCCTCAAACTGTCAGTCAAACCTCATAAATCTGCCCCACCTCTATCGTGAATGAAGTACTGCACGCAGTTTGGAGATCTCTGCTTCTTTGCAATGCAAAGGGAAATAAAGCTGATGTTTGGAAAAAAAACATTTTCTTTGCTCAAGAAACACTATATGTATAAAGGCTAATATTTTATGTATTTGAAGAGCGGAGAAGTGTATTTGTCTGATATTTCCCGTCTAGTTGTAGCCAATTAGGCCTATGCTATGCTATCTAGAGGAAGTAAATATAGCCAAGAAGAAGCTGTTCTTGTCTAATACGACCCCTGAATAATATATTACAATCTAAGATAACTGCATCATTACTCCAGTCTTCAGTGTCACATTTTCCTTCAGAAATCATTCTAATACACTAATTTAATTCTCTAATTTAATTATAATTTGTGAATGATAACATAATAAGAAATGTTTCTTGAACACCAAATCATTATATTAGAATGATTTCTGAAGGATCATGTGACACTGAAGACTGGAGTAATGATGCTGAAAATTCAGTTTTGAATTACAGAAATAAAATACATTTTAATATATATAAAAATAGAAAATAGTCATTTATAATTGTACTAATATTTTATATTACTGTATTTGCTGTATTTTTGATTAAATGCAGCCTACATAAAATATGTAGTATATTGTAAATATTTATACAAGGTAAATACAATAAAATAAATACAATAAATAAATAATATGGACTGGTTTCTACAATGCCATTCCATAATCATCTTATCTACTTCATATATAATGCATCTGTTTTTGAGTGTGTTTTTGAGTTATAGCAGTCATGATTGTGTTCCCCTCCTAAAGAAGCATAAATGCTGTGTTGTTTTCACTGCCAGATGTCTTTGATTTGTTCATGGTTGTTTCCAATTTGTAAATCAACGTTCAAAGCATATATTTATGAGAAAACAAACAAAATCAACAATGCCCACAAAAATTAGGCCCATGCCTCTGTGGTATTGAAAAACTGCTATTGTGAGTTTAAAGGAAAAGTAATTCGGACTCATAAACATGCCAAGTAAGGTATGAATTTAAACATTTTAAACAAAAAAAGTTCAATAAAAGATCTGTTGTTTTCACTTTACAGCTGTCATCAAACACATAATACATGGCATCACTATGGTGAGCATCACTATTGCTCTCACATTTGAACAAACCTATAAAAATCAACTATTTTAGCCTATATAATTGGTCCCACATTGTGAGACAAAAGTTGGCACTGAGCTCCTAGATTTGGTACCACACAGAACACCCTAGAACAGGGGTGTCCAAAGCCAGTCATGTAGGGTCACTGTCCTGCAGAGTTTAGCCTTCAACACACCTGCCTGGAAGTTTCTAGTATGCCTCTAGTAGACCTTGGCTGAATCCGAAATCGCCTCTTATACCCTCAAATAGGGCATTATTTGAGGGGACAGCCATTTGTAGTGGTGTCCGAAAGCATAGTGGACATTTTCGAGTGCACTCATCGTATCCCACATTGCACCGCAACAACGAGTTTACAACTGATGTACACTCAACGACTGTCTGAATTCACTCACTCATTTTCGTTCACTCCTTCAAGTGAACTGTATTAGTGGATAGTGATTGAGGGTTTAGGGGGGGCGATTTCAGATTCAGCCCTTGATTTAGCCCATATACTGTTAACATAGCATGAGAAATCAATGTGTGCAGTATATAAATTGAGCTAAAGTACCAACAGCTATATAAACAATTATTTTCAGGTGTGTTTAATTGAGGTTGGACCTGAACTCTGCAGAACAATGGCCCTCCAAGAACAGGATTGGAGTCCCCTGCCCTAGAAACTGCATAGCAACACAATAAAAACCTCACAAATTCTTTGAATTGTGTTCTCAAGTATTGTACGGGCAAGCACAAATCACAGAAAATGTAAAAATGTCATTTTAAATACCTGGTGACTGACGTTTCTGCCACTATTGCTAAAAACAGTGAGAGAGGAGACATGAAGCAAGGAGAACTGGAGCAGGAAATGACAAGAAGAACTTAAACTCACAATGTGTCATTCCACATGCACTAACCTCTAAGCTCAAAATATCACTTTTTTCTATTCTCTTCTGACATCATCAACCTCCTACAACCTCTGTAGAAATGTTCCCTGATCCACAAGATCTCAGCAGAATGCCAGAATGATCTCAGCATAATTCCATTGTTTGTACATGACACTCTGAAACAGTGTCCAACAAGCTCCCAAAATGAAACACAGTAAAACGCTTTCTTTCTTTCTGTAGCTGCAGGCACTTCATGGTCCAGATACAGATGACAATGGAAAGGTGCTTTACTGTTGCGCAGGGACCTGGAGACACTTCACAAACACGCTCTTTAATTGCACATGGCTTTAATCACAGTCTCTGCTGGAGAGCAAAGTACTAGCTTGCCTCAAGCTCATCACAAGCTGGTACACCGAGTTCATATTTGCTGCATAGTATGGGAATGGAAACTTCTATTTACACAGCATTTCTGTTTAAAAGCCCATTTGGTTTCAGTTTCTTTCTTCTGTGAAACCCAAAAGAAGATATTATGAAAAAATGTCTGTTTCCCCCCCCCCCCCATACTATAGAGTCCAGTGTTGTTTAAGACCTAACTGACTTTGATAACATGGACAAAAACATTCTTTTGGGTTTCACAGAAGAAAAAAGTCATATACAGTGGTTTGAGAAATCAATGTGTGCAGTATATAAATTGAGCCCAACAGCTAAATAAACAGCTTTGTTTTTAATCCAAATGATGAAATATGATATATGTGCGCCAAAAAAAATAAATAAATAATGACTTTATTCAACAATATCTAGTGATGGGTGATTTCAAAACACTGCTTAATGAAGCTTCGGAGCTTTACGAATCATTTGTTTCAAATCAGTGGTTCGGAGCATGTATCAAACTGCCAAAGTCACGCCCCCCAGTGGTGAACCATTGAAATTTCGAAACATTTATGACATAATGAAGCCTCATTTACTGAAATCACGTGACTTTGGCTGTTAGATACACGCTCCAAACCACTGATTCGAAACAAAAGATTTGTAAAGCTTCAAAGCTTTATGAAGCAGTGTTTTGAAATCGCCCATCACTAGATATTGTTAAATAAAGTCATTATTTTGGGTTTTTTTTGGCGCACAAAAAGTATTCTCGTTGCTTCATTATATTAAGGTACTAACCCTTTAATTGAAATAAAAAATAAAATATAAAAATTATATATTGAAATTAATCCGAACATGCAAGAAAGTTAAGCACACACACACACACACACACAAAAAAAAGAAACTAAAAACTATAAATAAAAATAAATTCTATATAAAATCATAAATATATAAAATATAAATGGAAATGACAAAAGCAAATTAAAAATAAAAAAAATTCATTAGAACTATAATAGTATAGTATTATATATAGACACATGTATACATCAAATAAATAAAGTACCATATTCTTTAAATAAGCTTTGAAGTGTCTCATATAATGTTTGGTATTTCTTTTCCTTAATTAAGAAAAGTTGTTATTACCTTTTCTACGGTTCTTTTATTCTGCCTTTTTTCACATCTTTTTATCTCTAAAACAATATATGTTGGATTACAGTGTAAAATGACCCCTAAACAGTTTAAGTTTTTAACCAGCAACATTCAATATAGAGGGGCGTTATTGTGTGTGGCGTGGCTGGACGCTATCATTTTAAAATAACTGTTTAGGTCACACAGTTAATATCAGCTCTCTGGAGCCGTCCCTATAAACACACATGGGTCTGTGCCACTGGCCGATAAACACGGCTTTCTGTGAGGCCCACTGGGGCTGGTTACCGGCGTGTGCCAAACCGTGCTACGACGCTCTGGGCCGCAGCCCTCAGACGTCTGTTTTTAGAGCAGTGGGGCGGTCCCAGTGGAGGTCATTCCTCCTCCGGTTCAAGCCCGGGTCGAGTATAGAAAAACACACAATTTGGTGAAGGAGACGGCACAGGCCAGAGAGTGTTTAGATCAATTTCTTCGGTTTCACTGGCACTTGTTCGCGCAAGTAAACAGGCTATTCATTTAGCAGCCTACACACTGTCGCTAGAGGAATAATGACCTCTGTGAAAAATGACAGTGGACTTGCTTTTAAAAGCGAACAGAAACAGAAAAACAGAAATCTGTTTGGGCCAAAAGGATTAGAGTCGGTAGACATCCTGTAATAAAAAACATGCAACAGAGATTCACAGTTTCATAAAGCTTGGAAAGTATTGATGTTTGGCATATTATAAGGTGTGACACGAATCTGGGTGGTGTACATTATGATAGATGAGGTGACTAATGCACATTTGTATGTACAAGGCGAGCACAGCTGCAAATGCGTTTAAAAGTGGAAAAAATGAAACCTCGCTTCTCAGATATAAAATAATTAGGCTGTCTGCATCAACGGAGCCATTTATGAACTTTTGCATAATATTGAAATATTTAACTTAAGTCTCATTTATTATGATGTTTGATCAGAATGCAATTTATGCAACTGTCACTCTTAATACAAGCACACTTCTTTTATTATACTGTATTTTTTTTTTCATAGAAAATCGAGTTAACTGCATAATGATATTATTAAAATAAGCTATACATAATATATAGCATTGAAAGGAGACATATAAATCATTCCCTTGACAAATAAATCCATAAAACAGGAGGTAGCCCATCAACAACTGTGCAGTTTGACGCATTCTCTCTTATTTAAGATCATATTTCAGTCATTCATGTAATTAAGTCTCACTGTATTGATAGGTGGAGAGAGTTTACAGTCTCTGCTGTGTTAACTTCTGGTTTTGTTACCACAATACTATTTTTAACACTCATGAAGTGCTCAAAAAGCTCCAAGGATCAACTCCTACAGAGTTTGTGCTCCATTATCTGCAAATTATTTCATCATATGCTAAAAAAAAAAACAGCCTAAGCGGGCTTGTCTGTCTTAGATTGTCTCTCTGGTCAGACTAGTCTGGTTTGCTGGATTTAGAGTAGCTCTGGACATTCACCAGCTGCTCAGGCTGGAAGACAATCTGACCAACCAGCAAAAAACTAGTCTTCCAGGCTTGGAGACCACCTGGAGACCAGCTTAAACCAGCAAAGAGCAACAAAGCCATCTTATGTTTGGTTAAGCATGTGACATGTGACATTAAAGTGCTCTTGGTTGAAGACGTCAACATTACATCACTGGTGAGAAAAACTAATTGTTTAGTGCTGTGTTGAAATGAATATACCAAATAATCTTTGTTTTGTTGTACAAAACCAGCCTTCAGGCAGATCACAACCACCTCCTCAGTGAGAAAAAAAGAAATGCAGTGTTTTTTCTCACAAAACAACAGCTGGTGCCCAGATATAACTGCTATTTTCAGCCACTGCGCTCCAGATCTGAAATATTTAAACATTTTTTGAACAACCTTTGACTCTTCCTGCTTACTTTACAGTTATGCCTGTATTGGAGTATATATATCATACCCTAGATGAATACAAAAGCAATGCAGGAGACTTTGGATGGTGAAATCCTGGAAACCTGGACATGCTTTTTTATGTTATGGGGTTTTCCCTATGGGGGATTTCATTCATACTAGTATGAAGACAGGTCTTTCTTAAAGAGATTAAAATGATACCATCTTTTATGCACCCTCATGTTGATCTAAACCGTCTTTTTTTCTCTGGAACAGTGTGGATTTTCATCAATGTTGGGATGTAGGAAAAAAAAAACCCATTGGCTTTTACTTTATGGACCAAAAAAAAGAGATTCTCTTTTTTGTGTCACAAAAGCCCTACCTGATAATCAACTTTCAGCCTTGTTTGTGCTGATCAGGGTTGTTTTAGTTAACTATAACTACAAATAAAACCACAGTGACACTGAAATAATACTGCTGATTTTGACCATTTGAACCCTTTGTGCACAGAGCAAACTGGTGGATGATCCTGTTAGCCTTTGCATGCACTTCATCCTAAATCAACTAGACAAGCCCATCTTACTCTCTACATCACTTAATTCACCCCCTGTTAATTTACAGCACAGTTATAGTTGAGTCACTGACATGATGCACTTCTTGAGGCATCTGAAAAAAAACATCATCTCTTCTCCCATCCAGGTCCAGATCTACGTAAACATCCTCAAATCTCCAGCATCCTCCCATTCCATCATGTTATCACTCCAGGGGGATTTTCTAAATAAAATAGTATCACTCACCTAAATTTTACACTTAGACCCAAACATTTTTCTTTGTAGCACTGTCTTATGTTTTCTGTCTGTATGTGGATGATATACAGTAACACACATACTTTTCTTCCATTGATACTAATGAGTATCCGTCTGATGTATAGGCCTACTTATACTCAAATAAACAGATCTGATTCTGATTCATGATTCTTGTGGATATGGAAATTGTACATACAAATCTGCTAGTCTTTCAAAAATGAAGCCAAATGCACTTAACCTGAGGGTCAGCCATGAGTACAAGATGGCAATAAATACTTTTGAGTTAAACTGTAAAAGGATATGACCGGTATTATAGGTCTGTGTCTGCAATATCCAGGAGATGTCTTAAAGATTATTTATTTAGCTGCAAAAACAATTAAAAGCAAAAAAAAAAAAAATTGTTTTGTGAGTTAAGGTTCACAAAGACAATGAATGAATGAATATATAATATATAATAAAAGTTGTTTGTTTCATTTACATAAACACTAATAATAAAAATGTTGCCAATTCTATAAAATTCTGTAAAAAATATTCAAATTAAAGGGATATTACCCCATGATTTACTCACTCTCAAGCCATCCAAAGTGTATGGCGGTGGGGGGGGGGGGGGGGGGGGGGGATTTTGAAGGCCAAAAAAAGTGCATCCATCCATCATGAAAGTACTCCACACGGCTCCGGGGGGTTGATAAAAGTCTTCTGGATTTTTGTAAGAAAAATTTCCATTTAAAACTTTAAATGCATAACTTTAAAACTAAAATAACTAGCTTCCGGCAGATGACCGTATGCATAAGAGTAACCCCTGACGCAATGCATGACGCACGATGTAGGAGTATTGTAAGCTTAGATGCCTGATTTAAACTAATAGGGCTGGGCAACAAACTCAAGCTCCTCTTCTCTTATATCTAAATCCTCCGACATTTCTCTTTAAAATTTCTCGTTTTTAGACTTATAATTCATGACTGGTGTTTTGTTTTGCTCTATCCTCTGTGCGTATCATTACATCATGCGTCGGGTCAGGGGTTACTCTTTCGCCGCAAATCGATGCCTATGGCCGTCTACCGGAATAATTAATAAAGTTTTAAATATGAAGAGATATATATATATATATATATATATATATATATATATATATATATATTACAAAAACCCATTGCTTCGCATCAAAAGGCTTTTATTAATCACCCGGAACCGTCTGAAGTACTTTTACAATAGATGGATTCACCTTTTTATTTTTGCTTAAAAATCGGGCCCCCCATTCACTGCCATTATTAAGCTTGGAAGAGCCAGGATATTTTTAAATATATCTCCGATTGTGTTCGTCTGAACACCTAGGATGGTTTGAGGGTAACTAAATCATGGGATTTTCATTTTTAGGTGAACTAATGGTTTAAGCTTAAATATCCCATTTAATATGTTACAAACTTAAGCTTCTATAGCCTAATGTTTTCTCCTGTGTGATTTTGAGGAACGTCACACTGACCGCTTTAACACTGCTTCCTTTGAGGTTCAGAGCTGCCCGCAGTGAGAGATGTAGCAAACCTTCAGCAAAAGTTTATTTAATAAGAAGTCTGTGTGCTCTGCATCATTTATTAGATTGCTTAACGGTACGAGGGGCGATAACACATT
Organism: Elopichthys bambusa; assembly: GCA_037101425.1. Lineage (NCBI taxonomy): Eukaryota > Metazoa > Chordata > Actinopteri > Cypriniformes > Xenocyprididae > Elopichthys > Elopichthys bambusa. Next base: position 13,005,546 of record CM074444.1, read on the forward strand.
CCCTATGATAAACAAACTGAGGAACAACAGGGCGTCCACACAGTCAAACCTAATTTATCACAGATTGAATGATATACCATTTTATCTGATCGCACACGGCTAGAGAATGTGTCAGACACAAGTGGGGACTGTGATATCACACATTCTCTAGATAAAGAGATACATCACTAAAATGTTTCAGGTTATACGTGCAGACAGAAGCATAGGAACAATCTATGAGTTATCAGATTGGCTTATGAATATTAACTAGGTGACAATGATCGCTCAAATAGTTTTTTCTATTTGCTAAATAGTAATATATAGCTTACAATTTTCAATAAAAATTGATAGAATATATATATATATATATATATATATATATATACACATACACCACACAAACCACAATCTCATCTAATCCTTTAAAAAAAGATATAAATATAATGTGATTGTGATTTTGACCGTTTATTATTTTTTAACAGATAAGACATGTCAGGGAACTGAATAATGAACCCATTTAATGATATAAAACTATTTATCAGCCACACTGCTAAGGCTAAGTGCTCACAGTTATGTTTTATATTCCCTACTCATGGCAGATTTTCTACACAGACGCATAAGCAGGGTAAATTAAGTCTAATCTGATCAGTCAGTGGGTGTGACTGTCATGTGAGGTCTGGGATCAAAGGTCACCTAAACTGCCACCTGCCCCCCTGTGACCTTTCACCCCAACACTATCCATTCTGTCTTTTATGTGTGACCCAAGCATGTACCACATGTGGGCGTCTGTATCTAAGTGACCCTACACCTACATTGAAATGGGATAGTTGAGACGTCTAGATCAGTTTATACTGATGCGAAGTGAAGGTAAAACACAAAAAAGGTCATATTATGAACTATTATTACAATTTAAAATGAAAGCTCCCTTTCGAAAGGGAACTCAACACTGCGTTACCCATAGCGTGTCAAACACAGTGTCTCGTTCCCTGTTCTCAGGGAACCATGGTTACATCCTTGCTTAAAAAAATAATAAAAATTAAATAGGTGGTGTAACCCAGTACAAATCCACAGTCCTAACATAACTTTTTCAAAATCAAATGTTCTTCCATGAAATGCAGCAAATCCATGGGCATATAATGATTTGTTTATATGAAACTTTCAATTTAAAAAAAATCAAATGCTATTTTCACATCCTTGTTATTTCCATCTGTCTCTGTAATTAGATGTGTAATATCGCCTGCCTCTAAATACAGCAAATGATCTTCATTATTAAAGGACAGACCCGGCAATGGAAAGTTTTCAGCTAGCACAAATATAATTTTTCAGCCTTAATATGAGACAGCGCTGTTTAAAGCCTAATCCTATGGTGGAACCTTCAGAATGAATTCAGAATCCTTGAGGATTGTCTGAACCACACAACCCCGACCCAGGCTGGGATAAGATTCAACTGTTGCTGTGCCATTTTTCTGAAGTGGCTTTTTCAGTCTAAAAGCATTTTTTTTTTTTAAGTGAGCCTTGCGTTTCATAAATCGCAGTCTGTGTCACAGCCTGCTCTATTGTTATGAGTGATTTGTCACTTAAATGACTTTAGACAAGTCACAGTTTTGAGTTAAGACATCTGGGCCTTTTAATGTCAGGGCATATATTGTTATCTCCAGGAAAACATTACATGCAGCACCTTAGGCATATGAAAGAGATGACCATAAAAATCAAGTTAGGAGGACGTGTGTGTTTGATTTTCAGAGCTGACAGTGTGCACACAGTGACCGATGGCATTTAAGAGGGGACGGCTGAGCAAATTGTCTTTATGACCATATCCATCACAAAACACTCACACAATACATGTACAAGGAAAATAAACATGCACAACACACACCTGCATATACAGACAACCTCAATAATCAATTGAATTAATTGACAATTTCACTTTTCTTTTTTTTCTTAAAAGTTGCCAGCCAGTCATTTTCACAAAACATTCATGGCTCCCAGAATATTTTGTTGTATTAATATTTATTCTACCGTCATGCATTCTTTTTTATCAACATTTGAATGTGGGCAATTTAAATAAAAAAAGCAACACTTTGAACAAAAATCTGAGAATCACGTTTTTGTAAAAGACAACAACATGTGCATAAGCAATGCCTCTATCGCTTGTTTCTGCTTCTTTTTCTTTATTGTGGAAAAAGGTTCTTTAGATGATAGAGTGTGTTGAACATCATAGAAAACAATGCATTCATTTTAATTGTAGGAGTCTATGAGAAAACTACTTATTTTTTGCTCTATTTTCATCTTCTGGGATTAAATTAGTTTTTGTGCCAATGTATGCGATGTTTTCTTGTACCATAGTACATCAATGACTCATCAGTGACTCATAATTATTCATGAGACTGCGTGTCCTTATCCTATGAGAAGACGCCTTGCTTAATTATTCACAACAGCCCACTTTGATTTCCTATGAGAGGCACCTCAATCTGTGAGACTGCATACAGTAAGTGAGAGAAGAATTTATGGATCAAAAATGAGTGTTTATTTTTGCTTTGTAAGAGTTTCATTGTCACATAAGTTCTCTTCAATAGATCCTGAGTCTTCAACACATACGCAATTCATCCCAGTTACTGATGTTTTCTGCCCTATAACCAATCAAATGGCTTATAAAAACGCACATAATTGTATATATATATTATATATATATATATATATATATATATATATATATATATATATATATATATTGTATATATCATAATATATACAGCTATAAATGATAGCTGTCACAGGATATGTATGTATTTGTCATATAACATATGTATAACATATATTCGTAATGGTGAATTGCAGCATAAATTTGATGATTTTATCTCAATGATAGCTAAATAAAACTGTCTGAATCAGAAGCCATTGCTGTGTTGTCAGTCTCCCCTCTTCCCCCTCAACTGCGCAGCTTGCCACGCCCATTTTTGTAGCATTATTCAATCCTGTGGTGAGAACTGACTGCTGCTGAAATAGGGGGTTTTATGACCCTTTAAGGAAAAAATCATTCTTTTAAGAACTGTTCACTATAAGGTTCTTTGGGAAACAAAAATGGTTCTCCTTTAATGTTACTGACAACCCTTTGGAACCTTTACTTTTAAGAGTGAATATGAAAATGATATAGTAAAATCTCTACCGGTTGACACACACACACACACATTTTCATACCACCCAGTCCAGCATACACACATGTTCAAAAGCTCACTGACAGCCGGCTTCGCAGCTCTCCAGGGACTTGACCTGTAACTTGACTCAGTGGCCTCTTCCACTTCTGTTTAATTGAGTCGAGATGCAATAATGAGAACATGTCCACAAGGCTCATGCTCACAAACACCACAATAAATACCTTGTGTTTGTTTCAAAGAAGCTTTATATAAAAGTACAATGCTGAATCACAAGAAATCATTTTCTTACATCATAAAGCCTAAAGACAACAGGAAACATTTAATTAAACTTGCATAATGAGACGTATTTCCAAATAAAACTAAATAATCAGTGAGAAGTAAAGTTATAAAGACTTATTCACTGGGATTTATTTGGAATTGGATTTATAGGCTATGACATTATTGGTTAAAAATGGTTTTTGGTTAAAAAAAATGTATCCTCTGACACATGGATTTGATTATGTCCACACACACACACACACACAAAAAATGGTTTCAGAGAAGGTTATTACACTTTGATGAAAGAAAATGAGCATTTTAATTCTTTATTTAATTCACAATATTCAAAATGTTGAAATGTTCTTCACTGAATGTGCACAGCATGATACAACTACAAAGAAAAAAAAGGAAAAAAAAGTGGAAAAGTGCCATTTCTATGTTGACAGACACGCTCCACATCTACTTCAACCACTTTATTTTCCCTGTCCATCTCAAATTCTTTCAGACATTTTTGGTTACAAAGTAAAAACTAAAATAATCTATGAAAATGACATTTTAATATCAATGGACTTCAGGTGAAAATAAAATAAATTTTATTAAAAAAAAGAATATATTCTTTTCTTTTTTTTTTTCATTAAAAAAAATCATATTTTAAATAAATGTAATTTTCAACGGAATTTATTTGCTTTATTTTTCCAACTTTGAGGGGTCATATGGTTCAGCTAAGACCACATTCCTACAAGATCATCCTTTTTGCTTCCTCTTTTCCTTTCATCCTGACATCTATCCATCTGTTCTCAGGTTACGCAATACTGTGAATTGCATTTTAAGACTTCAAGCACAAGCATGAATGTGCATAACAGAGAACGTGGTCTCAAGACAGGAAGATTTATGCCGTCTGTAATACACCTCTATATGGACATCCACGTGAGACCACATATGGTCTTCATATCAGTTGCGGTAAACAGGCTAGATTTCTAAAGCACCTGTAACATGAAAGGCGTCGGCATTCGCGTGTATTTAGCTCAGGCTTTGTAGGGGCAGCTTCTCAATCCCCTTTCCAAAGTAGGCCTCTCAGTATAAAACTGTCAATACGCTTCCTCAGCCCAAATGCAGCTTTCCTAGTGCAATATTCAAAGGTTTACTGACCCAAACCATCAACAACCAGAGACCATGAGAAATGAGAGCATGGTTTTGTTTTGTTAAATAAAAGCATTTATAATTTAAATACGTTTTATATATATATATATATATATATATATATATATATATATATATAATTTAATTTACTACTTTTAACAATGTATAAGCATAAGTTTGTTTTTGGAGATCAGTATAATTTCAACAAACTGTAGACAAACTATCAAAATATGAAACAATGAAAGAATAAATGTTCCAGCTTCCACTTGGCATTGCAGAAATTACAGGTCTTATGGGGAGATTTGAGAGTGTTGGACTGAAATCTACAGAAGCTTTGCAACACTTTAGGGAAATTATGTTTTTTCTATTTTTCCGGCTTACAGGGGAAATCTGCTGATGGTGCAGAGAGAAGCCACTAGTTACAGGCACTAAACCACATTAAAACGCAAGTATGTGACCCTAAATTACATGGAGCCAATATTAGGTTGAGGTTAACTTTAATAATTTAGCAGCAATTGCAAATCTACAGCACTGCATTTCCCAAAAAAGAGAGTAAGAACCATTTACGTAGACTACCGTACGCATTACGCTGCATTTAATTGCAACTTTAGCAGTGATAATCATCATAGGTCACTAACCACCACCTATAAAAACATGGCAGATCAGTGAACTTGGGAGGTCCTGGTCTGTCTTTAATAACAAGACATAAAGCATTTTTTTTTTTTTTACTAAAATAACATGTTGTGATTAACATAATTTTGGTTTAGTTTATTAAACCCAAAGCATCACTAATAGCTAGTCGTCATTAAACGACTCTGTTCCAAAACCTTGTTAGCAATGAATATGCATGTGCATAACAGAAAATGTTTTAAATATAACACACATAACACAAATACGGGCAAAATAGTAAATTTTCAACTAGATTGAACTATTATTGAAACGTTTTAGTACTGAATTTTTTATATTTTTTTTTAAAGAAGAAAAATACATCAATACTTTTCAACTGATCTTGTTACAGTGCATTCTGGGATTGGTTTTTCAGCAAAAACATGGAATTCTGTTTTAGATTAGTTCACCCAAAAATGAAAATTTTGTCATTAATTACTGACCCACATGTCGTTCCACACCTGTAAGACCTTCGTTCATCTTCGGAACACAAATTAAGATATTTTTGATAAAATTCGATGGCTCAGTGAGGCCTTCAAACTGCCAAAGTCACGCCCCCCCAGTGGTGAACCATTGAAAATTTGAATATTGATACACGCTCTGAACCACTGATTCAAAACAAAAGATTCATAAAGCTGTGTTTTGAAATCGCCCATCACTAGATATTGTTGAATAAAGTCATTATTTATTTTTTTTGGTGCATAAAAAGTATTCTCGTCACTTCATAACACTAAGGTTGAACCACTGTAGTCACATGAACTGTTTTAAATACGTCTTTAGTAGCTTTCTGGGCACTGAAAGTGTTAATTATCTTGCTGGCAATGCAGGCCTCACTGAGCCATCGGATTTGATAAAAAATATCTTAATTTGTGTTCTGAAGATGAACAAAGGTCTTACGGTTTGGAACGACATGAGGGTGATTGATTAATGACAGAATTTTCATTTTTGGGTGAACTAACCCTTTAAGGCCAATTCACACCGCACAGACAAACACCAACAAACACATTTGTTGGGTTTTGTCTGAACAGTGTGTTACCCCTGTCGGCATCTGTTGGAGTTGGTCAGAGTTTGTTTTCACCCGACTGACCATGTTCAATCAGTGTTTGTTAGTGTCTATTGGGGCAGTGTGAACATGACAGTGAACTAACCCTTTAAGTTCTTTCTTTTTAAATTCTTTAAGGCAGCTAGATGCAAAGTGTGTTAAAATGTTCAATTATTCTGCATAAGAAATAATAATAATTAAAAAAGTTTCTAAAACACAAACAAGTGGAATTAAGGTCCTTATTCATACGATAAGCAGTATTGGGGCTAATGAGGGATTTGAACATGCATGCTGTAAGACCGAGGGAGTGCTCAGGACACAGGGGAAGTGTTAAGTGAAAAAGCTGAACTTACTCAAAAAAGTGTATTGTACTTGTGAGCAACAGAAAGGGAGGGAGAGAGAGAGAGAGAGATGAAGAAAACGAAAGGAGAGGCGGATTAATGATGAATCATGGGATCTAGCAGACTTTGCCTCACCAGTAAAACCTAAGCTCATTTGATGGGTTAAAAATTCAGGTCTCACATGATAGAAAAAAACAGCAGAAAGTGTGTAAAGGGTATGGAGAGGGAAAGGGGTCCGATCAGGATTACGTCTCATTTCTAGTACATGGCGAAGGGCTAAAGGCAGCCCAACACCACCAGATAAAAGAGCTAAAGAGTTGAAGTTATAATACATTAAGACAGAATGGGGGGCCACAGCTGTCATCCCGGCAGTCTGGTTGCATTAAAGATGGGTTGAGCTGACATAAGACCAAACTTTTGAGCCTTCACTACTAATCTCAACTTCAAAACCACACTATTTAAAATCCAACTGGGCCGTTTCATAAGTTACAGCAAGGTTTTATTTTTCATAATGGCATATGAAGTCATCAAGTTATATTTGATTTTGAAATAAATTCAGCTTTTTACGATCTGCAACTGCCATACGGTTTGTATGCCATGAATTATCTGTATCCCGAGAGCTAGCTCTTTGTTTTTGAAGAAATAAAGGCCTAATTAGAGCCAGTACAAGTGTGAAAGTGCTGTTTGAAGGCATCTGCTGTACTTTTAACAGTGTGTATAACACATATTCAAACTGGAATAACAATAACAAGACTTCCTACACCTCAAATACAAGTTTCTTTACTTTTAAATCAAATATACAGTTCTTTCTCAAGATGTTTTCTCAACATGCAAACAAGAAAAGGTTTTGTGGGTGGTGTGAATGGAATGTTTCTTAAATTTTTTCTCCTCATCAATCATGAACACAGCTGACACTGCACTTTTGTCCATTCACGAATACATCCACAAAGAGGTCTATCCAAGGAACGCAACCTAACGTGAATAGAAACCGCTATGGTAGGTGAATCACTTTATTTCTGTTCCTTCGCCTTTTCTTGACAAAGTCACGGAAAAAAGCACTTGTCCTGATTTATTGCTGCTTACAGAGACTATTTCTGACAGCCTATATCTCATGTTTAACTACACATTTAAGGAGGCAGGACATATGCAACTGTGTTAGCGAGTCTTCAAACAAATCTTTTGTATGCAATGGCCCAAAAAAAAATGAAATACCTTGGACTGCACAATATCCACAAGTGCAGAGTTAACTGCGTTTCCCATAGAAAACAGTGCAGTTTATCCACTCTTCTTGTTCCATGTTCAACGTTCTCTGGTTTTACATGATATATCAACATTTTTTCAACACCATTTGACACATAATACTGTTTTCTTGCCATTTTAAACTGCCTGTACCAGACATTCAGAGAGAAACATTGTTAAACTACACAGTTGGCAGTAACACGTTTATGCAAGACTGGACTCCATTTACACTATACAATACACTGGACTAAAATCTATTGTGTAAATATTAGAGCTGTTATTTGTTCTTTTAACTGTAAAACATATTAATAAAAAATATATTTTAGATATTTTTGCTTATATTTTTGCTACATTCACGAAGAAAGTCTAAAATATATACAGCATTTTTCAGTTGAAACCTTTGACAAAACTCTTCTCACCTGTAAACATTTATATAATCATAATTCCTCCATAGCTTATGCAATCTGTCTTGTGCAATCTTCATAGGCTTTTCTCTTGTTTTCTAATGCAACACGGTGTTGTTCAAGATCAAACCCCTTATTAAACGGGCTTTTGAGAAGCAGATGAAATCACAAATTGGCAGAGAGCGCTGGGTACAGCGGTCAGCGAAAACCAACAAGAGATTTGGCAAGAGCGTATCGGTGACAAACGAAAGAGTTGCAGGTACGCTAATAAAGGCCTGTGTGAATATGTTATGACAGGCGAGATATATCTACTGGGAAACAAATGCAATACAAATGATGCAAAACATGTCATAACATCTCAGGAATATGAACTAACCACAATTTATTGAAGCCCTTAAACCTGAATCATGAGTGACTATAACCTGAATGTGGTACAAATTAGATATTAAATAGGCCATACAAATGATAAATGAGTATTTACATCAGCTCCTACATGTTTCTAAGTCTGTATGGTATGTCTACTTCTAGGTATTGAAAGTGCATGAGGTAATCTTTACAAACAAGACTACGGTAAACCCAGTGTAACCTTTCCTGAACTATCAAACCAAGTATATTCACTAAACAACTTCCCCTCCGAAAACAACATGACCTCTCGCAACCTTTCTTACAGGAATGTGACTAATGTTCACTTAACTGTAATCAGTGATGTGCAGAATGAAGATGTATGCTACTTTTTGCATTAAGGCCTATGCAAGCATATGCCTTTCATAAAGACTTGGGACAACTCCATGAACATGGTGATCCAAGAGCGGGTTCACTCTGGGTTCAGGGAGTCTTGCACTGTAAATAATTCACATGTAAAATAAGGTCAACGTGAATGGAAATATGGTCCCAAGTGTACTCGAGACACTGTTTGTCTGTACTCCCAAAGATCCTGGAGGTGAAAAGGGAGGTAACTGAAGCTTGGTTCAGTTGAAGGGACAGTATCATGAAGATAAATTCAGCTTTTAAGTAACTAAATAGCAAAGTTTCATCTGCAGTACACATGCACCCATGACAAGCCTAAGGAACAAACTTGAATGTTCTTTTGTCTTTTCTATAGAGTACATTAAAAAAATTCTGAAAAAAAGGATCACAGTTTCCACAAAAATATTAAGTAGCACAACTGTTTTCAAACTTGGCATTAATAAGTAGTGTTTTCTTGAGCACCAAATTAGCATATCAGAATGATTTCTGAAGGATCATGTAACACTGAAGACTAGAATAATGATATTTTTCATCAGTGAGGCCTGCATTGCCAGCAAGACAATCAACACTTTCAATGCCCAGAAAGCTACTAAAGACGTATTTAAAACAGTTCATGTGACTACAGCGGTTCAACCCTAATGTTATGAAGTGACAAGAATACTCTTTGTGCGCCAAAAAAACAAAATAATGACTTTATTCAACAATATCTAGTGATGGGCGATTTCAAAACACTGCTTCATGAAGCTTTGAAGCTTTACAAATCTTTTTCTTCTAATCAGTGGTTTGGAGCGTGTATCAAACTGCCAAAGTCACATGATTTCAGTAAACAAGGCTTCGTTACGCCATAAGTGTTTTGAAATTTCAATGGTTCACCACTGCGGGGGGCGTGACTTTGACAGTGCTACGAACTATTGATTCGAAACAAAAGATTTGTAAAGCTTGGCACTGGAAGTGTTAATTGTCTTGCTGGCAATGGAGGCCTCACTGAGCCATTAGGTTTTATGAAAAATATCTTAATTTGTGTTCCGAAGATGAACGAAGGTCTTACGGTGTAGAATGACATGAGGGTGATTGATTAATGACAGAATTTTCATTTTTGGGTGAACTCACCCTTTAAGACCAATTCACACCGCACAGACAAACACCAACAAACATGTTTTTTTGGGTTTTGTCTGATCAGTGTGTTACCCCTGTCGGCATCTGTTGGAGTTGGTCGGAGTTTGTTCTCACCTGACTGACCATGTTCAATCAGTTATTTGTTATTTGTTATTTTTCATAAAATTCGAAATCCAACTGCCAACTTGTTTGTTGGCCTTTAGAACATAAGAGACAAACTTCTGAATGATAGCGTAAATTCTTTTGTGTTCTACAAAAGAATGTCAAACAGGTTTGGAACATGAGGCTAAGTAAATCAGCGTGAACGGTTTAAGGAAACAGTAGGAAACATCATGTCAGAAGTTAAATTTAAGGATAGTCAATCCAAAGTGTGATCATGCGCGAAACCACATAGTCATAAAACTTTGGTGGTGATGCTGAAAATTACACCATAGTTCTCCTATACTGTAAAGACAGAATTAGGTTATAATTACAGCTGACTGACCAGTCTTTGAACTTCAGTATCCTTGATGGCCAGGAAGAGGGGCTCCAGATGTCTTTGGCTTCATTGATTCTCCAGATGTTACGTACAGAATGGATTCGCTGGCCCTAAACGAAATTCTTCAGTATTTAAAATAAGGAGCATCTAAAGGCATAAAAACATTGACCTCATGCAACCTCTTCAAGTGATTTGGGTTATAATTACATGCAAGTCAAAAATTTATTTTCAAGAAAACACTGGAGATTTGGTGCTAAATTACACCCACACTGGCGTGCATCAATTCATACTGTATGTATTTGCATTTGTAGATGAACTGAATGTTAAAGCAAGGCCCTTTGAAGCCAACTCTCAAGCAAAAGTACACAAGGGACTGTTTAGGAGAACAGAAACTCCTCTGTCTTTCTCCAAACCCTGGGAAACGGCCATCAGAAAAGGCTCATATCTACTGTAGCATTACACCAAATTCTTTTGATGCACTCTAGTCTACAATGTCTGCATTTTCCTTCATATCTCTATGTCTTCTCACACACGCACACACAAACAAGACCTACTCATCTGCTAATTGTTGATTCTCTTAGCAGAGCGCTGTGAACTCGTGGCAATCTGCCCAGTGTAGTTGTAATACTAAGGAATCTCATTTTGTTACACTGTAAAAAGCAAAAAAAGGGCAGTTGTGACCTTTAAGCAACCATTTCAAACAAATCCGAAAAAATTACATTTAAAAATGACTTTTGTTTGTGTAATCTAATGCAGTCGGACAGACTCTTTATGAATGCTCGAGGTTAAATTTGAATTAGGCTAGATCAACCATAGACAATAATTTCAAACTGTCTCTCAGTTTGCAAAAACAAACAAAATAATGTGTTGACAGTTACGTGGTTACAATGGAAGTCTATGGGGCAGACGTTCAATAGCCACAAAGACTTTCATTGTATGTAGTCTATTTCATTGTATTTCTGTCAACACGTTGTTTTGTTTGTTTTTACAAACTGAGGGATTATTTACTGTGCACTCGAAATGAATGCATTACATTGTGCAACCAAGTATGTATTTGATCCTCAAATCATTTATAAAGGCCGTAATAGCTCTCGTCAGAAGAAAAAACAAACTTCAAAAAGAGCTTTGTTTCAATGATTACATATGATAATGCACATTTGTCACTCTACTCTTTATTCTACCAAAGGTTAGGTACTAATTTTACCTCCCAAATGCTCCAAATTTCATATTTTGTCTCTTGAGTGTATCAAACATTATATTAACTGTGCAGGGCCTCTTTATAGCAGTCATTTTAAAAGTAAAGTAACTTTTAAAAGTAAAGTAACTTTAAAAAAAAAAGTAACTTACAATGTAATGCATTACAATATTGTAAAGGCCCTTTCACACCAAAAGTGAAATGAATAAGCCTCAGGCTGAAGGAAATGCATATTTACGCCTGTACAGTGGAGGGCGCAGCTCAAACAAATCTTTCAGTTGTGCTGCCATTCTGGATTAAAGAAGAATAGGATACAGGAGAAGGAAGTTCAACACTCTTATTTTTAAATCTAATCTTAAGTAATTTTTGCTTATTAGTATAGTTGAATTAGATCATTGAAGGCCAGCAGCAAAGACATTGGTTAATAAAGTGAGATTAAATACATAAAGTATATTTGTGTAAATTAATATAGTTAATTATTACAGGTTTTCATAAAATTCTGAGATTGCATTTCACTGTTTTTATTCATTTTGATGAATACTGAATGTTTTCGTGCAAGCGAGCTGGCAGACAGGAGAGCTGTCACTTAATAAATGTGAAAAAGTAACTTAGATATTTTGTTGTACATTGAAAAAGTAATGCATTACTTTACTAGTTACTTGAAAAAGTAATGTGATTACATATCTCAAGTTACTAGTAATGTGTTACCCCAACACTGTTTTACACTATCAAAGCCAATGAGAAGCTTATCCCAAACAATACATTCATTCCTGAAATGTTTAAGTAACCATTTTGTAATGTCATTAATCTGTGTTCTGAGAAACAGCGGTGAAACCCTATAACCGCAATACATTCTGGAAGCGTTAAAGCGCTTTATGCAATTATAATTTCAAATGGGAGGATTATCTTAGAAGAACTAATTAAAATGCCTGAGGAAAGACCTTGATTTGAAGCCATTTAGAAATATAAAAAAACAAGGGAGATTAAGTCCGGGTATCAAACTACAGGAGAATGTTGAACAACTTCCCAGACTAGCACTGAAAATGGGGTAGCACCTGTCGAAATAATTGTCAAATAAAGATCAAGATTAGAATCTGACACTCAGAAGGTAAAAAACTACAAAATGGTTTCTTGTCGCAAGTATCTATATGCCTGTATGTCTAAATATGAAGTTAGAAAAGTTAATTCAACTGGTGAAACAAGAGTCTGCTCAAGTGTCTCACATCTGTGGTAGTTTCTTGTGTTTATGGACTCATGGGAAATCTTTGGATGTAATGTAGCCTAGTGTTGGTTTGAGGCAACTCACAACTGTGTTACATCAACCAGCAGGAGGAGGCAGATGAAATTGAATCCAATCAGTCTGGTTTTTTTTTGTGTTTTTGAGAAGAAGAGTAAACTTAAGTGTCTCAAACATAAGTCCAAAAGGAACAAAGTGTCCTTACGAGACGCAACATGATAATGGTTTTGTCTCAACAGGCTGCAACCAAAACAAGTGAAATGGACAACTGTGAGAGAGGGAGATAAACAGAAAAAGGTAAAAATGTGAATGCCTGGTTTTGTGACATCAGCAGTGAGTTGCTGTGGTAGTCTGTCAACAGTTGCCAGGGCGATGGGTCGTCATGTAGAGGGAACAGGCAGATCTGCCCAAACCATTGAACCATGATGATGAACACACACAAAAGCACCTTTTTTGCAATTACTTCAATGAACAACACAGATTCCAAGAATTCCTTTTAGAGAATGGATATCATCTTGATGGACATGTAAACGGAGTAATTTGACCCCATAAATCACCACAGTGATGTCCATTTTTCACAATTAAGAGATTTTCAGAAAAACAATTGCAAAAATCAAACCCATATTTGCACAGCCCCTAAATATCTATAACATTAAATTTAGGCTTTCAATGAATAATAACAATAAAACAAAACTGAAAACTGAATTAATTATGTGGTAAATTAGTTAATTGACCAGATTAAATCACAATAAAATAGTATACAATATATCAATATGACCGCCAAATAGGTCATCTAAAAAAAATTAAAGCGTTAAATATACATTAAATCCTTTTTGTATTTACTACAGGCATGACTTTTTTATCACATATTTTTAATGATTTTAACTTCTTTTTTTTTTTTTTAATACAGTAAAAACAGCAATGGTTTTCAATATGTTTTCTATTTGAATATATTTTAAAACATAATTTATTCCTGTGATGCAAAGCTGAATTTTCAGCATCATTACTCCAGTCTTCAGTGTCACATGATCCTTCAGGAATCATTCTTAGAAACATTTCTTCTTATGTTAAAAAGAGTTCATATTTTTGTGTAACCCATATTTTTCAGGATTTTTTTATCTATTTGATCTATTTGAAATAAAACTCTTTTGTAACATTATAAATGTCTTTACTGTCACTTTTGACCAATTTAATGCATCCAATCTGAATAAAATTATTAATTTCAATTTTAAAAAATCTGACAGTAGTGTATATAAACAGCACACAAAGCTAATCCAGCCTAAGAATAAGAAACAAACAACAATCAAACAACCTCATACACGTGAACTGTTGTGTAATCATCTAATAAGCATGTGTTGGGTAATATTTTTAGCTATTCCTGTACTAATGTTGTTTAGCAACACCTTACCTGGCAGCCTTGCATATTTAGTTGTTCTTACTGCAGGGTTTGTGGTGAGATGAGTGGATTTAATTGTCAGGTAATCTATGGTTACGGCATTCCACCGAGATGAATGCAACACTCTGGAAACCAAGCAAGCCATTATTCTCAGGTCAGAAGAACTCTTTAGGGCTCCATTCTCACACGTAAAGCTCTGTGTGTGTGGTTGTGTTGAGTAAGAGAGAGGGTATTTGAAAGAGCAAGAGAGAGAATGAAAGAACAGAAAGAGCAAGATCTAAAAAACATCATCTATATTGCAAATACGTCAACATGTCTACCAGGCAAATCAGCTCTTTTAATTAATAAAACAACATCAGAGCCTTCATTGTGTGTGTGTGTGTGTGTGTGTGTGTGTGTGTGTGTGTGTGAATAATTGATGTGATCAGACACCTTGGGGGTTGTTAAATAATCATGACATTACTAAATCAAAGGCTCAAAGAGACCATACAGTAGGAACAGCACCAGTCCAAATCACAAGTCCCATTTGTTTTCAATCACATAAGTCAACTTTCCTTTCATTACATTTACACTTAGCTTTTAGGGTTGGCAGCGGCTGATTAATCTACCACAGTAAAAGCAGAACAAACACCCCGCTTCCGAGCTTGCTTCCAGCGGGCTTTGACAGTTTCCCGGGCCAACAAATTAGGGATGGATGGCGTGTGTGCAGAAATCCTGTTAGGCTCTCTGTTGATGGCTTCAGACTTTGTGACAGTGAAGACAATGGCTCTGCTCTCCGCACCGGGGTCATTTTCATCAATTAGCCCACGTAGTGCTCAAAGGCTAATCCAATAGCCCGCCAAAAGTGTTCTCACGGTTACAGGGGGCTGTCTGAATTAGCCCGGTGGGATGGCGGCCCAGGACATGCAGACACATAACAATGCAGTCTTCAAAATGAGAGAAGAAATGAGATTTGGACAGAAAGAGAGCGCACTGGAGAGGAAATATACAGTGGCCACAAAACGCATTTGGGCACTTAAGCCACAATTAACAATAAGGCTGCACGATTAATCGAATAAATTAAGCTTTATGTTCATGTTTTAGGGGGACATAATGACTTTTATGCTGTACAAACTATATATTCTCCTAACCCTAAACCTACCCATCACAGACAACTTACTGAATTTTACATTGTCAAAAAAAAAAAAAAAAACATCAATTAGTATGCTTATATATATAAGCTGTTTTCCTCATGAGGACCAAAAAATGTCCCCACAAGGACAAGGATTTCAGATATTGTCATCTTTGTGGGTCATTTTGTCCCCCCAGCCCTACTTAACAATGCCTGAATCTCACTGCATTGTTTTATAATTCTATATTACTTGTAATGCAAAGGCATTCATGCATTTTAAGTGTGGCTTAAGTGTCCAAATACTTTTTGGGTTGTGAAAAAAAAAAAAAAAAAAACTCCAGTATGAGTCACACAAACCACTCTTGGTTTCTTTATATGAGGATTATGCAGAGGTCAGCCAAGGTCAGGCTGATGTTTGCCACCAGGGCAATAACTCATCAGCCTAGTCAATATAATACATTGAATAAATTGATTGAAAATGATGGAAAACTGAAATCTGCCAATGAAAATGATGCTTCAATGTCTACTACTTTTAAAACAAGGAACCAGTCATAATGAATGTCCCAATTGTCCTCTTTTGGCTGTGTAATGAGACTCTATTTACAAAGTCTGTGGAAACAGAAGATAACTTTTGGAGTAAAGCCTACTTTTTTGGAAAGACATGAGGTAAAACATTGAGTCACTATGTTGTATCACTCAGACTAAGCCAATACCATACTTCTTCACTTAGCATGAGCAATAAATACATTTGCAATCAACACAATTACAGTATAGGAGATTTTTAGATTTAAACCTTCTGTTAGCATTTGGCTACATATCACAGACAACCTAACAGAACTAGGATATTAAATAACTGATTCACATAACAGCTCCAGATTGGAGCAATGCTAGGCATTGATGGAAATCTTGCTAAAGACTAGCATCACCGCTAAAGCTGGCATTAGAGTGTGATGCACTCCCAACTTCGTGCAAAGGGCTCGACGGATCCGCCCATCTGGACCAGAATATGCAGGCAGCTGGGTCTGATTCCGTGACTGCCAAGCTAACAACAATGCTAACTGGCAGGCACAAGCGCACGATTCCTTCCTGGAACTGAATAATTTGTGTTACTCAACAAGTGTCGTGGCATTCAGGCCAGGTGCTTCTTTCCAAAGGCCGTACAATTAGGTTCGACTTGGGCGAGTGGATGAATCAGATTCTTTGATTTATTAACAAAGCAAAAGAATATCAGGATTTGGCAGTCGACAGGTGAAGCTCAAAGGATTTTGTTTGAGAGCAAACAAGGCCAAATCAGTGACCTGAGAAATTGCCTCAGTCTGTTATTTTAGAAATCTTATTCATTACTGTTACTGGGAATATTGATGCTCATATTTATTTCTCTGCAGTCATCTGCAGGAGGCATTTCATTCAAAACTTTTATTTGAGCGCAAATAACAACCAGACCATTACATTTACTTAAGAAAATGCAAGTAGTTAAGACCAGTGGTTGCTAAAAACAAAAAGTTGTTTTGCAAAAGTATTCCAGGTGGTTCGCTAGGGCATTGCTATGTTGAGCAAAAGAGTTCTGAATGTTTTTAGTAAGATGCTGTGCGACTGCAAAAATAGCCACATTTCCATTTTCCTTTAAATTGTGCAAATAGAAATTGCGAATTGAAAATACGCTTAATGGAAAAAACGTCAATTTCGCAAAAACTCCCATATATCGCGATTTTTACGCTCACATGAGGTGGTTTTTCAGACAATTCCAAAAAGAAATATATTTCCCAAAAACTGCAATGAAAACAGTTTTTCGCATTTACAGGACACCTGCCGTATATAAAAGTCGATCCCTCTTTAAAGAGGGCGCGGTATGTTTGGACAGAAGACAGAGTTCTTCGTTAAACTCAGAGACAAAAGTATTACAGGACTACTGGACTGTAAACAACAAAGAAATGGCATAATTTGAATTTATCAAGACATCGAAGCAGATAGGAGGGAGAAACGCCCAGAAACACCTCATACGTGGCTACTCTCAAGTATAAGGGGCTTTCCTTGCCATAAATGCTTGGATAACATGCCTACTTCTCCTTCGATTAAAAATAATGGCTAGTGCAGTGGCTGGGATATATGTAAACCTACCAACATCCGTTGCCATGATTTTTGGAATGACTTGATTTGAGGTATCATTCATGTCCGTAGCACTGCATTGCGGGAGAGTTGCATGCTGGAATGTAATATTTAAATCATTTTACTTTTTAAACATTAAGTGCCTTTCACACTCAATGCGATAATTTGGTGTGAATGTTCGTCAGGATGGCGCTCTTGGGTCAAAACAATAGATCTCTATGGAGCTATTCACACTGGGCACGAACAATCACAGTGCGAAAAAGCCATTTTTTTTTTTTTTTTTGTCCAGTGTGTTGAATTTTTCCCTGTCGCTCGGCAAAGAACAGGGCCATTCAGTTAGATCTGAGATTAGATCATGTACCTGGAGCAGCTGCTGTTGCACAAAAGGGTGAGATTGGTGAAACACTGAAGAAAAGTAATCCAGAAGAGAGAAGAGAATGGATGATGAGTTCTTGTTATCATGGGTGTCTGAGAACAGATTTATTTTCATGTTTACTTAAATATATGTGAATTATGTCATCTGAAGAACACCGTCCATTTTCTTCCATGTGTGCGAGTGTTATGAGTCAGAGAGCGATTTCGCTCTAGATCTGCTAATTATACCTCTCATTACATTTAATGATGTATTCTCGTAAGCATTATATAGCATTATATATTTTGAGTTTCTGGTGTAGGCTAGTACCAAATTTATTTCTATTAATTTAATGCTGCATATTGTGCAGCAGATGTTAAAGGCAAATAGAAAAACCTACAAGATACATACATGAGTAAAAACGCATTGTCAGTCAGCGCCACCTAGCGTGCAGGCATGAATTCATCATTTCGCATTCGGTGTGAAAGCTCCATTCGTCACTGATTTGCCTCGCTTTATCATGTCGGGTTCAGTGTGAAAGGGCCTTAAGTAGAAATGATGCTCGCCATAGCAAGCACCAACAATGGTGCACTGGGCAAAAGGTGACGCCATGACAAAGTGAATGTAGATTTGTGAGGCCAACTACAATGTACCAGAACAAATAAAGCAGCAGAAGTCAAAGACTCACAGATAAGGCTGGAAGTTATTGCAGCAGCTGCCCTTAAAAACCTCCCACACACACATTTTATCAGACTGGTGTATCCTGAAGATACCAGTTACAACTGAATAATTTGTTAAACAAGCTGAGAGAAAGCAGAAACAAGACCTGTGCAAAAGGAGCAAATTAGAAATGTACTTGATTTTTTTTTTTTTTTTTTTTTTCTCAGTTACGCACACACACACACACACACACACAAACATTCAATTGTATTTTTATTTTGTAAGCCGAAGTTCAGTCTGGGTCATGGCACTCTGTGTGGCTCTCAACTGAAGTGTTCGGGAAAGACGGACGCAACTGCCAAGCAGTGAGAGTGAAAAGATTAAAATCAGCAGAATTCAAGCCTTGTGGAGCGCCTCCAGTGTATCACTGGATTTGGACACGATTTATAGGAATGTGAGGAAGCTAACAGACCAACTGAACCTGTCGGACAATCTTAGAAAAATATTGTTCCCCGGTCTAGTCAGACCACAACAGGCAACTGGACTAACTCACTCTGACATTCACCGCTTATATCCCGTCCATCCGCTACCCCCGCCAGACCAGAATTTGAACCTGTGGGATGATGATTCGGGGGGTGGGGGGTGATAGTTGTGGGTCGCAGACATCCCTCCTCTCCATTTCAATCCTCTGGGAGTCGTGCTCTCCTAGCATTTCATAAACAAGCTCAAGAAGTGTGATTCAGGATGTGGGGGTTGGGAGGTGAATGACACCACAGATGAATGAAGACCAAGAACGGGAGGGCAGCACGGTTCTCAAGACCCAGCGACCCAAGAGTTTGAAACGAACTACAATCTCTCTTTGTTAGGCATGAAATGCAAAGAAAATTCAAACAATTTCCATTTAATTCATACGCTCAGGCTGTTGACTGATATGTTAGCACACTTGCTAACACACTAATTTGTAAGAGGCTTAGCAAAGGTGTGACTGAAGTGCATGTGTATGTGTCTCGGGATGTGTGAAGCCGACCAAATGTGCCGCTGTGTGTGGTCATATCACACACACTCAGCCTCGACATGTGTGAGCCTTTGTTTGGGTGTGGCAAATGATCTGCGCTACATAATAGCGCACACATCCCACCAGGCTTAGCTCAGACGACCAGACACAACTGCATGAGCAGGCCAAGCACTGCGTGATGTGACTCATATTAAAAATCTGAGCTGAGGGGAAGACACAAGCCTGCTGGGGGAGTAAGAGTCAGGACAGCTGGCCTCGAAAACACCATTCGGACACTCAGACTGTGTTTTCCCTTGACAAACAAAATGAAAAAAGAGGTCAATGTTCTTAAGGTTGACAAGTTAAGTATGTTGTTGAGGTGTTATCTAGTTAAAGGGATAGTCCACCCAAAAATGAAAATACTGTCATCATTTAACTCACCTTCATGCCGTTCCAAATCTATATGACTTACTTTATTCTGAGGAACACAAAAGAAGATATTTTGAAGAATGTTTCACCTGTGTTTTTGTTTTTAATAATTTAGCTCACTTAATCCTATCCTTTCAAAATTGACTGTAAGCTCACATTTATTTTTGAGTGCAACTCCCATTTATCAAAATCTAAATCAACAACAGATGGATAGTCTTTTGGATAATCCATTACACTCGGTTTTACATCACAATATATAGGAAAAGATCTGCCATTACATATATATAAAGACATATAAAGATCAGTCCTAAATCACACACACAAAAACCTTTGCAACTACTTCAACTATTAGCAACCATCTAGCAAGAACCAAGGTAAGGTTATTAAACTTTGTTCAAAAATGTAAAATATGGCTTTGTTAAGCCATTATTCAAAGTTTGTCTAAATATATTTTACTTTTATAGTTTAAAATTACAGTTAAAGACCCCCTGTGGTGAAAATCAAGTTTTTAATGTTGTTTATATGTCTATGTGGTGTTTTTGGAAAAAACCATGTGGTTTAAACTCAAACCCGTGGTTTGAAATCGCTGATGTCTGTGACATCACAAACTTCCTTGTAACCAGTCACGTCAGCGTGCCAGTGGGCTTTAGCATATCATTAACAGCGAACTAGCAGGGGAGTCTTGAGAGAAGCCAGGTTATCCCGGTATATTTTTGTGTTGATATGAAAAATCATTTAGATTTAGCAGTATGGCGGGTGTATGATGTATATTACGATGTTATGATGAACTATATGCCTTTCTCCACTGACGTTCAGAGTTGTTCAAGCGTTTGTAAGGATACTGATTGTTAGAAGGCAGCTGTCTGACTCATACATGGCGAACGGGAGCATGGTTTGCATAACATTAGCAACACATTATTAGCTGTTTGATAACATATTCAAGCAAGGGCTAATCATATTAATTACCATTATGTGGCCGATGTTGTAAAGAGCAATACCATTGTGCAGCGTTTACCTCAGTGAGTTGACCGAGTGGATCTCTGCGCTGGCGTGAGCGAGTGAAGGCGGGGCTAGTTTGCATATTTATTGATCCACTTATATTATGAGGCAAGGGTGTAGAGTGACATTCAAGCTATTTTAAGGCATGAAGAATTTTTTTTCACAGGACAAATGTTTAATTATGTAATTTTGGTGATCAAAGATGAGTTTTAAGGGATGAAATTATTGACTACAGGGGGATTTTAAATGAACTGCAATTCTGCATGCTGTTTGCTACCTCAATTCAAATTCAGTTGGAATTTAAAAAGAAATTCTCAAATTTGTTTTGAATGGCACTTAACTCCGCACTGTAACATGAAAGTGTGATTGTTTGGCTTTAGAGAAAGGTAAGAACATATGCACTCACCACTGAAAAACCTGACCTTTGTCTAAAGGAAGTTCACTGCTTCCATGGAAGAATTTTGCACCTCCTTCATCCATAATTACTCATTGACAGCAGAACCACTCAAAGCTGGATGAAAGTGGCCTTCTTGACGCTGTACGATCTGGAAAGTTCTCCAAGGGTTGAGTATCACCCTGGCCAGTATAAGAAACAGTATAAAGAAGAGTTTCACTCCACAAAGAAGTGTGGGAGGACACAGATATTATAAACCAGAGGGAGATTTTTGTGGTACACATTGGTGCCATCTCACATGATGTCTATCACTTCGAGGTCAAGGCCTTTAGTGAAGGATATTACCCTCTGGCACTGCCTGGCTTTCCCCAGGAGATATTTAATAAGGCAAGGGAAATCTGTGCACCATCTCTAGTTTCAGTGCCAGGCAGCTGGGTTTCTGACATGGCTCTAAACTCTCTAACTAATCACAGAGGACCATCTCTGGCCTATTGACTCTCAGAGCTTTGGTGAGGAGAGCCCTTGCATGCTCGCTTTGCGCAACTCATTTTGGGCGGCTTTGCGAAGAGACTCTTAATTTCCTCCCCAAGTGCACAACTAAGAGCAGACGTCCAGTATCCCACAAACCCCAGGGGCAGGACTGCACTAAACTTCCCCTGTTCTCCTTGACGAGAAACTTTCTAATGGCTCACATCGGATGTATTTGTGAATGTCTCAGACAGATATTAAGTTCAGAGATGAACGTTTTATCTTCACACAAGACCCGTTAATATTACTTGGGATCCTGGTGCTTTAGGTCTTTCGGGCTAAGCGGATATGATTGGCTCACATCTTCTAGATAGCTACAGACCATCTTAAACTTCCAAAATCCTTTGTGGAATTAGTTTTGACCCAGATAAATTCAAACTATAAGATATGGAACTTTCTTCCTCCGGTTTTGCTCCATTGGAATTTTGATGCTAATGCGTCGCTTTGATGTCAGTTATTTTTGTTTTATTGACTTTTCAGCATTATCGCAGGTTCACTAAAGAACACTGAATTATTTTTACAATATTTACAGTAAAGATGTCCATATAAATCTACAAACTTAAATGAAATGCATGTAATATTTAAAAAAATAATATTTGTGCATGCTTCTTTCTCCTACATTTATATTAAATTTGCCAAGATCTAATGCTTATTTAAAATATAATCTTAAAAACACTAATAATTCATTTTAATACAATCATATTACTGTCCCTGAATATTAATATTTCATTAATTATCAATATTATCCTTAAGAATTAAACAATATCAAAATGAATATAATTTAAATAATATTAAATGACTGTATGAAAGTTTATTATCGTCCATTTATTATCCAGAACATGAAAATAATTACTGGCTTATCGGACATAATGTTTATACCAACCTTTCTATAATACATTATAAATAATAGTCTTGATTACTGCTCAGAGACACTTCTGAAAGTACTACCAAAGAGCAATACTGAACAGGTTCTCTAAATAAGGATCCCATCTTTGATCTTCTGTATGCCATTCATCACGGCTTGCACCTATTCACACTGTTTTCTCAGGAGCCGCTGCAATCCGTGGGCAATTTAATTCTACTCTAGCAAAACAGAGCATGGTGACAGCCTGTCCAACATGAAAAGGCCGACCCAATCAACTCCACGCTCAGTCTGGCACTAAATTAGACTCATTACCCTCACAATCCATTGTTTTCTTAAGAATAATGAGCAGACAGTTACTGCTGACCAGAGGTTCCATGTCGCATTAAAGAGGTCGAGTTCGTCTTAAAATAAACACACTGCATTTACAAATCCAGACCTGCATCTGCTTCATCCTAAAGCAATTACATGCAAATGGCAAAGCTGAGTTGGTGTTTTTCCATTTTAAAAGATCATCTATTTCTCCCCACGTTTACACTCAAAGTCCTGCCCCCATCCATTTGCTTTTTTCACTATTCCACGGGCAGATGACAGTTTCTGATGAATTGGACTGTGGTTGGCTGAAGCGGGCTCACAGAAAGATTGCTACCAGATGAGAGGGTCTTAACTTCTGCCTGAAGATAAAGTCATCTGCCCCCTGCTTTCCTTCAATGGATGGTACACTCATCTCTCAAATATCAAAATGAATGGTGTCCTGACACAGAACTGAGGACTCGTTTCAGTAATGAAATATTTAGGCAAACAAAACCCCCATTTTGGTGAAGCCACGTCGAGTCCACAAACTCAGCCAGGCTTCCAGGGAAAAATATTATTTGGCGGCCTTTACAGCATAAACTTGACAGGAATAGCATGCAAAATATTCATAAAGCTCATTCAAAAAATTGCAATAATGAAACATACTACCAACCTGTGGCTTGGGAGGTTTTTTAAAAAAGTGTTAAGGAGAAAACAGAAAGACAGTGAAAACAGTTTGCTGTTTGAGTTGGAGAAGTCAATAAGAGAGGTGGCAGAAGAATGAAGATGGTGACAGATATTCCAGAACAAGACCAACATTGTAAGAGAGGATACTGGCCAGAGGTTATAAAGTAAAATAAAGTGCTTTTTGGAGTGCCTGAAACAACCAAAACTATCCACATTAATCAGAGAAAAAACACCACAGCAAATGAAAGAAAGACACAGAAAGCAGACACTCTAAACCATTATCTACAGTAATGAGATCCAACTGTTCATAGGATTGCACAAAATGTTATTAACTGAAGAAGAAATGTATAGTTTTCAGGTCAGATCTGAAAGAATACATTTGCAAGTATAAAAAAAGTAAAAACTCAAACACAGAGCTCTGATGTTGGGTTACTTTTTGATGTTTATCTTATGAAACAATATCACTTTGATAACAAGCAGGTATGCAATACCAGGAATAAATTCTCAATGGCTTTATGTATTATTTAATATTAATATATAAATTATATATATTAGCTCATTCCAAATAAATGTAATGAGCCACAATATTTATACTTTCCTTATATTTCAGAAAAAAAAAAAAGAATCCTTGTGTTTTACAAACACATATTGTAAAAACCCAGCAGTCCCTTAAACACATACAGACAATCAAAAGAAGCAGTGTCAAGATGACATACGGAGAGAAATGAAATATTGTCCATAAAGAGCTAACGGGATCCAGATGTCCCTTGGAAAAGAGGATAGAAAAACGGCATACAGCCTCCTTAATTCACTTAAAATCTAAAATTTCCAACTGTTATGAAAATATTTTTCCTTTAAATGCATTCCATATGAGGACGCATATACAGTTCTGTTGCATTTAAGTTAATTGCAAATTCTCTAATGCTACCTGGCATGCCCTAATGGAGTCTCAAGTCACTCAAATCTAAGTGAAAGACTTCTTTTCTGATTGAAAGCTTATCTAATATGACATTTTCCTTAATGCAAATCAAATGATGCTTTCCTTCAGCTTTTTCCTATGAGAAGAACCTAAAAAGCAATGTTGTAAGTGATGAAGTCATCAGCTATAGGGTCACCGCATCCCCGCTGGGTTGTGTCAGGTGGAACAAGCCCCTCAGTACAGAAACCGATGCTACGCTGAGCTTTTTTGCCTGCTTAAAGAGTCATGAGTATCAGTCTGACTCATTTTATCCGTTTGCAGTGTGCTGGGTCAGTTTCAAGTACCGTAGAGACTCTTTAATCAAATGTTGGACCGTTCCCTCTGTGACGTCTCTCTGAAACTGGGTTAGGAAGACATTCTGCTCCGTTGCTATCTAAGCCATTTACAGAGGTAGATACAACACTACACCCTTAAAAATAAAGTTTCTTTATTGCCACCTATGGTTCCATGAAGATCCTTTTACATCCATGCATGGAACCTTTCCAGCGGACAAAAGATTCGACTCTGACTAAGAGTTGACTCTGAATCAATTAAACGAGTCGTTTGTAAAAACGAATCCCAAGCTGTTTCATTAGCATATTACCCGCCCACTTATTGTGCACACAGACGCCAGGGAAAATTAATTTTTTTAACAATACCACAGCAGTACAATATTTTGTTGTGTTCCCGTCATTTTACTGACGACTGCTTCTCAAACCTCTAGGAGTTTAACGCAGGATTCACAAAACGCTTGGTCTTAAAATATGGATCAATGCCCAGTTTATTTGGACCAGCTTGCTCCTCTGAATCTCAACCTGTAAGTATGATTTAGCGATCGTTCAAAATTTGTAGTTTTGTATGTTATGTTGTGTAATTTACACCCTGGTCTGTAAGTCTCCTGCTAACTCACATTTCTGTAGTTCTGCTATTCAGATGTGGGTCTAATATTGTCTAAAAATGTGTTGATTAATGCAGCTTGTCTTATTATTTGGAGTAATGATCAAGGATGATTGAGCACGACTTCTGTTTACAAAGTGTAATGCATTATCAGCTATTCACATTTGTGCTAGGCTAACGTGGGAGTTTACAACATAACTGTTGTCCTGGTTCGCTTACATTGTACTTTCTAACCTCTTCACACAATCTCTCGTCTATGTAGGCCTCCATCGTTGCTGTTGCTTGCATGCGTTCCGGTCTGTTCTGTTTATGCAGGTTTCCTTTGACTACCTTGTGAATCAACACCCCCAGGGCACGGTTGCCACCTTATGGATAAACAAATTACTGCAAAACAATTAAATGCGCATGTGCGACCTGCACGTACAAATATGCTCGGTTACTAAAATCCAGCAGTGCGCGTACAGTACGTGCGTACTCTCCTGATTATGAAATTGGCGTCACATGCACTGAACGCTGACCCTCGCGTACACGTAAACAGTGAACTACACTTTGGGCTTAAGAACAAATAAACTATTCACTGAAAGGTTCTTTGTGGAACCTAAAATGGTTCTTCATGTAACATCACGGCGAAAAATTTCATTTTGGGTTCCCCAAAGAACTTTTCAGTGAACAGTTTTTAAAATAACCACGTTTTTTCTTAGTATGAAGAACATAATCCGAAGAACCTTTTCCACTATAAAGAACCTAAAAAGGTTCTATGGATGTAAACAAATCTTCATGGAAACATAGACCTTTATTTTTAGGATTGAGAGCTATTTTTTGGGTGTAACGCAAGCAAAATACCCCTTCAGTAGTTGTAGACCCCCAAGAGGAGAAGTACAACAGCCTCAGCAACCAGATGGTTTTGTGGTCTGGCCCCTCCCGCTCCTGGGGCCCGCCTGAGCCGGGGAGTGTGGCGCCTGAGAGGTTAGCGGGCGGCCCTCATCAAGACACCATCTCCATCCAGAGTCTATTTTTATTTCAGTCGCTATCAGACCCCATACCCCTCTATTTTCCACTTTTACCCCCATTCTTCAGTACTCCGCAACTTTCTAGTTCTCTCACTCCTCTTTATC
This sequence comes from Elopichthys bambusa, assembly GCA_037101425.1. Taxonomy (NCBI): domain Eukaryota; kingdom Metazoa; phylum Chordata; class Actinopteri; order Cypriniformes; family Xenocyprididae; genus Elopichthys; species Elopichthys bambusa. The sequence continues at coordinate 13,032,325 of CM074444.1, forward strand.
CTGATCTCGTGAGCTGAGATTCAGTCTCTGGAAAATAGAGAAAAAAAAATTGGTTTCTGGATCCCAATACATTTTAGCAAGTATTTATTTTCCTTGCCAAACTTTCTCTCAAACTATCTTGGCAGCTGTAGCTGAGTAAATACATTACAACGAGTTCTGCCGCACTGCATGCGCTGATGACTTTTCTATCAGCCTTTCTCAACGTCTATGCTACACAATAGTGTGCATTCACTGAACGAGGGATGTCTCGATACTTCCGCATAGGGCATTTTAAGTGGACGCTTTCAGGGTTGCCAAGCACACCGTTGTGATCGTCGGAGTGAACGGTGCGGGGAAACTGAGCTGGCGGATGCTGAAAGGACCATGGTGGCCTTTTCTGAGACCCGCATTCAAATGCGTTAAATGTCACGATTGTGCGTCTGAGGGAAAGGATCACTGTATTTAACCAGCTAATCCAACATGAGGAGTCAATTCACGTACAATGCGGTTATGTGTATGACCCCAGCTGGGGGTCCCTCTGCTTTCAGACGGGATGTTTACCATCACAATGTGGCTGTCTCACATCCATTCGCCTGGGAGACAGAGACAACCTGGTGTTAGTGGTTCAAATGTAAAGGTCTAAACAAGAGATTTACCTCACTTCAAATCATTTCAGGGTTGCTTATCTCATAGTTTGCGTAATGATACATTTTAACAAAATTTGTTGAGGTAAATTTGAGCAATTTACAGGTCAAATCGACTTTTTGTATGAGAAGGGGATTTGTCACAGCACACTCTTTGTGCCAATGAAGTCTTAGAATTAGTATTGTGTGCTTAAAGGATCATGTAAACATAACATAAAGCTCAGGATTTAATGTTCTCATTGTTTGAAATAAGGTGACAGGTCATACTTGTTCTGAGGCTCAACAGAGAGCTTTAGATGTTAAAAAAAAAAGCCCAATCGGCAGAATCAAAACTTTCTTCAGAGTTTTATTTGAAATTATTTATGAAACGGGTCTCATAATTATTAAAAGCAGCACTACTTCAAACTAATGAGCTCAAATCAAAGAATGTAAGAACTTGAGATCTGCTAACTGTAGCTTGAGGGATACATTCCCACAATTTACACTACCATTAAAAAGTTATGGTTTTTCTTTTTGGAAAAAAAAAAAAAAGGTATCATTTTTATTAATATATTATTTTATAATATATGTATATATATATATATATATATATATATATATAATTTTTTTTTTTTAATCAACAGTAGTGAATAAGGGATTTATCTGATTTCATTGGTAATGTATCTGACAACTTCTAAATAAGGATTTATCACTGATTTTTCTACACGGCCATGGCAAATAACGCAAGAACATTACTCTCCATGCTCACTTGCATTCAACTAGCAGACTAACCCTGAGCTTATACATGAGGAAAGACCAATGCAAACAATTGAAATGTAGTCGTTTGCTCCTCATCAAAGTAGTCTCCATGGCAACCGTGCCCAAACAGTCTCTCAACCTCTGAGAGATTTTGAGAGTGGAGCTAAAGAGAGGGGGTTTGGGTTCAGCTGAATTCATTTGAATTAATTAATTATGTTGTAAGGAACACTTGCTGGTTGTTCTAGCTTCATCACGAGTAAAACAAGTAAAAAAAAAAGAAAAAAATTACATCTTAAACCAATCAATGCGACAAACAAATATATAGGAGAAGACTGGGGCTAGTTGTCACACTTTTTATTCCAGTTAATTCTCAAGGTGTGTTTATGTTTTAAAGTAGGGCTGCACGATATTGGAAAAAACTGACATTGTGTTTTTTTGTTTTTTTGCGATATATATTGCAATATGAAGAAAATTCACCAGACAGCTCTATTAGGTGTGGATCCAAAATACTGTTACACATACGGTTTTCTTTCTCAATTGTTTAGTTCACCTAAGCCATAATCAATTTATAGTAGATCTTTCACGTGCATTTTGACATTTTTTTTGCACGTGTCCATTCAGGCACAAACAGATGCGGAAGAGAACGGCATTCAGTGTTCACATGCATCTACGCGGCTCTGTGTGTGCGAGCGCGAAAACAGCCGCAAGTTCAGAATTGAGTTCTCTTTTGCGTCTTTGTGTGCTCAAATGGTTTCAAATCTCTTGACTGTTTAAACTGACAGGACCTAAAACACATTCAAATGATAAACTCTCATTGTATGATGGTCAAACTTTGCAAATTAATCAGAGAATCACCTGCGTTTTGAACCGTAGTGTCTGGTCTGTACGGATTAACGATCCCTATACTAGACATCGCACATCCTGCGACGTGACTATCGCGTATGCGCAAATCACGATTTCGATGCTAAGGTGCAGCCCTATTTGAAAGTCAATTTCTGTGTGACATATACCTTAAAGTCAAACAAATATTTTATTTTTAACATAATATATATTTTATATATAATATATTTATTATTATATTTAAATAAAATGTACATCTTACTATTTTTTAAGTTAAGCTATAGCAAATAAATGATAATATAATTAATTTGGAAGAAAATCAAATTTCAGACTTCAAATTTAAGACTTTTTAAGACAAGGTCTCTTATTTTGAAATGTATATGCTTAACTACTTCCAGCTGCTCATTCAAAAAGATGAGAGACATAAAATATGCACTTTTACAACAATCTACAACATATTATAATATAAAAACCATAACGTCAACATTTCATCAAAGGTGCATCATAAGCATTCGCTTGCCATAAATGTGCGGTATTCACTGATTGCGAACAGCTCTGAAACCTCGATCCTGTTGTACGTGCAACAGCGCCACATTTTGACTTTGAAATGTGCAGTGCTCACATTTATTTAATTGAATCATAGCCTTTAAGTTTAATAATCACATATCCATATTGCGATGCATTTTCCATCCCAAATTTAAGACCTCTTAAAATGATATTTAAGACTTTTGTTATACTTTTTAAGACTTTTTATGGACCTATGGAAAACCCTGTTGAAACCAACATAAAAAAAGGGAAAAAAGTAGAATAAGTTTCTCTAATTGGACTTGACAACTTCTGTGATAGCAAGCCTTGGTCTCTCCTATTTTTTATAAAAAATAGAATATATAAACAATTAAAAATAATTATAAAATATTTACAATAAAATAATTTATAATTTTTAGCTTTTTGAGTTCAAACAAACTAACATGTTTTATTCTCTCTCTTTATATATATAAAATATATATATACTCTGTTAATAACTGTATTTTAACATGCCCTATTTCAAGTGCTAACACTTGCAATGCCTACCACTGAGATGCTTGCCCTTTGAAGATGAAAAGTAGCCACTAATAGTGTCATACTTACTACAGAGAGAACGCAGTTCTTTCCATTAGTGATCCTCTGACGTAACTTTGCTAATACCATCACCATCACCACACCACCCAAGCTTTTCTCGAAGACCACACCAAACCCTGATGTCTCCAGCATTACAGAATCTAAGCTACCAGTTGACTTTAATGAGCTCTATTATTTGAGCCAGCGATGGACTGTGATATGGAAAAACGATAGGCGCTTAGCAGGAAAAAGCGGCCGCTACCACCACCGCAAATCATACCAAAGCACCGACAGCGAAATCAGAGTATGAAGCATTCATTAAAACTGTGCTACAACTGGGCTAATGAACTCAGCAGGGAGAGTATGCACATACAGTGGAAAAAGAAAGTGACATTTTCTTAAAAGCTTTTAAAGCAGGACTGCTTTTCTTATTATATCTCATATAACATTGGTTCTCCAATATTATGCACTTCAAACCACCTGCTTAAAGGAAACAAAGAGGCAGCTTCTGTAAATGAAGGCATCTCCAAGTAAGCGAGAATGAATTAGCTAATCTGTGGTCATTAGAGAAAAAGTTTGGCTTTAACGCTCCTCTAGTCACTATGTACCGAAATTAGAATTCTTGGCCAAAGCTAAAAACTTTGGACACACTGGGTCAGAAAACGGATATGCTCATTTTGAATTAGCCTTTGTGGGATAATGCTGATCTTAGGAAAAAAAAGTCAACTCATACAATGGGTATTAATCAACAGTCTGTATTCCACTTGAAGGCCATGCCAAGAAACACAAGTACTAATCTTCTGCAAAGCAACAATTTGCCTGTATCAAAGGTAGCTTGCAATTTATTAGCTACCAAGTGCTATAAATATTTAAGAACATCTCTGATTACAATCATCAACACTTTCTCTGAGCAAATTAAAACAGATGGTCTATCCGAGGATCTGCAGGTTTCTTTTCTACTTCTAAATGTCCAGTGCAAAATAAAATGTCCATGAGATATTGTCGAATGGATTGTTTTGGAGACTCCTCTGTCTGTGTTGGACCAGAGATCTCAACTTTACTAAGGAATATCGTCAGGGTCTCAGGCCCCTTTTCAAGCCCTTGACTAACAAAAGGTGACATATAATCAAATCACTTAAGCTTCGCTGGTTTCTCTCCAGGGAGAAAATCTCAGAGTTAATTAAAGGATGGATTGTGAGGTGTTTCTAATGGTCGCCAACTCTAGCCGCCTTGATTGACACTCTAGTCGAGTGTTTTTCATGCCAAAAGTCCTCACCGGTTGTGTGTTTTGGCCAATCTTTTGACAATGTTCACTTATGAACCCAAAGTAGGCCAAATCCTGCAAATTTTGCAGAAAGCTTTTTACAAGGACAAGAATAACTCATTGCAAGCTATGGTGGAAAACAAAGGTCTCTCTAACAAGTCAATATTGAATTTGGTGTGTTAATGACGTGTCAACTAAGCGAAAAACTTTTTAAAAATACCATTTTTATAAAAAAAGTTTCAAATGAATGACTGAAATGATAAAAATGTAATGCGGTGTAATCATCATGTAAAAAGTATCAACTTATTTCAAAATAAATAAATTTTAAAATAAGTCTCATGACCCATCAACAACCCTACAGCTGGCAGTGTCTGCTCATTAGTGAACGCGAACGAGAGAGAAACTACATTATTTAGGTGTGAGATTAGTCTCTTTCAAAAGCACATAGTGTCTCATTTCTTCCCTGTCTGGTGGAAAACCGATAATAAAATTTATCTAATCACGCTGGCACCTCATCAGACCACCCAGATCCCTTATCTGGACCCCAGGGAGACAGATCCGCCGAGACAAGGAAGTCGCCTCATATGTACACAAACCAGAAACAAAGAGGAGAAAGAAGCAGAGGAGGAAGAGAGGGGGAGGATGAGTCTGTCGGTGTATCCTTTGAGTTTGGCTGTCAGTGACCCGTGCCCTGGTGCTGCCACTGTCGGCCAGGCATACATCACACATACTAGATAAACACACAGGGCTCTCCAAGCGCAGCAGGCTTTCCTTCAGCTAAACCTTCAACAGACTCAACAAATGTATGAGCTCTTAAACAGCTCATTGATTTTCTGTAGAGTAAACTCGCTCATTTAGAGACATAATCCACTAATAGATAAGCAATATTTGATGAGTGCACTGAATTAAACACAATGATAAACTCCACAAAGAGAGATGCTATATTTTCTTAATTAATAAGTCTAGAAGTGATATTAGCCACATGTGAAGCATAATTAAGAAACAAAATCACAAGAAATGGCACTCTCAAACTAAAACTTATGTCTTCTCCCTACACTCTAAAAAAATGCTGGGTTAAAAACAACCCTAGTTGGGTTGAAAATGGACAATCCCAGCGGTTGGGTTAAATGTTTGCCCAACATGCTGAGTAGTTTTATTTAACTCAACTATTGTTTAAAAATTGCTTATATTGCTATATTGCTTGATTTTAATGAACCCAAAATACATTGAAAATTAACATTTATTAATATGTTAAATAAATGAACATTTATTACTAAGTTTAATGAATATTAATGAAACAATAAACATTTATTAAATTGCTTAATAATAAATGTCACCTTTTGATTATTATTGTTGCCTCTAGTCTCAATTGTTGCCTAATAATGTGTCTGATTTTTAATTTCCAACCTATATTGGGTTCATTTTAAGCCATCCATATAGTAATTTTTAAACAATAGTTGGGTTAAATAAAACTGCCCAGCAGGTTGGGCAAACATTAACCCAGCATTTTTTTTTTAGAGTATACCATTCACACTCAGTGGGTCTGATTTATTTAATCAAAACTACAGTAAAAACAGTAATATTGTGAACTATTATTACAATTTAAAATAACTGTTCTCTATTTTAATATATTTTAAAATGCAAATGTAAAGTATAAAAGAACAGCATCTATTAGGAAAAGAAATCTTTTCTAACATTACAAATGGTTTTACTGTAACTTTTGATCGATGTAATGCTTCCTTACTGAATAAAAGTTAAAATTAAAGAAAAAAAAATTCTTTAAAGGGGTGGTTGATTATGATTTAACTATTTTAACTTTGGTTAGTGTATAATATTGCTGTTAGAGCATAAACAACATCTGCAAAGTTACGACGCTCAAAGTTCAAAACAAAGGGAGATATTTTCATTTAAAGAATTCACTGTTTAAGGACTACAACAGACGACTGGTAAGGACTACAACAAGCTTCTTCCTGGGTTGGTGACATCATTAAAATGTATATAAACCCTGCCCCCGAGGACACGCAACAAAGGGGTGAGGCCATGTTATTGCAATACAGTACGTAACACAAATGCAATAGCATATCATAAAAGCAAGATGACAACATAAGTTATAACCGTAATTAAACTATATACCTGTTCTATTTTCATGCAGCATATATTCTCTGGCTCTGTAGGCATCTTACAACAGTTCCCACAAGAGTGATTTATAGATTATCATGACAGAATATGCTAATCAATGACTTTAAAAAATTAATCAACTAACCATTCAGAAATGTCCTGTTGCATTCTACATGTTGTCAATTCTCTCCATCATTGTCCAACTCTGGTTTGAACATAAAAGGCTGAACAGTTTCATTGAGTCTGCGTGAGGTAATCGGAACAGCTATCATGAGCTCTTGAAACTCCGCCCTCTTCTTGGGAGCAGCAGCTCATTTGCATTTAAAGGGACACACAAAAACTGAGCGTTTTTGCTCACCCTCAAAAAGTGACAAATTTAACATGCTATAAAAATGATCTGTGGGGTATTTTAAGCTAGAACTTCACATACACACTCAGAGACTACTTTTACATCTTGTAAAAGGGGCATTATATGACCCCTTTAAAAAAGAACCTTCTTTCGCAAACTTTCAAATGGTAGAGATGAATCATGATTTCTGCGTGAAAAACACATACAAACAGAGAAAGAGTTCCATTAGTGGCAAGCAAGTGGAAAAAAGGCCAAAAAATAAAGGCTCCACAGAACCAAATTGGTTAGCACTTTGGAAGGAAGACACAGACAAAAAGTCTGTTCTCATTGTCATGGCAACCAATACTGCAACCCAATTCCTAAAGTCTATTTCTCATCACAATGAGAAGTACCTCAACCTTCTTTTCTCTTCTATTCTCTGAGCCTCCATCAATCAGTATTGGTCTCGTCTTTTTGGAGCCTTCGCCACAGCATGCCAATCATCCTCCTTCCTGCTCTTTGTTCTGTTCTCTCATATTTTCCGGACTTGTCCCAATCCATTTTTCTCTTTGTTCTCTCTGCCTTCAGTGGCCACTCCATGAACTACCGGTGCCAAGGTACGGCATGTGCTCGTGCGCCTCTCCAAATGATGAATAGCTGTAAGTCATTTCATCGATGGAAAACACAGATTAATGGCGATATTTAAAGCCTTTACTTGTGTTAAAATCCATCGCGAGACACCAGCAAAAACACTCACGAGCTTCTCTTTTAACCCACGTCATTAGGCCCAGATTCAAACAACCCGCAGCGGCACCTCTGACTCAATAATAAACCTTTTCGGCAGCCGCCAATGGTCATTTTTCCTCCAGGCGTGCTAAGTGTGGTTTTCTGAGAAGATGTGCTGACAGAGCTTCAATTAAGAATGGAATAAAGGCTGAAACATCATTTTTTATCTGTATACTTGAACATTTATGTGCGTGCAAACCAGCAACTATTACAAACCTTTTCTAATGTTGTTCAAATGATCTGGACGTATGAATTGCGATCCAAGGTTCATATTTTCCTTCTCAGCAATGAAAGGAAGCATGCATGGAGTTTCTGGATGATACTTGGATAAAGAATAAATGAGAAATAAATGCCTCTGTAATGGATCCTCCAGGATACTGTACTCAGCAAGCTAGGAGAGAGAGAGAAAGCCAGAGAACGAGGTCATAAATAATCAAATTTAAGTAAGCATAGATCGTGGTTAGCAGTGTTAGAGTTGATAGACAGTGACACCGGTACAGATTTATGCCACAATGACTTATAGAAAAGAAAACCGGTCCCTCTGCAAAAGCGTCCCAAGCTTTCGAGCTACACTGCACTGGTGTGTTTACTGTAATACGGTTTTAAGCAGTGCATGTTACTGCACTGAATGCATCTTAAAAATGGAAAGTCATCATGAAACGAATGCCAATCATAATGTAATAATTCAGAGCAAAGAAAGACATTAAACAAGAACAATTACTAGCCTAAAATGCCTCTAATATTAGCCAACAGACCAGCTAGGACACTACTAAGACAATGGATGGATTTCTTCAGAAGGGCTTTAACTGTGCTAACTACTGGCAAGATTTTGGAAAGGCTGCATTAACTACAACAGAAGCCTTAAAAATGTCTAAATATCTAGGCTATTTGACTTTGGGTTTACTTTAACCAAAGAGACCACGCTGGGCTTTTCATGTGATATTACTGAAAAAAAGGCATTTGAGAGACAAAGCAAGTTATTAAATTTTGATGAAAGATTACAAAGACAAATATTATTTTCTTTGGAATGAAGAATTGTGAGCAAAAACACAAGAAACATGTATAAAGAAAGTAAATAGGGTACGTCTTGATTTCATGTTGACTTTAAGGAAGAGATTCTGGATGCCATCCAGGAGATGAGATGATCAGGTTCGTGTCTTGACTTAAAAATATTGAGGATGCGGCTTAAAACGTCAGAAGCACTTCTCAAACAGAAAAGGAAGGCTTTGATAAAGCAGTCAGGTTTACACTTGAACCAGACTTCAAACAGACATCAAACAGAAAGAAAAAAATAGCTATTGCATCAGAACCCTAAGTCTGCATTTCCATCCCCAGGTCAAACAACAGTATTCTGACAGAATTAATGTTTTTGATTAGAGACATTTGATTATATGGTATGTTCTGAAATCTGTGTCATTAGCTATGCATAAACCATTTTGTGTGGGATAGATCCTGGCTGTCTGATGTGAGAAATACATGTGAATAAAAGAGTAAGGTTGTAGTTGAAACAGCACAGGGATGCTCAGAAGATCAAAGAAGATGCTTCAGAAGATGACAGTGCACAGAAAATTTTAGTCTTTGAATTCCAGTGGGGCACCTGATGGAAATAAATTAGATCAGTGTTCTCAAACACATTTCTAATTTTAAAATTACATGCAATTTTAAAAAGTTAGTTCACCCAAAAAAAAAAAAAAAAAAAGTAATCAATTACTCACCCTCATGTCATTCCAAACCAGTAAGACTTTCGTTCATCATATGCAAATGAAGATATCTGAATGAAATCTAAGAGCTTTCTGTCCCTCCGTTGACAGCTACGCAACTACCACTTTGTCGCTGAGGGTGTGTTCACACTTGTCATGTTTGGTTAGTTTAAAACGAACCTATGTGCGATTGCTCTGTTAGTGCGGTTCATTTGAACGTGTGAACACTGCCATCCGAACCCTGGTGTGCACCAAACAAGCGGACCGAGACCGCTGAAAAGATGGGTCTCGGTCCGCAACCAAACAAACTCTGGTGCGGTTCGAATGATATATGAACGCAACACGGACCAAAGACATGTAAACGAACCAAAAACAGGAAGATGAGACCCTAAAAAGGACAGAATCCTCACGCATATCGGTTTTTCTCGTCATAGTCACGAGTTTGCCCATTACAGGCATCAGACGCGCGTCTCCACGCAGCAGATCGTTTGTGTGTGACGGAGTTCCCAGCTGGCCAAAATACCATCATATGCAGGCTACACACACACAACAAGCACATTTATCTCAGGACACAGCACTGTTTTGGATGTTCTTAAGGTCCGTCTCAAAATAGGCAATACGTCATAAAATCCGACCAATCAGGTTGTGAACGTATCCCTATGCCTTTAGGTTCGGTATCTTTTGGTTCGTTGATAAAATTGCCAATCTGAACGCTAATCGGACCAGGACTAAATGTTTTTTTTTTTTCTTGTTTGGTCTGGACCAACTACAAGTGTGAACGCACCCTTAAAAAAAGTTCATAAAGAGATCGTAAAACTAATCCATATACAGTATATCCTGCAATTTAGTCAAAAATTTTTTGAAGAGACTGGATCACTTCATATGATTAACAGATTGAATTTAGGCTTTTATTCACATACAAACCGATCAGCGAACATAAACAGAAGCTCAACTGTACTTGTTTGACAAATCTCATTGGTTCTTGCAGAAGCTCAAATGTGCTGTGTAACACATTAGAGTGAACCTCACTGGTTCTCGCATGTCAATTTACCACAACTGATGTGCGTGTTGATGAATTTTTATATGTGAATAAAAGCCTAAAAAATTTGACTAAATCGCTTGAAACATGGATTAGTTTTACTTTGAGCTTTTTGAAGCTTCAAAGTAGTAGTTGTATGGACTGTCAATGGATGGACAGAAATCTCTCTCAGATTTCATTAAAACATCTTCATTTGTGTGTTTCGAAAACAAATGAAATTTTAGGGGTTTGGAACGAGTAAATGATGACAGAATTTTCATTTTCGGGTGAACTAACCCTTTAATATAGCCTTTGTGTGTCTAATAAGACTTTAATGCTTATACTCACACTTCTCTGCAGAAATAAACAGCTTAGACCATCCCAATGATGTTTGCTGGACTTAGCTAGTCTCCAAGCCTGGTCAGGCATGTCTTTTTAGAGAGGTTTCTGGGACTTTTTCACATGGGAGCCTAGACTTGACCAGGCTGAAAAACCAGCATAAGCTTGCTAAGACCAGCATGTTTTGCAATGCGGGGTGTGGACAGGTAAGGTACTGACTTTAAAAATTAAAAAAATGATGTACAGTCCTAAAACAGTCCTTAAAGTAAGCTCAAAGACTCTTTTCTCAGTGCTAAAAAAATGGATGATAACATTGTGGTGACTAGTTGGTTCTTAGATATTCTGATTAGTGGTCAAACTATATATATTGCCAAGGCCGATAATTTGGCTGCTATTTGGAATTTTAAAATAGTGTGCTATCATACATATAGGCTATTGGCCATCCTGCTCTCTAAGATATTGGTTATTCATAAAATGCATATCGGTTGATCACTAGTTCTGATATGATCACAGGTGGAAGAGTTTGAGAAGCACCACATTAGGCCATTCATCTACTCTCCAGCACTCCATCATGAAGCCCCAATGGACTCTGACTTAAGACAGAGCTGGAAGCATACATCCAACCCCTGCTACCCTCTCAGCAACACTGCGCCTGTTTTACAGAATCATTGACAAGCCCTCTGCGCTCTTGGCTACTGCCTCTAGCTTCCTCTAATGGAGCCTAGAAGGCTTTGAGGAAGATGAAGGTGCTGTCATTGAAGACCACGTTTCTGGGCAATGCACCATGTAGTCCTTCGAGGCTGACTGCACTGCCCTGCTCGAGAAAGGGAAGATGGAAAACAGTTACTCAAACACCTTGTAAAAGCTCAGGAGCAGAAGGTCAATGGTTTTCCATTCGATCGGTGAGAAGTCCTAAAGATCCTTCCTCCACAAGGGGGGACGGTTTAATTCTCCTTGTATTTATGAGCTGAGAGGAAGGGCGTGTAACATTGCTTTCAAGAGAGAAAATCCTGAGCGGCTAAGATTACTAAGCTTAACACTAGTTCATTCCCAAGCTTGCGGACTATCTGAGGAGGTTCCCGGCTTACCATAAATCCAGTTCTCTCCTGGATTCCTCCTGGTGTCCCACAGGTGCATTTGAGTCAATCTAGTGAGGAATCTAGGGCAGCGATTATGATGCCTCTTCCCACTTTAACACTGTACGATTATACAAATCACTTCTGATTAGACTCTTAAGAGATCTTCTAATGATGATTTATAATACAACTATACGTTTTTTTTTATGGAAGCACATCTGATTTACTGTGAAACTACATACATTTGATTTACAATACAATTATGTGTGGTCTTCATGGATTCACTTCTGCTATATCGGAAACATCCTAGGACACTGGCCATTTGGTTTCTGAAGCAGCAGAGAGACATTTTTATTAATATAATCAAAAAGCAAGGCAAGCTGTGAGTGCACAACCTTTAAAACACATAAAAAAATCAAGTGTAAAATACTGAAATGTCAAATTTTCCATGTCCTTCCTCCTGTTCTGACGCAGGACATCTTGAGTGTTCTGCTGTTTGTATATCTGCCCTACTAAACATCTTTCATTGCAGCTGAGATTTACAGATGTGCTTCGTCCAAGTAAGCAACACACTTTCAAACATCATATTCTCAGCATTATTTAACATCAACCTTAACTCATAAATGAAGCAAAGTCAAAATGATGTTCTCTCACCTTTAAAATAACAATTACTCATTTCACTAAACTTCAAGTAATCCTATTCAGAATGAGAAACAGGACAGTCTGACTTTGGTTGAGTTCCCGAGTGCCGCCTGCTTGGTAGCATTATTGCATTCTCGTTATTGCAACTGGCAGAGTTTAATCAGGGGCCTGAGGTTGCTGGCAGACATGAGGGATGCATTCTTTAAAGAAGCGGCGCTCTGAATATGGAGACAATTTGCTCAGCGGTTATGATGTTTAGGCTGAAATATATATAAAAAGACAAGATGAATTATGAGAGGGCACTTCCATAAAATTACAGTGCGTCTTGCAACAAGATGTGCCTAAAATATAAGGAAGTCCACTTCCACCTCAGAATAAAAAAAAAAAATAGTTAATTGTGCGTTATTTACAAAAATATGAACACAAAAAATATGATTAAGAAAAAGAGTGAAAAAAAGGAAGCATAAATAGATGCCACACAGAGGAAGAGACATCGGCAGCCAACTCCAGCTGCTGAATTGAGGCTTCATTCCAACTGCTCAGACACCAATGTCCCTCTAGAGATGATGCCTGTATTTTCCTTTCTCTCTTTTCTATCTCTCGGTCTCTCATCCATCACTATTTTCACAGAAACTTGGCAGTGATCTTAAAGAGGTCCGGCACACCTGCTCACTAGACTGTCTAATACAAGCAGGACGGACACTCACCACCCAAACAGCAGTACCCTGATTCCAGATGTGAGCACTGGACCCCCAAAACCCTAGTAAAATCCTGTTCCTTTTTAAGAAACTTCAGTCAGATATGAGAGAAAAAAACAACTGTTTGCTCTTCTGAATGACACTAATTATATAATTTTATTCAGACAATAAATGCACACTGGCATCATGTTTAATGGTGCTTAGAAGACCTTAGTCTGGGTAGACTCAGCATATTTAACTTGCTATGAGGCTATGAGGGATAGAAATATAGTTCTGTCATGAGAACTCTCGGAGTGTTTGGCATGGTAATGGGTATGACAATGTTGTATGTTTGGTCTTGGCGGAATAGATCTGCTACACTGCTGCTGCTGTAGGTTATTGTTCCTGCCGCAGAACAAGTATGGGACTTGCTACTGCCAATACATACAATACATATCGCTGCTGTGAGCAACTAAGAGATGCTGCTGCTGTACAATATAGCATACATGAATTACACATAGCAGATCAATACAGGTGGAGCTGGGGAAGGTAGAGGGTTTCTAAAGCGCGCTGCACTGCTAAGGCAAATGCTACCAAAGTATTTTGAAAGTTGAGCACACAAGCTCATTGGCTACTGATACAGCAGGAACCAATCAGCTGTGCCCTATAGATAACGATGTGATCACGAGCATGTTGAGTTAAAGGACCTATTAGCCTGCACCATCTAGAGTTTCATGACAGAACTTTGTATTTCATTCAATTGGCTGTGAAAATTCTGGCCAATATGGACAGGCCAATGATTATTTTCATATTATGGCTGAGAGCCAATAAAAATAATGGTTTTAAATTAGGGCTGCACGGTTAATCGAAATTAAACTGCATGCGATTCGTTAATGCGCAGCTTCACAGTGAAGCACGGCTCTGTGATCAATAGTAAATGCTGCTCCATCTGAAAGCCAGAGAGTGCTCTCGTGCAGAAACTCCAAATATGCCCCGCAGAAGTACAACATAACGCATGACATTCCAGGAAATCCCTATGGGCATCATGCTATCACTGTAGCTGAATAAACAGAAGATTGAAACGATTTGATTGATTAAACATCACTAATAAACACACGACTACGACAATCTATGGTTTATCTGAGTTCTTCAAGCCTTCTCAGGTAATTTCATGATAATAAAGTATATTTATACTTCAATGCTAATCGACATAGCCTTTATTACTGTATAGAATACTATGAAATAATATGTTGCGTGCCTTATTCTGTGTAAGAAGTCACATCATCTGACAGAAGGATGTTTCAACGCATTGTTTTTTTAAATGCACATTATAAGCGACTTAAACTCAAGTGTGCATTAATTGATGGCAAAGATAATTTAAATGTAAAAACAGGAATGATGAAATGAGCATGAACAATATCAACTGATACTAGAGAATTAAAAAGAAAAATCACAAAAACTGTATGTACCAATATATTCTGCACCACAAACTAATATTTAGTACCTTCCATTTATTGACAAAATATTGAAAATGTTCATCTTCATTAAATTTCTAGTGATTAAAAACATGGGTTGTAAAAAACTAGACGTTAACAAGAACCATAAGACAATGATTTGAACAGTACTCCTATCCCTTACAGGGTCATTTTCATTCATGTCAAACTAAATATGGCGTCTACCCTGACTATGGCCAAAAGCCTGACTAGTGACTACCAAACAGCTTTAATGATAACACAGAATAAACCACAAAACCATGAAAGACTTCATGATTTTTCATCAGCTCACCTCAAGTGACTATTCAAAACTCACTAATACCAAAACCACCACATAGTCCACAAGTCTCTCTTCTCCCTCTTTCTTGCTGTTGTCTTACCAAACACACATCCTAAATTTGTCACTGCTATGCGATGCACTGTGAGCACTTTTCTTCACACCCTAGTAAGTCACACACTTCCCCCCCCCACTTTGGATTTGAATTGATGGGCTCTGCGTACTATAAAAACATAGGCAGTTGCCTCAAGTGGAGCAACTCTGACCTGGACACCCACAAGATGTGCGTCCATGTTTATATTCGCTTCAGTGCGCCCGCTTGGCCTCAAACGAAGTGCTCGAGGAAGTATTATATTTGCAAACACATTAAGTAGTACATCTCGTTTCCTGCAATTTGGCTGCTCTGTGTAAATACTGTGCTAAACCACAGAGCCGGGGTAGCAGGGGCACGGCAGTTAGCGGCAGGAAAGAGAAGCACGGAGGAGAACTAAAAACAGCGGAGGCTTGGCCCTGAGCGATAGAGCTCCTGCAGGGGAGAGGACAGAAGTATGCCACCGAGACTGTCTGACTGGCTTTCCCTCTTCTTATATTTGCTAAGTTGGTTACACTAATTGTAAGGTTTGGCTATAAACAATTGCAAACAACTAAACAGGGAGCTCAAAAGTTAATATTAGCAAAGAAACATTCAACAACATGAAGAGCACTTGGAGTTGTTCTATGGGCATTTTTTTTCTTCTGTTTATTAAAAAACATCAACAAAACTTGCAAATATTTAGATGCTACTTGTAATTGTTTAAATTATGCCTTGTAACTGCATTTTAGCTATGTGCAAAATTTCAGCATTATATACAGGGCTTGACATTAGCACCCACAAACACGCCAAACTCGAGTGGATTTCAGCAATGGCGTGTAATGCAGTTACTCCTACTACTAGCCACTTTGGATGGTTGAATTTTATATATAATATATACATTTGTCAGTTGTATGATACTAGCTGCGAAAATACGCCTCGCCTCCCCTCACTCACTCGTTTCATTTGCTCCGGATTAATATTGTTGGTGTTACAGGACTTGAATTTAGGCATGGGATTGCGTGTATTGTGCATAATTTTACTCATTCCCACAGATTTTGTGATCACACCCAAAGTGCACACACATAAAGCCGCTTTTTAGTACTAAATTAAGTTCTTTTTCTCTGCTCATTGCACTTAAACAGTCCACAGTCATACTGCAACAGTATAATGGATCCATGCGTCAGGTCTTAAAGTGACAGCAGCATAATATACTTGCTGCCAAATTATGAGATAATATTAAAAATATCTATGTTGCAGTTTTTCCTCATGGTATCGATATAAAAATTGTGGCCTGTGAATATTCTGAGTGGCTATTAACTATGGAAAACCACTATATATATATATATATATATATATATATATATATATATATGTTTAACCACTATATATATGTTTAGTGGTTTTCCATATTTAATAGCCATTTAACATTTTCACAGGCCACAATTTTAAATATACAGACATACAATAAATATCTAAACAAAAAAAGCATGAAAAAAAAAAACATACAACAAATACTGTATCAAAAATAAATAAATAAAATACAGAAAGCAAAACATTAAGTAAAAAAAAAAAAACCTCAGACAAAGAGAAAATATATAAATTGGTCCATCACCTAGTTGACCATTGTGATTCATCACTATTGCATTTAAGCACATAAACAGCATTCGCATGAGTCAATTCAATATCTCTTTCAAATTCTCTTTATTCTTACAACAAAACGACTCTGTAAATAGTTAACTTTCATAACCAAAAGTGGTCATGTTAAACTCCACAGGCATTTTCTACACAGTTTCTGCTTCAGAATCCAAAGAAATGTTATCAAAAAAAAAAACAAAAAAAAAAACGGTCCTCTTATTCAAGGCTATTGTGAAAAAGAGCAAAAACTATGCAAAGTTGTCTGGCATCAAACCAGACTGGAGAAATGATCGCCTTTTGTGTGCACTAAAGCAGTGTGACCAAGTCATTGGAGAAGTGGAGAATGGCTTTTGGAGACTAGAGGAAAAAAAGCAGCATCTGAGGCATATTCTGAAACAAAAAAACTGGACATCTGATCAAGAGAAAAATGCCATATGGTAGTGTGTATGCAGCTTAATGAGGCATGCAGACATCCACTCCTCCTCAGACCAGGAACCAGGTCCATGCAAAGGCCTGCTGAGCTTCGCTTGTTTATGTTTTGAGTCTAGCATTCAAAGAAGAAAAACTGAGCCAGTGAGTAAAAGCATAGCAGTAACATCAGTGTAAATGTGCTCTAAGTATAAATCCTGATGCAATACAGCAAAAATAGATGCATTTACTGTAACTTCTTTAGATCATATTACATCAAATACATTTTTCAGACAAGAAATGGATGACTGATTTAGAGTGCCTAAACAGACCGTGTCAAATTAATTGAAGACTAGTACTGCTGAAGAAATAACAGAATTTCAACAGAAATGTATTGATAAAATTGAAATTTGTTTATAAATATATTAACTTATAAGAAATTATGTTTCGTAGTCCGGATGCATTCTGGATATGCACCATGTTCCACTAATTGGTGTGGAAAGATGTGGAAAAAGTTAAGGAATTCCTCAGTTAAGGAATCAGTTTCTATCGTTTCTATCGTTTTCTAACTCAGTTTCTATCGTTTTTTGGGGGGCAGTTGCTGTCAGTATTCGGAAACCTTATTCTGCTTCTGACTTTCCAACAATTTGGCTGATTTAATGTCTAAAGACGCAGGGAAAAAGACACAGCTGGAGTGCACTTGTCTGATGCTGTGATATGAGTAATATGCCCCAAACTGTCCCAAACACGAATACACCTTGGAAAAACCTGGCAATGAAGCAAAGAGATATAGTGCTGCCCTTGACCAAAGAAAGCTCTGTGAATGTATTTTTTAAAGCACCGGGGCAATCAAAGACTGTGGAAGATAAATGGAACAATATCAGTGATGTCTTTTCAAGGACATTGCAGGACTTGGAGTTCACTTCCAGCAGAGAGTTGCCAAGACACGACTGAGACAGGAAACGTCTTTGAGGCAAAAGGGAAAACTGATAGACACACAAGTTGTACTCAGAGCTCCGAAACAGGCAAATGCCAAAATATTTTGGTTTGGCTCAAATATTCGGAATCCTCTCAAGTTCTTAAAGAGCCTCCAGTGTTGACAGATCTCTCTAAGAAGTTTTGGGGTGGTGAGGTTGTACTGACACCCTCCTAATGAGCTGTGAAGTCAGATCAGATAAGGAGCTGTGGAGGCACACAGCTCCCCATGAGAAAGGAAGAACATCCCTAAAAGCCAAGTTAATTTTTACCATTACAGTAGAGAACTGTTAGCGCTCATTTCACCTCTTTAGATGACTAAGGCTGGGACTGAATTTGATTAAAAATCAAATCAATATTTTTTAGCCTTTTGTAGAAATATTTATTTGCTCTAAAATGTTGTCATTTGTTTTTTCTCAATCATAGGAATCATAATTTTACATTTACATTTTAAACAGACATTGTAGCCAAACTCAAAACATTAAAAATTTTGTTAGAAATAAAATGAAGACATGTTTCCACAATGTTTTTTTTACTGATTGAACATATAAAACATATTGATATATGACAAATGCCACACGGATAGTTCCATAAACAGTGGTAACTCAAACTAAAGTTGGAACCAGATTTTGGAAACAATTCACTAAAATTGATTCACAGATTCTATGAACCAGTTCACAGAATCGAGTCACTGATTTGCTTAATCTATTCTCTGAAACTCCGAAAATTACTCAAACATACCAATTCTAACATTGTTTTTGCTAGTGAACTTTAAAGGGTAAGTTCACCCAAAAATGAAAATTCTGTCATTAATTACTTACCCTCATGTCATTCCAAACCCGTAAGACCTTTGTTCATCTTCAAAACACAAATTAAGATATTTTTTATAAAATCCGATGGCTTAGTGAGGCCTGTATCGCCAGCAATAACACTCCCTTTTTCAATGCCCAAAAAGCTACTAAAAACATATTTAAAACAGTTCATGTGACTAAAGTGGCTCAAGCTTAATATTATAAAGTGACAAGAATACTTTTTGTGCACCAAAAATAACAAAATAGCGACTTTATTCCACAATATCTAGTGATGGGCGATTTCAAAACACTGCTTCATGAAGCTTCAAAGCTTTACAAATCATTTGTTTTGAATCAGTGGTTCGAAGCGCCAAAATCACATGATTTCAGTAAATGAGGCTTCGTTACGTTAAGTGTTTTAAAACTTCAATACTTCGACTTTGGCAGTTTGATACAAGCTCCAAACCACTGATTCAAAACAAAAGATTCATAAAGCTTTGAAGCTTCATGAAGCAGTGTTTTTGAAATCGCCCATCACTAGATATTGTTGAATAAAGTCGCTATTTTGTTATTTTTGGCACACAAAAAGTATTTTCGTCTCTTTATAACATTAAGCTTGAACCACTGTAGTCACATGAACTGTTTTAAATGTTTTTAGTAGCTTTCTGGGCATTGAAAAAGGGAGTGTTATTGCAGGCCTCACTGAGCCATCAGATTTTATCAAAAATATCTTAATTTGTGTTCCGAAAATGAATGAAGGTCTTATGTGTGTGAAACGACATGAGGGTGAGTAATTAATAACATAATTTTCATTTTTGGGTGAATTAACCCTTTAAATCTAAGACTTATTAAATAGGCATTTCTCTCATACTTACAAATCGTGAGAAAAAGAATTGTGAAACTAATCTAAGAAAAAGTGCATTAAGATCATTGCAATCAATGTTCACAATATTGCTTAATAACACCAGTAGAATCACTGCTAATATATTGTAAATATTCAATATATCTAGCCAATATATCAATACATCTATTCAATATATATTCAATATATCAATATACCCCAGCCCGACTGTGCATAAGAATGCTACTGTTTGCTGGAACCCATTATAAATCACAGAAAAATAGAACAAACAAGCACAAAGATGAGTGTCTCAGTGAGAATAAAAGAGAAAAGGGGCTTTAGAAATAGAATGCAGCACTAACAAGACTATGCTAACAGATAATTGTCCAAGGCTCTCAATGAATCTGAATGGGACAAAGGCCTTTCCTGCCTTATTGTGCTGTGGAGACCTGTGGAGCAACCACACTCCATCTTTTTCATAGCTCTCTCAATTCAAATCATTAAGAAAAAGGAGACTTGACTAGATGTACCAATTATGCAGCTGCCTCACACAGAGTGAAAAACGCTCGTCACCCCGGTGGTGAACATGTCCAAGACCGCAGTTGGAGTGTGTTGTGAATAGTAGCCTAAAAAAGTGAAGTGTCCTTGCAGAAGAGACAAAACAGCAGCTGAGTTCAAGCCATTCTTACGCATGTACCAAAGAGAAGCTTTTCATCTTGGTCCTCCATAACAGCTCCAAACTTTCCAAATGGTTAGAAGGTTCATAATTTCACACAATAGCAGAGATGGACCGATACCAAGATTTGGATTTGGAATGATACCAGCGGGGATCGATATTTAGGTATTGAAGGTGCAATATGTACGATTTTTGCAGTAAAATATCCAAAAAACACTAGGCCAGTGTTATATATTTTGTTCACTTGAGTACTTACAATATCCCAAATGTTTCCAACTATTTGTAAATCGTGAGAAAATTGAAATTTTAACTAAGGCTCCGGGACATGAGAGGAGTCGCCTGTCAATTGCGTCATACCCGCGTTACCCTCGGTTTCCGGTTTCATTTTGTAAAAACCATGGAAACACCAAAGACGCTTTAATATATTACATGTTTTAATAGACAAGGGAACTGTTTGGTTATGTTTATAGACAGAAAACTAATTGTTGTTAAATAGCTCAACACGTTAAGTCTTATTGTTTAAATCTAATTTTTTTTATTTTTTGCGAGTACCATGCTTTACCATGCCTCAGAGAAAAACACTTGTCAAGTAGCTAACATAGCATAATCAGATGCAGATTTATTTTTAGTAACAGTAATACAGAATTTTCTCCATCATACAGTACATTTTAAAATTAATTGCATGCCATTTATCAACACAAGCCATCCAGCATTTAATATGATATTCTAAAATCTATCTATCTTACTTCAGTGTGTCTCAAACAAGTGTCTCACAGCAGCCGCTAAGTAAACGCACAGAGTAACGTTATAACATCGTTTTCAACACACTCAAATGTATCTAATATGATAAACAGAGCTGCGTTACCTCATACTCATGACAGGAAAAGCGGAAGCGGCGCCGGCGACTGTGGCATAAGATAAGTTCTGCTGCTCGTGAGGCGTGTGTTGCGCAATCGCTCCAGCGGCCTCGATTCAGCTCCCACAACACTTGTCCTGCTCTGCTTTATACTACAGTAATGTTAATAATCGCATCCATGAACATGATTTCTTCCTGAGTCCTATCCCGATTGTTTCCACCGGCTGTGATGTGAAGACCACATGTCCCAAGATTCTGCGCCCAAATTTGCCGTCATCAAGCTACGCCTTTGTTTTGAATAGGCCTCTAGCGGACAGAAATCTTATATATTGCACCTTCAAATAAATTACTTCAATTAATGAAAAGTTTGACAAGCTTGTAGTAATTATTATAGTACAAAACGTAAGAAATGTTCTACATGATATAATAAATAAAAACAAAAACTAGCATAACTGGAAAAAAACAAACTAATATAAAATACATTTTTACTCCAAAACTAACTAAAATGCAATAAAAAATAGCAACAAAAATCATTTTAGTTTTGGATACACAATATATTATAAACAGCTCACCTCCATTAAACTAAATTCTACTAGATACAAATAACAATAATAGACAATGCTGAGAAATATAAAATGTAAACATTTTTGAATGAAACCAGTTAGCGCATTAATTTTGGCAGCCCTAAAATTCTGAAACTGAAATAAACATTCTGAATGTAGAAAACTCCAAAACTAACAATGATATCATAAAAACTAATGAAAAGTAACTTGAGAAGACAAATTCAAAATAAAAATGAAATAAAATTGACTAAAACTGACTTGATAAAAAACTAAATTAAAATTCTAAACTATAAAAACCCTGCCATACTCAACACTGATGATTATCAACTCAGTTGTATGCCTTATAAATAATAGGGTAATAATTGAAAGCAGGGTTATGGTCATTTTAAGAATTTAGTAACATGTCTTATAATTTTAGACACCCTTGATTCCAATGCCACAAGTCTTTTGCTTGTTATCTTTGCGGTTAAAACAAAACTGGGTAGAGTCGCTAGAGTTTTCACACTACAAAGAGTGGAAATTCCACCAAAAGAGAAATAAAAACGATTTAATTATTCCTCAGCCCAACGGCAGTGACGCACAAGCAAAGTGACAAAAACTTAAAATGTAGTAAACCACCAGTGCCAGTACACATTAAACTAATCATGCTCTGCTGAGGGATACACTGGAAAAAATGAAATCAAGCCCAGTTCAGATGTTAAATGAATGATCACAATAGACCCATTGTAATGGCATTTGGACAGAAGCTTTGATTCAGAAAAAGGGAGGCGGTGGGAACTCTGCGCACAGGGATCTCTGATGAAGGGAAAAAAGCAACTCATCAAGTGCCGTGCTGTGATGCTTGGATGTGGATTTGGCAGTGATTTCTGCAGTCTGTGCATCATCAAACTCCCAACTGCTCTTGAGTGGCATGCCAGCTCCCATCTACAGCAGTCGTTTGTGCCACAGCCTGAGAGACAGTTGGTTTGGACCTTGTCCTTGGCAAGTTTGCTTTGATGGTTGTAAGGATAGACTTAGTAACTCCTTATATTGTTCTTATGTTGAAAACTCAAGTCTTTGGCAACTGTCTGTGAACCGTTAGCACTCACTGAATGAGGATAGAAACTGACAGCAAGACAGGAGCCACAATCAGATTTGATTTGCACTTGATTTGTAGACCTGAACACTGCTGATCCGATTCCTAATTCCGAACTTAAGTAATACCACTATAAACTTCTAATTTTACTCCCAGACCTCCCACTTGACCCTCTACAGCTCCTATTCCCACTCTGTAGCAGAAAGCAGTCAGTCAGTCCCAAAATCTCTCCCAGGCACGATTCTCTCTCCGGAGAAACCCCAGGGCCAAGTTCCCGTCTGCTGGGCCCTCTGTCAGCTCGCTGGAGTGTGTCTCAACCCCCGCCAGCACAAATCCACCACAGAGAAAGCATTAATGTGCCTTCACTTGATATGTGACCATGTGAAATTACACGTTTTGATTTACTAGGAAATGTATTACGAGCTTTGAATTTGCCTGTGGAGAAACTTATTAGAAAAACACTTTGAAGTCCCTGTACAGACATTGATAAAACGCAGAATGTGCCTTTTATAGTCAGCAGACAACAGGGACTAAGAATTCATTGCCAGATGAGACCAAAGTGCAAACCTCAACTGACCCCTCACACTTTTTCCGATGTCATTTTCTCATGAAAAGTAAAGTTGTGAATCTAGAACCGGTTCTTTGTAAATACCAAAACCAGAAGTCTTTTGCCTTTAAATGTGAACTTATCTGAACCACCTTATCCACTACAGTGAAAACCATTGAGAAGTGTAAGTAAGAACAGCTAGTAAAAAACAATCTCCCACAGCCTGAGGAGAGTAACTCCCTACTGAAGTAGTCCAAACCAAACAAAGCTTACTTAAGCTCACTCCTCAGTATCTTACAATTCATCATGCTGGTTTCCAAGTCAATTTCCTAAAACGACTGTTTCCATTTACTCAGTTTACACACTTTAAAAGCGCACTCTAGCAATATGTCTTAATGATACACAAGTTATTCTACATTAGTGTTTTCATGCAGTTCATGCTTTAAAAAGCCCCAAAATTTTGCATATTAATAAGTATAATACAAATTCAGCATTTGAAGACAAAGAAATGATAGTCCTACCTCCATGAAACAGGTCCCTGCTGCGGCATTCTCCTTGATGGATGCGTTGTAGAACTTGCTGGCAAACACAGGTTCATTATCATTAATATCCTGTAGGATCACTTTGACCACAGCTGTAGAAGACAGTGGCGGTCGACCCCTGTCGGTGGCAACAACAGTTACACTCGGTATTGGGTCCGTTTCATAATCTAGCTGGGTCAGGGTGGTGAGAATACCAGTAACTGTGTCAACACTGAACCAGTCTGAATGAGTTCCTTCAGTCTGTAGGATGCTGTACTGAACATCCCCGTTGGGTCCTTGGTCTTTGTCCCGTGCTGTAACCTGTACAACAAAACTTCCTGGAAAGGCTACCTCTGGAATAACCTGGGTATATTCCTGCTGGTCAAACAAAGGTGGGTTGTCATTAACATCTGTGACCTGAATGGTAAACGAAGACTCTGCCCGTAACGGAGGGGTGCCAGAATCTGTGGCCATGACTCTGAGTTCATAGTGGTCTTGCTCCTCACGATCAAGTATCTGATCTACACAGATGAGATAAATGATGCTGTCTTTGGTGGTTAAAGCAAACTTCCCATCGCCCCCCTCCAAAGATACGTTCACATTGGCATATTCTCCATAATCAGGGTCTGTGACTGAAATCCTAGCCACATACTGGCCGGGCTGCGCTCCTTCAGAAATCCGTGGAGAACCATCCTCACTGAGGAAGATGATGGTCATGGTGGGCTGGTTGTCATTGTAGTCTCGCACCTGGATGGTCACAAAGGCATTAGTGATCTCTGGTTGACTGGCATTGTCCCTAGCCTGTACCACAAGCTCATGGACTCTTCTCATCTCATAATCCAAAGGCTTGTTCAGAGTGATAATTCCAGTTCGAGAGTCAATGACAAAGTAGTGATCAGGATCACTCTGTCTTCTGTTGATGTCATAGAGCACCAACCCATTGTCCCCTTCATCAGCATCTGAAGCAAACACTTGCAGTATATTGTTGCCAGGTTGAAGGTTCTCGGAGATCATTGCATGGTAGCGACTCTGGTTGAAGATTGGGGCATTGTCGTTGATGTCCTGCACAGTCACGTCCAGGATCATCTGTCCTGTCCTCTTGGGTGAACCACCATCAAATGCTTCCAAGAGTAGAGTATACGAAGATCTTGTCTCTCTGTCCAAAACCGCATTGACCACCAAATCCAAGTAGAGGACTTTGTTGGATCCTCGTTTGGTTTCAAGAAGAAAAGCTTGTCCTACATTTCCATCCGTTATGATGTAACCTTGCGTAGTGAGCTGGTCCTCATCTGCATCCACAGCTGGCTCAAGAGGAAACTTGGTACCTATGGTTGTCTGCTCTGGGATTTTAAATGTGGCTCTTTTTCTGGGGAACACTGGTGCATGATCGTTGATATCATTGACTAAGATGGTGACTTCTACTGTTATACCAGTCATAGTGACTGCTATGAAGCTGTAACGGTCCCGTGCTTCCCGGTCCAAGACCTTTGCGGTTTTTATGATCCCTGTACTCTCGTCGATGTCCAGATCAGTGCCAACACCTGTACCCTGATGATCTGAGATGAAATAGTGGGTTGCAGTCATGTCAGGTGGGAGGCCAGCACTGATGTCACCTACTACAGTTCCTGCTGGCTGTTCCTCATCTAGTTGGAGCTGCAGTGTTCCTGGCACCATGGATGAGTGGATGGTCTTGAAGTGTAGTGCCACACAGAGGATCACCAATATCCACCACTTCAAAGTCCTGTTTTGAGGCAATGGATCCATAATTGTCCTTCCTTCTCTCTTCATAGAAAATTCTTCTTACAAAACCTGACAGGACAAATGGAAAAGGACATTACTGAGTGAACTAAGAGAAAGCAGTCCAACATTATCAAAAAAAAGTATGCATTACAAAAAGAGGCTCAGTTACAGTTATGACAAGAATGCTTAAGTGGCTTTCCACATGTTGCATGGGTTCTCTTTTAATAATGCAGCAGCACACCATGTGCACTAGGGGTGTAAGAAAATATTGATACATGTGAATATCACGATATTATGTTTGGCAATACTGTATCGATTCTCAAAAACACTGTATCGATATTTATATATTTATTTATTTACATCCAAGATTTGTGGCTTTGTGTTCGGTTTAAACCTCAAACTGTATAAAACCCAACCGCTAAATGGCAGTGTTATCTTAGAACGTAAACTGACGTGGAGCCGGAGAAGCGCAAGGTGAAGGTGTGTGCATCGCTAGTGTTAGCACTAGCAAACCCAGCTCACAAGATGATAGAATTATTCTGCTCCCGTGGTATACAGAGCTGAAGTGTGGACTCATTTTGGCTTCAGCTATATAGGAGCCACTAAGGAAATCTAAGAAAAGAGTCATTTTGTTTGCAAAATAGGCCATGTTAAAATCCAAATACTCTGGAAACGCATTGAATCTGAGAGCTCGCTTAACATCCTGACGTCATCCGCACTGCTGAGAAGCGTTTCAATACAATATGTGATATGTACTGCACATTTTCTTCTCAGTAACAAAATAAACACACAACAAAATTGACAGCGGTGGCAGCAGAAAGAAAGCATCTGATCATAGCGATGTGGATATGATTGCACCAGCTCTGCAGTTCAGTACTTTAAATAACACTTTATACAATAGACTGCTTTAAAGCAAACAGCTTTACAGTATTAAATATAAAACAAACAGTCATTCAGTCATGGAATGGACTATGCACTAGGTGTTGTTAAATAGTTTAGAAATTAAAAACTGCTATACAGTGAATCTTTAAAACATATACACATAAAGAATCCTGCAGTCACTTTACTATTTTCCCTTAGATTGCACAAAATAGTGATTAGTGATATAAATGAAAATAATAGTGTATTGATTAAATAAAATAAAGTTGCTTGTCAGGTTTTATGCATATGGTTTTGTGTTCATGACCGTTTTTTCTAAAATTCGATCTTTCTAAAAAAAAAATAAAAAAAGAAAGAAATATTGCAATATATCACCTTTCTTACAATATCGCAATTTATATATATATATATATATATATATATATATATATATATATATATATATATATATATCGAATTGTAACCCCTGTATTGTGATATGTATTGTATCGCCAGATTCTTGGCAATACACAGCCCTGCATTTTACTGTCAGCTAATAAGTCAAGACGTTATTGCTACATCTTATGCAAGAAGCTTCTCTAGTCTGTACCAAAATTTAAAATCTTATTGTTTTAGTTATAGTTTGTCTTTTGATAAATATATCCTTTGAGTCAAATGAGTCAATGTTTCATTGGGTTATATTGACTATTTTAGTCAATTTTGACCCTTTTTTTTTTTTTTGCATGCATGCATGCATGTTAGAGAGATCCAAGCTTTGAAACTGTCACTGAAATACTCAATACCTCAATGCTCATTTCTTTTAGGGTGTAAACTTTAGGTTGTCCTCCTACAGCAAAATATCGGTGCAGTGATGGACAGGAGCTTAAAATAGAGACTGTGGCTAACATGACCCCCCCTTTTTTAGTAAAACTATTCAACTGCAGCCCAAGTTGATAAAAAAGAGAGCCAAGAGGACACTTTAAAGCCAACTCAGTTTTAACCCTGTCGTATATTAATGCCAACACTAATGCACAAAATGAAACTAGAAAAACGCTGGTGGGCCAATTCTAATATATTAAAACCACAAAGGTCTCCTCTGAGTGTTCCTCCAGCTCCTTTTTAAATTAGCAATTCCTCATCCATAAAATTGTAGCTTGAGGACCTGCAAACTATGAGGACCTTATTGCTGAAATTATGAAACAAAATCTTTTATAGATGATTCCTGGATTAGGTTCTTTCTAGGTCCAAATGAATTATAAACATTCTGTAAGACAGAGCTTAAATATTTATGTATGCTTGTTAGAGGAACTTGACTCATCCAGCCCAGCTATTCAAGTATTAAGGATCTGCAAAGCAGAAAGGAGATGAAAGATTGAAAGTTATGAGAGAGCTTATTATCCGAGGAATAATGAATTGAGTGGTTTTCTGGTTCCTTTTGTGGAATAAAAGTACTACAGGAAAATTGTATTCACATCCAAAGGTACAACTGAAGCCTATGTTTGACTCTGCCTTTGACTAAATCTTTTGAAACAACACTGTAAATCACATTGACCCCCTTTATTTTCAAAAGTAAGCTAGACAGAGGTTGCCAGTGCCTTTTAGATTTAATCACACACATACACACACATTATAGACTTTATGCACTCTCATTTTCAAGAAAAGTGTGTATATACACAGTATACATACTCTGACTCATCACAGATTTTCTGATCATCTAAGCCTTAACCAAGGTCTGAGGACAAAATTAAAACATGAGCAGCTTTAAGATGAGCCTGTCACCGTCTGCATTACTACCAAAAGCCACAAAATCAATTTCAGGCCAAGGGAAATAATCATGTCATTCTCAATCACTGCAAAAGAAAAATGACTTCACAATAAAATTCTTTATCAACCACAGGATTTCACATGTTTTCATAAAGTAAATAAAAACAGAATCACAGGAAATAATTTTGCTCTGTCATACTGAAGGAATCAGAGAGGCTCCCTCCGGTGGTGGACTCCAGATATTTTTTCCCCTCTTCAAAATTCTAACGCTAATTCGTTTCACTTTCTACCCCACAGGGTATTTGTTTTAAGTAGGTAAGTATGTCTCAGTGTGTGTGTAGATTAACTCCATATAAACTGGTGGTGTTGAATCTTGAACACAGCTGCACATGTGGTTAATCTAAAATGTGTGTGAATGAGTCTGATGATGCAGGTGTCCATATAAAAGTGTGTGTAAGCGGCTGTGTGTGTGAGTCAGATCAGAGCGTGCTGTGCGCCTCATTGCGGTAGTCTGTCAAGTCTGTGGTAGTGACAGTGTGTGTGTGTGCCTGAGCGACGGAGCAGACCAGGAGGGCTCCACACAGTCTGCCCTGCACCCTCTCTGGCTTTGCTGCATTGTAATTGGGGTCTGCTGGAAGCCTGCCCCGTGCATATGGGAATCCAAAGCTAATTTCAGTCTGTCAGCATCACAGGGACTGAGAAACACACACACACACAAGCAGGAACACTCTCATATGTTTAAGAAAGTACAGGCGCGCATACACACACACACACACATACACACACACACACAATACCTCCAACGAAGATTATGTGCACCAAACGCTATTTGAAAGTAAAGCCTCTAAATACTTAATGACCATAAGTCTGTGTCTGTGTGGTCCTGGTAAACCCTACGTTATGGGGACAAAATGTCCCCACAAAGATGGCAATATCCAAAATCCCTGTTCTTGTGGAGACATTTTTTTTGTCCCTATGAGGAAAATAGCTTATAAATCATACTAAGCGATGTTTTTTGAAAATATTCTAAAATTCAGATGGGATTTTCTGCGATAGGTATTTTTAGGATTAGGGGACAGAATATACAGTATAATACAGTATAAAAATCATTTTGTCTATGAAATGTCCCCATAAAACATGAAAACCCAACATGTGTGTGTGTTTGTGTATTTATGTATATGTATACATAATATATGAATTTTATTAATATATGACATTTAATTAATAAATGACAGAGTATATTTTAAACACACTGTAAGCTTTAACGGTAAGCATTCACTGAGGTTTCAAAAATTAAAAATTTGACTATGATTTGTTTTCCAGACACTGAGGCAATGTCCAAAACATTGTCAAAGGCTGAAAGAAAGTTACACAGATGTATTCAACGGGCACTGCCACTTTTACTAATGGCTGGAGCAGACCTTCAAAGGGCTGGACATGTACCACAGCAAACGAACCTAGACAACTGCTATTTTGTCCAAGATAAGTTTCTTATTCTTGCATTTAATGCCTCATTATACTACATGGCATGAAGACAAATATAAAGGTTGACTATAACATATTATTCCTAAACCCTATTAATATGCTAGAGTTCATACAGATCAAACCATTCAGGTCATTGGCCATATATCTTAATATTTTGCAAATTTTATAATAGCATTTTAGAGGTGTTACATCACTGTTTCTAACTTTCCATCTTTGGGCATCTTTCCAGCGCTCTGGGTCATGTATTTAACCCAGACCACTTAATATGACAAAGGGCTTGTGGTTTAATTATAGAAAATGGCCCATTTGAAGAAAAAAGAAAACTGTGTGTGCAAGGCACAGTCTATCCCTTGACAAATTCTGACAAAGATGAAATGAAAACAAGTCTGCCCTATTTAATTTAAAGCATGCCCTCGATAACACTTAATAATGGTCTCCAAGCTGTTCACACCTGCTGATTCCAAGCACCATAGGGCAGTTTCGTACTTTTTTATGTAATCTTCCATTCCAAAGAAGAGAAGATAGCAGATTTGTGGGTATGTAGACCACTAATATTTCTGAGCAAGTGTTGCAGCCTTCCTCCATTAGCCAGAACTTTCATTCCACACAACGGTTCCAAAGATCTGACAGAGCAGAAATCTGGAGTTAAACAATCCCAAAGAAGCTGCTCTGTTAAACACTGAAACCACTTTGGCCAAGACGCTGGGGATGAAAACAACCACAGCTGGCCAGACCAACGCTGATCATCTATCACTCGATGTCCAAAACGTTTTCCCAACCAGTGGAAGACGTCCACGTCGCTCATGACACCTCAAACAACACTCACGCTGGAAGACTGTAATGACTGCAAACACGGCCTTAAAGAATTATGTTTTTTCTAAAGTTCATTTCGGTTAGATTGAGAGGGCGAATGAGGTAAAGACAATATATTGGCCCCTTCAGTGTAAATGATGAGTGAGAAAAGGCCCTGATGCCAAAAAGACCTAAAAAGGAAACCCTAAGCAGCCATAAAGTAACACCATCAATCTCTACAATGGGCAACTCAAATATTTCCATCTTAAAGGATGTTTAGTGCTGGGCCAAATTAACTTCACGTTGACTATCATTTGATCTCAAGCAAACATGCTGTCACACTGGGATTATTTTCCTAATATTTTATTGCTTTTACAAGATAACCAAAAGAAATCAAAGAAAACAACCAACCTGGCCAATCGTGATCAATTCCAATACAACTTCTGGGTGTTTGAGCAAATCACTCCAGTGAGACTTGGCAAGAGAAGCCTCATGTTGAAGCACTTATCTACAATAATGGAGTATCTTAAAGATCTGCAAACACCACCCACGCACACACTGAGCCTATTGGGAACCAAGAACCGATTCTTATTCAGAAAACCATAACCTTTTAAAATAATAATACAGGAACCGACTCTTGAAAGAATAACTCTAATGAGTGAATCTTTTAAGTGAATCAATTACATATAGCACAACCGGTGTAGTCTGATTTAAAAAAAAAAATGAATAAGTGAGTTGATTCTTTTTAATAAGCCTTAAAACATACAGCAGAACCAGTACAGTCCTGAACAAACGACTCACTAAAAAGTCTGTGTAAACACAACTTTTTTTTAAATACATTTTTGTCCAAATATCTATTCCTTACAAATACTATAAGGATCGTAAATAAAACCATTCAAGGGTTAGTTCACCCAAAAATGAAAATGAATACTCACCCTCATGTCGTTCCACACCCGTAAGACCTTTGTTCATCTTCAGAACACAAGATATTTTTGATCAAATCCGATGGCTCAGTGCATTGACAGCAAGACCATTTCCTTTTTCAATGCCCAGACAAGTACTTAAAAACATATTTAAAACAGTTAATGTAAGTACAGCAGTTCTACCTTAATATTATAAAGGGACGAGAATACTTTTTGTGCGCCAAAAAAACTAAATAACGACTTTATTCAACGATATCTAGTGATTGGCGATTTCAAAACACTGCTTCATGAAGCTTCGAAGCTTTACGAATCTTTTTTTTTAAATCAGTGGTTCGGAGCTCCAAAATCACGTGATTTCAGTAAACGAGGCTTCTTTCCGTCATAAGTGTTTCGAAATTTCAATAGTTCACGTGACTTTGGCAGTTTGATACGCTCTCTGAATCACTGATTCAAAACAAAAGATTCGTAACAAAAGATTTGTAAAGCTTCAAAGCTTCATGAAGCAGTGTTTTGAAATCGCCCATCACTAGATATTGTTGAATAAAGTAGTTTTCTTGTCACTTCATAACATTAAGGTTAAACCACTGTAGTCACATAAACTGTTTTAAATATGGCTTTAGTAGCTTTCTGGTCATTGAAAAAGAAAATGATCTTGCTGGTAATGCAGGCCTCACTGAGCCATCGGATTTTATCAAAAATATCTTAATTTGTGTTTCGAAGATGAACGAAGGTCTTACAATTCCCATCCATACTTATAATAAACCAGCAAATAAGGATGCTGATGGGATTCATTAAATGCATTTTGATTTTTACCTTGACTTAATGGTTGAGTTGCACCTTCATTCTTAGTACAGTAGTCCAACATAATGGTAGATGGTAGATGTGCTCCACAGGAGCTGGTGGGAAAGAAGTAAACCACCTGCAGGCCTCAGATACGTACACTGCTAATCTACATCAGATACATTTGTGCTATGGGGAAAAAAACAAGGCCCTATCAGCCGTGGTTTGGCCAGTGTTTAGGATGTTCTAGCTTCAGGGGACCATCTTTTTCCCACACCCTCTTCCAACCTGCTGAGTGTGTTTGTGGAAATGTTTGTGGAAAGAGGTCTACGCGCTGAAGAAAACAAAGAACCACACGTGCTGCTGGGTCCTTTGAACATGACACCAGCTGATACAGCTTCGGTTACGGTGCGAAATTGGAAACATCTGGCTGCAGCAAGCGGATGAGTTCAGTACAGAGTTTATGAAATTCACCGTGTGTAGTTTTAACTGAACACAGACTGTACCATCCCATTTGCGGATAATTTCAAAGAGAGGTATCGTGTCCAGTATGCCTGTTGCCATATGGAGAACTATACATTTGAGTTGTTGCACTCAAAGTCAAACAAATCCATATCAGGTTGAGACGTACAAGACATAGCCGCTATATTTTTTGTCTACCTCTGTCCCTCAGGAAATTCAAGTTACGCTTATTACAAATGCTACTTTGACAGTTATCCATTTTATGTATATGTACTATCTTAAGCCACGTCTTTGTCTCTTGAAAAGACAGCTACAAAATTCATTGTCATCAAATTTTCTGCACTGATTTTAGGGGGCAAATCTGCAGAATTCCACAGAAGCCAACACGAAACAACATTCGCAAACCATTTTACTTCTGAAACCTGATATATTTCATGGTGAAAGAGAATTTTTAACAAGAAAAAATAATTAGGAATTAATTAGACAATCATAAGAAATCATAATAATTCATAAAAGATGGCCTATAAGAAGTTGGGTTGTGCATTTTTGTAATTCTGCTGATTTGCCGAATCAGTACAGAAAACATGACAGACACGCATTTTTTGAGATGTCAGAATACAAAAGACTAAGTCTTGGCCCTAGATTGTACAAAACCATAAATGATTCTGACATTTGTAATGAATGTTTTTCACGAAGCGAGCATTTTGCACACCAACCAGCCAATCACTTCCAGCCAATCAGAATTGAGTATTTAGACAGACTATAGTATAAATAAAAAATTAATAATTATAAATAAACATTTTTTTATTATTATTAGCAATATATTATTATTATTATTATTATTATTATATTTTTCATTATAATTAAATAAAAAATGAATAAATAGTAATTGGTGACTTGTACATAAACTGAATTTTAAAGAATTATACATACAAAATTATGAAGACATTTTTTCTTTGGAATAACATGCAGCAATGATCTGTACACAGGCACATGCATTGGTCAAGTAAATGGGTTCAATTAAATAAAGTATATGTATATGGGTCATTGACGAATAAGGTTTTTAAAAGTGTAAAAAAAAACATTTTTATTAAGTTTTATTTATAAAGTTTTATTAAGTGTTAACAATGAGATTTTTTTTTTTTTATAATCAATTAAACTGCTTTTGTCATTTTTTACAAGATAGACAAAATTTGTCACCAAAAAAGTCATTCGGTTTAACCAAAATTTCCGGATATTCTTTCTCATAACAAAGCAATGACTTCTACAAATAATTTTAATACCATT
Organism: Elopichthys bambusa; assembly: GCA_037101425.1. NCBI lineage: Eukaryota > Metazoa > Chordata > Actinopteri > Cypriniformes > Xenocyprididae > Elopichthys > Elopichthys bambusa. The sequence goes on from CM074444.1 coordinate 13,066,394, forward strand.
TTGCACTATGTTGATATATGATGTCATAAAATCATGCCAGAATAAAAAATATATACATTTATTACATTTTAAGATATTTTAATCACTAATGAAATGGCTGTATTGTCCTTTGGACAGTTAAACTAAATGACGTTTTGACACTTCAAAATCTTTAAAATACCTTTATATGAAGCAAAATATAATTAAAACCTTTTGGATCAATAAAAGTGATCTAGTTGTACTACCTTACATACTTTGGATGTCATATCTTTGTTTTTTATTATTATCAAGGCCTTTGGACAAAAAAAAAAACCCGTCACGTCATTGACCCATATATATATAAAGTATATAAACATATACTTGCAAAACCATAATTATTAGACATGCTAAACAAACGTATAACTATGCAAAATCCCAGCTATAGGTGATTACTGTCATATTACAGTTGTCATTAACTGTAAACTACAGCAGCAGTCCACTTACAGTATCTCACTGAAGTGAGTACACCCCTCACATTTTTGTAAATATTTCATTATATCTTTTCATGTGACAACACTGAAGAAATGACACTTTGCTACAATGTAAAGTAGTGAGTGTACAGCTTGTATAACAGTGTAAATTTGCTGTCCCCTCAAAATAACTCAACACACAGCCATTAATGTCTAAACCACCGGCCACAAAAGTAAGTACACCCCTAAATGAAAATGTCCAAATTGGGCCCAATTAGCCATTTTCTCTCCCCGGTGTCATGTGACTCGTTAGTGTTACAAGGTCTCAGGTGTGAATGGGGAGCAGGTGTGTTAAATTTGGTGTTAATCGCTATCACTCTCTCATACTGGTCACTGGAAGTCCAACATGGCACCTCATGGCAAAGAATTGTTGCTTTACATAAAGATGGTGTAGGCTATAAGAAGTAGGACTGGGTATCGATTCAGATGTCCCAATTCGATTCGATTCTCGATTCGATTCTAGATTCGATTCTAGATTCGATTTTCGATTTCGATTCTCGATTTTTTTTATTTAATGAATTCAATAAATTTTCACTGGCCCCACCACAAAAAAAAATTATAAATGAATAAAATAGTTATTGTTTTTGTTGTTTTTGACCCATGTATAGCCTACCTATATCGTAATAAATAAGGTTATGACACCCAATATTTTAGATACCAGTGAAATTTAACAATTCTTGATTCCATTTGAGACCACAGCTGAAACTACTAATATAAATTTCAAAGATTATTAAAGATAATAGTCATTAAAAAAAAAGAACAAATAATTAAACTATAAGCAATAGCACAAATAAACACTGTATATAATACTGTACAAAATAAATAAAGGTTCATCCTTATTAAAGTTACAAAAACATTATTCAGTGAAGATCGGAGTGATTCTCTTTAGTTTGATTAACATTAAAACACAGACAGCTTCTGGAATTTTAGGTGGCTGTCATTTTAAAACTAACGCACTGATACATACAATAATGACACGCATGCGTTCTTTCTCTACTGCTTACCAGCATTTTCACTGAGGGGTGTACTCACTTTTGTGGCCAGCGGTTTAGACATTAATGGCTGTGTTGAATTATTTTGAGGGGACAGCAAATTTACACTGTTATACAAGCTGTACACTCACTACTTTACATTGTAGCAAAGTGTCATTTTTTCAGTGTTGTCACATAAAAAAGATATAATAAAATATTTACAAAAATGTGAGGGGTGTACTCACTTCTGTGAGATACTGTAAAACAACCAGCAGCAGCCTTTACCCAAGGGCACAAAGGCAACAGTTCATGTAGGATACGAACCTACAATTTTTCAGTAAATACAAGAAGGTCACACACTGACCCTACATGGCTTTATAAGACATGTGTACAGACACACCTCCCTTCAGAACCTAATGAGAAACGCAGATGAGGGGCAACAGCCCTCTGGCATGCAATCTCTGCCGTCCACTCTGTACACCACTCTGGAGACCAGATGCTGCAACTGCTTATGGTTTTAGTGCCTCACCAGAGACCTGTAAGGATTGGTTTAACTACACCACAGCAGAGGTACTGGAACTGTCTGATCATCAGAGAATCCTTCCCTGAGCCAAAAGTATGAGATCAAGAGTGATGTAAAGTTGTGAGTGTGTGACTGCGCAACGACCCCGCTTTTTTTTTTCCAACATCCGAATGGATCTCAGCTCACCCGAGACAGTCTGAGGTCAGGAACGGAGCTGAGAAATTAACCGATCGTCCATTGGGACTAGAGTCTGGTGACATAATCCCTGGAATGTCTTGAAAGCCCTTCAGCGTTCGATCTGGTTCTGCTCAGTCTGAGAATCGGACATCAATTCTGCGGCTATTTTCTTAGCAAACTTTATAAATTTCACTTAGTTTCGAAACTAATAAAAAATGGTTCAAGCTCTAAACCTTTCCTCAGCTCGGCTTGCTCCAGAATCAGCTACACTTCCTGTCTAGCACGCAGTCGCCTTCTAGTTTTATCTTTGATTTATTAGATTCTCAATGTTTCGTTGTGGCTGTTGAATCAAACATGTTGTTCTTATTTAAACACCGTTATAATATAAACGACCTAATGCAGTCTGCTTATTTGCGTGAGGAACATGGTTAATTTTCAAGCTCATGACTTCACCTGAACAAACTGAAACATGAATCACATGAGATGTGACTCACTAATCTTATGGACAGATCCCAAAACCGAGAGTGCGAACATGTGGCGTTTAACAAACGGATGGCGATGGGCGGTGCGTTATAATTTAATTGTCTCTAAGATCAACGAGAGAGGTGGAAACAGTTGCTCGATATCTGCGGTATCACACTATGGCAATCAACGAACCAAAGAAATGGAAGTCAACCGAGCTGAATTAGTGAAAACAACCTTATTATCTTGATGAATATTAATTATTCTCATCCTCAGAGGGAGATGTGGAATGTGGTCTGGATGAACTCCGATCAGTCACCAACACAAAAGCACAGCACTTCTCTATGGCTAACAAAAGAATTCCACTGATCAACCAATTTAAGAGGAATGTCTTGCAAGGAGAGAAAATCTATATGCTCTGGCATGTCAACCAAGTTAAATAAATGACCACTGGACATCTGCCCCTGTTTCTCTGCAACTGATTTCCTCTGAGGTCCAACACTTTGCCAAAAATATCATCTGAGATACACTATCCAAGAAAGGTCAGGCTGTGGGTGACATTAATAAATACATTAAAACTGTAATTTAATTGAAAATGTTGCATGTGATATAGCGGATGCAACACTTTTATTTGTTGAATTTGAAATCAGATACATTCATTTTGTTGGGATTATTCTTTAGGTTATTAAGTAACCTTCCGTTTTCTATAGACTGGAGGCAAGATTTAGAAAGCTCACCTCTCAAAGTTTTTATAGGCTGCCACAGCTGTTCCTCTGGCATTTTATATATTCTCCAATTCATTTTCAAGAGAAAAGAACTGAAGTTATGCAATACAAATCACCCCCTCAATGAAAAGAAACATTCTGGAGGCTTTTGTGGCCCACACATGGGTTACACCAATACAAGGCTAGATTAAAACCAGCAGTGCAGAATACAAATAACTGGAGCTCAGTGGTCAAACTGCAGCAGTTGCAAGCACAGTGAACCACAGAATATCTCTTAACCAACTGACTTCTACTGTGTATCGTGCGTCATGGTTAAGAAATATAATAGCTTATATCTTAGTATTAATATCAATATTAGCTTCATTATGACAGATTGTCAGATTAACTGCACTGATTTATTACTAACAAAATGGTGTAGGTCTGATTCATTCCAATAAACATTTTTTTAGAGTTGCCTAACCTCCATTTCTACCACATCTACCAAAAACAAACAACAATGCATGCATTTCCACTTCAGCAAGTTTATAATAACCATCATATACACATTTACAATAACCATACAATAAGCACCATACATTTACACCCACCATAACCATCATAAATCTAAACTATAGATTCAAGTATAACTATACCTGAAGATGTATAAACCCAAAAATAAACTACAAACAAACGCAATATACTCAAACAATGTTCTCAAGTCTGAATTAAAACTTCTCCCTTGACATCTCAATGGTCTCACTTGCACATGAAACAGTAAAACTAAATGCACGACCATGGACTTCTAAACTAGATAAGTGACTACAATGCTCAATAACCGCAGTGATTTCAATGTCTACTGCAATGAGAAATTTAAAAATCTTTGTTATTACATGTATATAAGAGTTACCCAACATGCACAGCAACAAAATTTGACATTTTGCTATGCTTCCATTCTAGTCCACAAAGTCTATACGCTGCAAGCGACTATGGCAAGCTGTGTTAACATTTATTCCTTAAAACTAATTAGTATCTATTTTTAAGTTACTAGCAATTTAATGAATAGTAAGTAATCCAATGTAATCCAAATATCTTGCAAATTTTTGTACTACTAATATATTCCAATTGTTGACAGGTCATATTTCCGGTAACTAATTATAATGTATTGTTCTTTAGTTAGCTTATGTATTCTAATTATTATACTCTTCTACAGTAAAACTGGGATAGTTAAATATAAAACAGTACTACTATCCAAGTTAATAAGAAGAAATGGCGTATCGGATAAAAGTGGGTTATTCATTGCAAGACAAAATATAAGTATTGGTAACATCAAGACAGATACACTACTTGTCCGTTTTTAAGGAATAAATGTTAATCCGGCTTGCCATAACCGCGCGCGTTGAGACTATGAACGCGTTGCAGTTTTGTCGCTTCATTACGGGATATAAAGTCTCAGTTCAACGCCACTGCCATGAGTCCATGAAACACTTACACTCATCTGTTCGTGCTTTTCAACAGGAGAGATCCAGTCTGTGCCAACGTAACTGCAGGAAAACCACCCAAAAATGAAATGTCGCTTCAAAAAAATCCGTTTTAGATTATATCCATCTTCCCACAAGTTAACTTTCGTGTGCCACAATAACTTCCACTAGTATATTTCCAGTTTTTGTATTTCTCCTGTTGTTGTCAAGCTCAGAATACGCTGCACCAATTCAAAAGGGCTCTGTCCTCCAAACTGAGCGCAGCAGACAGGATGAAATCAGTCCGTCAGCATCGACAACAGCATCCAACTCTAGAATCCACACTTCCAACACACGCTCTCAACCTCCAGGAGTGAAACTCGACACCAGCCGTCCCACTCCAGCATGAATATTCATAGAGCACGTGTGAGAGCGTGGTAATAGCGTGACCTCACCGAACGGGGGCGACAGCGGGCCAAAACATTGTGACTTGATTTGCTCAGACTTTGGTGCCACCAGTCTTCTTCAGAAGGAACTGAATTTATGTGTATTTATGTGTAAATTAAAATGCTATCTATCTATCTATCTATCTATCTATCTATCTATCTATCTATCTATCTATCTATCTATCTATCTATCTATCTATCTATCTATCTATCTATCTATCTATCTATCTATCTATCTATCTATCTATCTATCTATCTATATCTATCTATCTATCTATCTATCTATCTGATTTATAACTAACTTAAACCATGCAATCCATATTATATAATATATAGTCATGACAAGACAAAAATAAACACACACATCCAAGAGAAAAAAAACGTGTAGACAAAAGTAATCTTGAGAAATACGTCATTCTTATAGGTTTGCGAATTGTCATGTGGTCTAGGTGAGAGTTGAGGCCAAGACAACAGACTTAACGTCAGGTCATGTAACTTCCTCCCATCTGGTGGTTGTCTAAGAGAAGCATGTTGAACGCCCTGGAGGACGTTTACTTTCATCTGCTGAAGAGCTGGAGCCATGACCTTGGATCACTTTCTGGCCCCATCAATCCTAAGAGACAACAAAAGAACAAATCACTGTCTGTTTGCATATAAATCCCTTTGACACAGATAAAGGCAAAATACTCCTAAGAACCTTGTACTGTGCAGAACCTACTCAATAGTTTCATTATAGTGCAAAACACCTTTCCAAATATTTTTATCAATACATCCATCAGAAATGTCTTTAAGCTAGGAAACATCACTGCAGTCTTACTTGGATGTTTTCCCATACAGTATGTGTTAAGAAAATAAAATACTGAATAGAAAGTTCCATTCATCTTATTTAAACTATAAATTGACAGATATGTTGTTCCATAAAAGCATATACTACAGTTATACATACTAAATCCTTCAAGAATAAATAATACACTAGCACTTACAACATACATTTGGTTGTGTATTTGTGTAAAGCCTTTGAAAGGAATAACAGTGCAGTATTTTATGTTTTATTTAAAGCATAAATGTATACATAAATAGTTTAGAATTAATTGATATTTAATATTTGTTCATTAGTAAATAAGTACAAATAAACCTTGACAATGACCTGAATGTTCAGCCGTCGAGCTGAAGCGACTTGTACTGCAGTCTACATGGTATATCAAGTGATAATGTTTAAGAACCCATGGGATCGCAAGGCCATGCCAAAATCTAGATACAAAAATACATTAGACAGGAGATGAAGTTTTCTTGAAAAAATATACTATATAGTTTATTTATATGAAAGGAGTTTAGGGAGAAGACAGGCTTGGCAGCAAGTTAGGCTGAAAAATGAAGAAAAATCTGTCTTGTACACCCTCGAGTCCAAAAAACCTGCAAATTTTCATGTGTGCTGAATGGGAAAGAAAATAAAGATATACTACAGATTCTCTTCCTTCAGTAGCACATGGCTGAGAGACATCTGACTATTATGGAGACGGGAAATAAGGTCATATACTTTTGTATATTTAAATCAGTTTTACTCCTTAACAACATGTTTACTTTGTGGTGATATGTAACTATTACTGATACAAGGCAATAGAGCTGCTCAGTTTGTAGTCTTATAAGTAATACAAGTCTGTGGTTAACATTACTTCAAGAAACTTTCCTGTTTTATTCTATAACCTACATAATCGTTCAAAAGTTTGGGGTCAGTCTCTTAAAAACACAGTTCAATTGTGAAATATTATTATAATGGTTTCTAAAATGTAATTTATTCCTTTGATGAAAAGGCTGAATTTTCAGCAGTCTTCCATGTTTGTATTTTTGAGAGAATAAAGTTTATGTGTGATTATTGAAAAAACTAAAAATTAGAGATGCACCGATATTAAATTTCTCTGCCTTTACCGATAGCCGATTATTCAGAATGATATCGGCCAATGCTGATACCGATACCAGTTTTTCTTAAGGGAAAAAAAAATCTCTCCCAAATAATGTTGCAAACTATACAGGGAACCCTCTCATTTGGTACACCACAATATTAGAGGTTAAAATTTGTTTATTTTCAGTTATAATAATTACACTCAAATAAAAATTGAAATGTTTGTATAAAAGTATCACATAAGATAGTTTTCATAAGCATTTTTTGTTTTCATGGCAAATGTACACAAACATATAATTAATAGTAAATAAGCTCCTTTCTAGTGTTTAAAAAAAAAAAAAAAAAAAAAAAAAAAATATATATATATATATATATATATATATATATATATTATATGTAATTTGTATTGAAGAGGAAGAAAAGACTTGCGCTCTGCACTGCCTTTTGAACTGAGGCATTACAGCGATCTGACACATCACGATTAAGAGCGCCAAAACGCTATTGTTTATTGTTTGAATTTCATGATAAAATGGACAGAATTTGAAAACTGAAACTTTTATTATTACCAAAAGTAACAAGGCACAAAGCTTTTTGCAATTATTGGATGGGAGGTGCTACAAATAATATTTGATGTAGGAAAAAAAATTTTAATGCGTTAAAATTCAACATGAGTGATTTTCTTCACACACCGTATGTAGGAGTTGCAGTCTGACATGTTTTCCCGCACCCTTTTGATTGACAGGATATAATTGGCCCTGATCATCTGCAGTTTTTAAACAATCGACCGATGGACAATAGTGATAATAATAGCTTTTATCAGCCGATACCGATTGTTGGCCGATACATCGGTGCATCTCTACTAAAAATGTAAGTCACTGAAATAAGGCCACAAAACAAATATTAAATATGTGTCCACAAGGCTTCTGGGTATTGGAGGTTGTAGACTAGAGTTTTTGCTTCAAAATGATGTGAAAATCATCCTGCCTACTCATTCACATAAAAATGTATTGATTTAAATTTTGTAAGACACTCTTTGTTTAGAAAGACACTATGTGTGGAGCCGTGAATAATCCTGAATAATGATGTGATTTACACCTGAGGAGACAAAAGACCCACATAATGAGCCGCATAATGAGCCTCTCAGTCAGGTAGGCTATGTGAGAGAGAACTAAGGAATCTTAGAACAAAGTAGTTTATTTAGAATATAGTCATTATATATCCATAAATTCACCGAAACAGGCTAAAAATGGCCTTCAAAACAGCTATGAATGTATCTAAGCTAATGAACGCATGTCCACAATTTGGTAAACACTCAATTAAATGTTTACAACCAGGACGACTAAATGTTATTGGGATCTGCAGAGAAACCAGAACACTTGTATTTGGGTGGAGCGGAACCCATCAGGCAAACAAGACCAAGCAAACCCATAAGCTCATTTTCAGTATGTAGTTGATTCATGATGTCTAAGCAGCCACAGTTATTTCCTGACGAATATAAAACTGTCATTCTGTTGTATTTATTTATTTGGGGGCGAATATGTTAAAGCGACATAAAATGAGGCGGGGCAGGGTCATTCTTTCACTATTCGTATCTGATTTGGATTATGACTTTAATGGCTGTTCATACACTACACTTTGCACAATGAGGTCATGTTTACAATGTTTATTTCATGTCAGCTTGATGCATGCTAAGAAGGGAGGGTAATGGGTGCAGAGAAATGTAATTTCAGTACTACATCTTTGATTTGGCCGAATAAAATGAAGCAGAAATGAAAATGTATAATTCAGCAGACACTTATCCTAAGCAATTTACTGTAAGTCAATTGCAAACACTGTCCCTCTAAAGCAATTTGGAATAATAAAAGTCTTAGATGTTGGACTAATATCACAAAAAATCCCCACCATCACTGCACAAACAGCTTTAAATAAATAATATAGACTTAATATAGATTTTTAAATCGATTGTCACACCAATTTTAATTTCAAAGCAGAACCATCATAAACAGGATACTATGAAACACCAAAAAGATTCGTCAGTCTAACACTGCCGCCAGCAAACTACAGCAAGATACAAAACACACTGAAAGATTAATCTTACGTTGGAAATGTTTACGGTCTGCACAATGCTAACACTGATTAGGATGATCTATCAGGGGAGCATATGTAGCCAACATGTCAGAGACGTAATGGAGACGACCGGGCTGGGCTCTTGTGAATCTGCACAACTGTCTCAAAGCTTTTGTGTAAACCACAGGAAAACAGAGTTAAGATGCTTTGCACACATTGCAATGTCACTGTCATTCCTGGAAAAAACATTAAAATGACTTTTCACAAAAGGTCAAACACACGAATATAAGCAAATTCCTTATCAAATGTAGAAAACCAACTCATATTCAGAAAGAATTCCTTGCTATCTGTTTAAATGTGTTTATATCGGCTGATTTACATCTCTTACCGGTTGTCAACAACATTTTTCCATTGCCATCTTGTTTTTGGGTTTTTTTTTACTGCAAGGAATCCAAACAAACTCTGTTGCTTATTTCGAATGTTCACATCTCACGCATTTATCACCCAAACATGAAGACGTGCACAACACAATTGTTTGTTAACTGAGGGATATTGCCCGTTTTAGTCTATAAACCACTCGAGTGGAAAAGCCAGGTAATGTTTTGAAGGATCTGTTTCAGTACTTTGTGGTCAGACCTTTGACCACATCACACAATCACAGACTTTGAAATTGCTCCACTATGGCTATTTCAGTGACAGTGGTCTGAATTATGTTGATGCGCTTATGCAAGGTTCAGTTGTGATCGGTGGTCTGGCCTATTGATTTGTGATGATATGTTGAGAGATTTATTGCAAGGCAACATGAAAAGTCATTTCGCTAATTCATTTGGTCAATTATTTGACTCTTGTTACCTCGCTGTTCTTGGCTTGGGAAAAAATTTACAAATCACAAAAGTTCAAATGCCTGTTAAAAAAAGCCTCCAAAGCACCTGCTAGTCGAGTCCCTTCACATAACATCAAACTGTCACTTACCTCATTCAAATTGGCTCCCTTTACTGACTGTTTTTCTCTTCTCTTGGCCAGTTTCCCTGTAGTTCATAGCACAGCCGGGTGTGAGACGACTTTTCATGAGAAAGTGCCTGAAACCTTCCCATCTTGCTGTGAAATCTTAAGAGGTAGATTTAGATGTTACTTGTGAACATTTACGGAAAAGGTAATGAATTAATGTTTAAACATATCAGACTTTTTAACAAACAGTTCAGTTTTATTCTTTTTAAAATTACCTTAGAGAAAATGGTCTTTACATGCTGCTTGAGGCCCATGTTTGACGGCTCTTCTGTCTATTTACACAATCCCTGTCATATCAGAGAGACACATCCCTGGCAATCTCAATGGGTCTGTCCGCAGTGATTTACAACTCTGTCAAAGTACTCCAGCTTAATTGATTTAAAGGATACAGTGTGATCCAGACAGGCTTGATCTTGGTTTATATTTCATTCTTTTCAAACTATACAATAATGGAACGCACCAAAGGCTTGCCAAGCACCCATCTAAACAGATGTAGACCTAAACCTAAAATAGTGGGGTGTACTGTCACAATGTCATCATAGGATTTTCAGCAAAATATAAACAGTCAAACAGTTATGAAACAGAAAATAATTAAAGAAACAGTCAAAAAATGTAATGGTTAACACATAGTAAAATGATCAAATTATATAAATTATCATATTTAAAAAATGATGGGTACAATATCATTATTATTATATAAAATATGTTGATATTGGAGTTTGATTTTGGAGAGAATTAACAAATATGTAACAAAATAATTACAGTATACAATAACAAAAATTACAGTTTTAAAGTTGTTTGAAACCAAAAACCACTGCTAGAGAAATAAACCAAAGCAAAACAAAGCAAAAAAAAGCACAAAACAAAATGCAAAGCAAAACAAATCAAAACAAAAGCAAACATAAAAACAAAACAAAAGAAAAGCAAAGCAAAACAAAACACAAAAACAAAACAAAATGCAAAGCAGAACAAAACAAAAAAACTAAATGCAAAGCAAAACAAAACGCAAAACAAAAAGCAATGCAAAACAAAAGCAAACCAAAGCAAAAACAAAAGCAAAACAAAGCAAAGCATAAAAATCACAACAAAACAAAATGCAAAACAAAATATAAAGCAAAGCAAAAGCAAACCAAAGCAAAGCATAAAAATCACAACAAAACAAAATGCAAAGCAAAACAAAAAGTAAAACAAAGAAAAAAGCAAAGCAGAACAAAACGCAAAACAAAACAAATTACAAAACAAAATACAAAGCAAAACAAAACGCAAAACAAAGCAAAGCAAAAAACACAAAACAAAGCAAATCAAAGGAAAGCAAAACAAAACAAAACAAAAAACAAAATACAAAGCAAAACACAACAAAACAAAAGCAAAGCAAAACAAAACAAAACAACACAACAAAAACAAAATGCAAAGCAAAACAAAATGCAAAACAACAAAACAAAAAATGCAAAGCAAAGCAAAACAAAAAGTAAAAAAGAAAAAAGAAAAGCAGAACAAAACAACACAAAATGCAAAGCAAAGCAAAACAAAACGCTAAAAACAAAGCAATGCAAAACAAAACAAAATGCAAAGCAAAACAAAACGCTAAAAACAAAGCAAAATGCAAAACAAAGCAAAGCAAAGCAAAACAAACACAACAAAACAATATATAATGTTTAACTGGACTTTTAACTCAAAACCTCATCATTACTGAAATATAGCCTAGTGTGACAAATAGCCCCGGTGCTACTGTAGAAACTGGCAACCAATGACCAAGCATACAGTTTTAGTAACAAAGACAAAACACTAGCCAGTTGCAGTTTGTACCTTAAACATTATTTATGACAAAGAAATTTGAGCTTGGGTCCATTATTTCTAAACACTGAAACCAGAAAGCACATATTTAAACATCAATACAGTGGCCTGGGTTGATAAAAACAAGGCAACACCTGGCCTTTTATCTTTACAAGTGGTCTTAAAAGGGGTCTAAACCAAATAAAAAATAAAATAAACCAAAGCAAAACAAAGCAAAAAAAGCACAAAACAAAATGCAAAGCAAAACAAAGCAAAACAAAAGCAAAACATAAAAACAAAAGAAAATAAAATAAAAACAAAACAAAATGCAAAGCAAAGCAAAACAAAAAACAAAACAAAATGCAAAGCAATTATTGTTATTTATGACAAAGAAATTTGAGCTTGGGTCTATTATTTCTACACACTGAAACCAGAAAGCACATATTTAAACATCAATACGGTGGCCTGGGTGGAAAAAAACAAGGCAACACCTGCCCTTTTATCTTTACATTCGTCTTAAAAGGGGTCTAAACAGCGTACTGCATTCATCCGCTGATTGAACACAAATGGTGGATTAAATTTTTTAATGTAAACAAAGCCATTTAAATGTATATTTACTGCCAAATTACCAAGTAATGGTGTATGTGTGCGTGTCTACATGACTATGTGGTGACAAAGCAGGGGACAAAACCTTAGACAGACCCCAAACGGCACATGGGTTCACAGCTGGCTCAAATCAAGGGGAACCATATACCAGCCCTCGTGTCATCTTTTTGTTCTCCGTCTTTAGAAGTGAGCGCTTTTACAGACTCCCTGTTTAGTGTTGCTTTACTTTGGCTCTAGAAATTGAGGCACTAAAATTGAGCCGCTGTATTTTCTAAAAGCTATTACCGGGGTAAATACATATAATGAATGACAAATGACAAGTAATCATGAATAGACAAAGACTGCCTAGGATGAAAAAGGGTGGGGTGGCTTAAAAGCCTTAATATTGCACTTGAATACTGTTATTTCCAGATGCAGTTCATGATTAAAGCAAATCCTCCATTCTGACTTGAAGGCCTGATAATTTGCCATCATTTTGCAAGTGCTGCATGGAATATTTAGGTATGGATTTGATTTGCAGCAGGATTAAAGTAAGCAAAGAACAGGGTATAAAATTAACACTGCTTGTTTTCAATGCACATGGTGCAGCAGCGCTTAAAATGTCCTGGCCTAAAGTGAGATTAGTTTGTCCACTTTAATCAAGGGCTAAATGTTTTGCTAACCCTATGAGAAGGGTGAACCAAAAGCACTTTTACATTTTGCCTGCCAAACCAAAAAAAGTTCCAGCGAACATGAAGGATAATCAAAGTCATGTAAGGCTTGTCTTCACTGGTTTCACAGACCTGAAGAAAATATTCCTACTGTCCTTAGGCCTGATCTCAGCCCCTTCTACTTATTCCAGAAACACAACTAACTTCATTATTTTATTCTCAGTTATCTTGGGCTGTTGAAACAGGAGAGAATTATTGTTTCCTCAGTGAGGGCCAGGCTAGGGTTCAGTTACATTTGGATGGAGATGGAGAGATCGCCGTTTCACAAACCCACGAGGGCTTTGCATCACTTCAAAGCGCAAGGCTTATCAAGTGTATGAATCGAATGGCCCTTCCTTATTTTGTTAAGATATACAGTAGGTTAATACAGAACATATAAACAAACACTGTAGCCTGCTGTTATCAATGTATTACAAAAATATGTTTTCCTTTACACAAAAAGTCTAGTTTTTCCAATACAACAGCACTACACTGCCCTCTTTCCCCTGAAGTAAACAGGTAAATTACGATGCTTCTAAAAAAACCTAAGGAACGAAATGGAGACAAGATCCTCAAGCACATGTTGATTAAAGTGCATTTGTTCCTATTTTGTTCCTTTCACTTAATTTGTATTCTAAACAGACATTTCTCTTTCTGGGTTAGGATTCCTATGCAGGACTCCCATCTGTTTGTGACTAAATGGATTGCAGAATTGGCATTACAAATGGATGCCTGTTATCCATGTTGGATGATCATGGAAGGACTTCGACTGATCTTTCCCACTGTTGGCTCATATAATTCCTACCATTTTAGTCATTGTCTTCTCAAGTGTTCTGTTGGCTGGACAAACAGAACTCACAATATCTGACAAGGCAAAAGGAGTGTTTCAGAATCTGCAAGATACATCATCCAGATGGCTGGGTTGATTCGGTGCAACTATATGCTCTTGATTACCGCATGAACAATGCCATCATTAAGATGAACTAACTTGGCCAAGTTATTAGCCTACCACAAAGAGTTCTGAGTTTTATTTTACTTCTGAAACATAAACAACGACCCTGTGAACGCTGTGAAAATATTGTCCATATGGCTTTGCTTTGTATTGAGGATCTAGGAGTCCTTACTGGCTGATATCACAGATCTGATCATGAGCCCCATTCTTTTCCAGGATTCCACAAACAAAACACTAGCGTAGAAACTGGTTTCCATCGGAAGATTGTTACACCACTTTTGTTTCTTACTCATTAACCACTCACAATCTCATTTAACCATGTGTTACAGGAGGGATAAGGAATATTCCTTTATTTGTTACACAAAAAAAGCTCTGTCTGTTTATCTTTAACAACATGTTCAACAAACATTCCCTAATAATAATAACATCAAACTTGCTTCATTTCAATACAGACATAACTGAAAATAATGCAAAATTGCAGCTTGAGTAAAAGGATTTGTCAGGCTGATTTAAACTTGTGATTTGTCTTTTTGAAATATTAATTAAAGGCACAATTTTGGATTAAAATATCCAAAAACCACTAGAACAATGTTATATATTTTGTTGACTTGTGTACTTACATTATCCCAAATGTTTCCAAGAATGTTTAAATCCAGAGAAATAATTTAAGTCAGGACCGTGTCTGTGCATCGCCTGTCGCCTGTCTACCCGCGTTACACTTGATTTCCTTGGAAACACCAAAGACGCTTTAATACATTATGTTTTATTAGATTGGTGAGCAATTGTTTGGATACATTCATCAACAGAAAATGAATCATTGTTATATAGCTCAACACAGTAAGTCTTATTGTTTAAATCTCATTTTCTTGATTTACTGCGACTGCAGTACCATGTTTTACCATGACTAACATCGATCTAGCTTACTGCAGTGTGCATTAAAGGGTTAGTTCACACTTAGAAATGAAAATTCTGTAATTTATTGCTCACCCTCATGTCGTTCCACATCTGTAAGAGCTTTGTTCATCTTCGGAACACAAACTAAGATCTTTTTGATGAAGTCTGAGAGGTTTCTGTCCCTCCATAGAGATCCAATGCAACTAATACTCCAAGGTCCAGAAAGGTAAAAAAAAAAACATCAAAGTACTCCATGTGACTCCAGTGGTTTTATGAAACATAATTTACCACTTAAAAAATAATGATCTACAATGCACATTCAAGAGAGCATCACGACGTATGCGTTTTGTGTTCACGCAAGAGCTGACATTGTTGCATGAACGCTTTGGATAATAATATTTTGAAAATAAAGTGGTACATTTTTTTTTTCTGCCCAAACAAAGTATAAAATTGAATTTAAGCCACTGGAGTACTTTAATTTTTCCTACCTTTCTGGACCTTGGATTTGCGTTGGATCTGTATGGAGGGACAGAAACCTCTCGGATTTCATCAAAAATATCTTAATTTGTGTTCCGAAGATGAACGAAGGTCTTACAGATGTGGAACAACATGAGGGTGAGTAATTAATGACAGCATTTTCATTTTTGGGTGAACTAACCCTTTAGGTGTCTTATAGTAGCCGCCGAGTGAACATTATAACAACTTTCAACACACAAATGTATCTAATATGATAAAACAGCACTGCTTTACCCCAGCTGTGTGTCGCTCTCGTCTCTCATTAGCAATTGCTCCAGCGGCCTCGTTCCACTCCCACAGCACTTGGCCCTGCTTTGTTTCATACTACAGTAACATTAATAATCTCATCCATGAACATGATTTCTGCCCGAGTCCTATCCCGATTCTTTTCCCCCTGCTGTAGACGTGAAGACAAACTTCCAATGATTCCACGAAGCTACGCCTTTGTTTTGAATAAGCGACCTCTAGCAGCAAAAATGTACATAGTGTGCCTTTAAAAGAACCGTCTCAAGAGTCGAATTTGTTCAGGAATCTATACTGTGTATATTCCTGAACTGTGTATGTGTTTGATT